>JAQNBH010000011.1:38570541-38880541 GCA_028752905.1 Cladorhizidae sp. MBARI D1340-BT2
GAGAGTAGAGGTCTATGCATTCTATATATATATAGAGAGAGAGTAGAGGTCTATGCATTCTATATATATATAGAGAGAGAGTAGAGGTCTATGCATTCTATATATATATAGAGAGAGAGTAGAGGTCTATGCATTCTATATATATATAGAGAGAGAGTAGAGGTCTATGCATTCTATATATATATAGAGAGAGTAGAGGTCTATGCATTCTATATATATATAGAGAGAGAGTAGAGGTCTATGCATTCTATATATATAGAGAGAGTAGAGGTCTATGCATTCTATATATATATAGAGAGAGAGTAGAGGTCTATGCATTCTATATATATATAGAGAGAGAGTAGAGGTCTATGCATTCTATATATATATAGAGAGAGAGTAGAGGTCTATGCATTCTATATATATATAGAGAGAGAGTAGAGGTCTATGCATTCTATATATATATATAGAGAGAGTAGAGGTCTATGCATTCTATATATATATATAGAGAGAGAGTAGAGGTCTATGCATTCTATATATATATAGAGAGAGAGTAGAGGTCTATGCATTCTATATATATATATAGAGAGAGAGTAGAGGTCTATGCATTCTATATATATATAGAGAGAGAGTAGAGGTCTATGCATTCTATATATATATAGAGAGAGAGTAGAGGTCTATGCATTCTATATATATATAGAGAGAGAGTAGAGGTCTATGCATTCTATATATATATAGAGAGAGAGTAGAGGTCTATGCATTCTATATATATATAGAGAGAGAGTAGAGGTCTATGCATTCTATATATATATAGAGAGAGAGTAGAGGTCTATGCATTCTATATATATATAGAGAGAGAGTAGAGGTCTATGCATTCTATATATATATAGAGAGAGAGTAGAGGTCTATGCATTCTATATATATATAGAGAGAGAGTAGAGGTCTATGCATTCTATATATATAGAGAGAGAGAGTAGAGGTCTATGCATTCTATATATATATAGAGAGAGAGTAGAGGTCTATGCATTCTATATATATATAGAGAGAGAGTAGAGGTCTATGCATTCTATATATATATAGAGAGAGAGTAGAGGTCTATGCATTCTATATATATATAGAGAGAGAGTAGAGGTCTATGCATTCTATATATATATATAGAGAGAGAGTAGAGGTCTATGCATTCTATATATATATAGAGAGAGAGTAGAGGTCTATGCATTCTATATATATATATAGAGAGAGAGTAGAGGTCTATGCATTCTATATATATATATAGAGAGAGAGTAGAGGTCTATGCATTCTATATATATATAGAGAGAGAGTAGAGGTCTATGCATTCTATATATATATATAGAGAGAGTAGAGGTCTATGCATTCTATATATATATATAGAGAGAGTAGAGGTCTTTGCATTCTATATATATATAGAGAGAGAGTAGAGGTCTATGCATTCTATATATATATAGGAGAGAGTAGAGGTCTATGCATTCTATATATATATAGAGAGAGTAGAGGTCTATGCATTCTATATATATATATAGAGAGAGAGTAGAGGTCTATGCATTCTATATATATATAGAGAGAGAGTAGAGGTCTATGCATTCTATATATATATAGAGAGAGAGAGTAGAGGTCTATGCATTCTATATATATATAGAGAGAGTAGAGGTCTATGCATTCTATATATATATATAGAGAGAGAGTAGAGGTCTATGCATTCTATATATATATAGAGAGAGTAGAGGTCTTGCATTCTATATATATATAGAGAGAGAGAGTAGAGGTCTATGCATTCTATATATATAGAGAGAGAGAGTAGAGGTCTTTGCATTCTATATATATATATAGAGAGAGAGTAGAGGTCTATGCATTCTATATATATATAGAGAGAGAGTAGAGGTCTATGCATTCTATATATATATATAGAGAGAGAGTAGAGGTCTATGCATTCTATATATATATAGAGAGAGAGTAGAGGTCTATGCATTCTATATATATATATAGAGAGAGTAGAGGTCTATGCATTCTATATATATATATATAGAGAGAGTAGAGGTCTATGCATTCTATATATATATAGAGAGAGAGTAGAGGTCTATGCATTCTATATATATATAGAGAGAGAGTAGAGGTCTTTGCATTCTATATATATATATAGAGAGAGAGTAGAGGTCTATGCATTCTATATATATATAGAGAGAGTAGAGGTCTTTGCATTCTATATATATATATATAGAGAGAGTAGAGGTCTATGCATTCTATATATATATAGAGAGAGAGTAGAGGTCTTTGCATTCTATATATATATAGAGAGAGAGTAGAGGTCTATGCATTCTATATATATATATAGAGAGAGAGTAGAGGTCTATGCATTCTATATATATATAGAGAGAGAGTAGAGGTCTTTGCATTCTATATATATATAGAGAGAGAGAGTAGAGGTCTATGCATTCTATATATATAGAGAGAGAGAGTAGAGGTCTTTGCATTCTATATATATATATAGAGAGAGAGTAGAGGTCTATGCATTCTATATATATATATAGAGAGAGTAGAGGTCTTTGCATTCTATATATATATATAGAGAGAGTAGAGGTCTATGCATTCTATATATATATAGAGAGAGAGTAGAGGTCTATGCATTCTATATATATATATAGAGAGAGTAGAGGTCTATGCATTCTATATATATATATAGAGAGAGAGTAGAGGTCTATGCATTCTATATATATATAGAGAGAGAGTAGAGGTCTATGCATTCTATATATATATATATAGATTAGAGGTCTATGCATTCTATATATATATATAGAGAGAGAGAGTAGAGGTCTATGCATTCTATATATATATATAGAGAGAGTAGAGGTCTATGCATTCTATATATATATATATATATATTAGAGGTCTATGCATTCTATATATATATATAGAGAGAGTAGAGGTCTTTGCATTCTATATATATATATATAGAGAGAGAGTAGAGGTCTATGCATTCTATATATATATAGAGAGAGAGTAGAGGTCTTTGCATTCTATATATATATAGAGAGAGAGAGTAGAGGTCTATGCATTCTATATATATATATATAGAGAGAGTAGAGGTCTTTGCATTCTATATATATATAGAGAGAGAGTAGAGGTCTTTGCATTCTATATATATATATAGAGAGAGAGTAGAGGTCTATGCATTCTATATATATATATATAGAGAGTAGAGGTCTTTGCATTCTATATATATATAGAGAGAGAGTAGAGGTCTATGCATTCTATATATATATAGAGAGAGAGAGTAGAGGTCTATGCATTCTATATATATATAGAGAGAGAGTAGAGGTCTTTGCATTCTATATATATATAGAGAGAGAGTAGAGGTCTATGCATTCTATATATATATAGAGAGAGAGTAGAGGTCTATGCATTCTATATATATATATAGAGAGAGAGTAGAGGTCTATGCATTCTATATATATATATAGAGAGAGAGTAGAGGTCTATGCATTCTATATATATATAGAGAGAGAGTAGAGGTCTATGCATTCTATATATATAGAGAGAGAGAGTAGAGGTCTATGCATTCTATATATATATAGAGAGAGAGTAGAGGTCTATGCATTCTATATATATAGAGAGAGAGAGTAGAGGTCTATGCATTCTATATATATATATAGAGAGAGAGTAGAGGTCTCTGCATTCTATATATATATAGAGAGAGAGTAGAGGTCTATGCATTCTATATATATATATAGAGAGAGTAGAGGTCTATGCATTCTATATATATATAGAGAGAGAGTAGAGGTCTATGCATTCTATATATATATATAGAGAGAGTAGAGGTCTATGCATTCTATATATATAGAGAGAGAGAGTAGAGGTCTATGCATTCTATATATATATATATATATATTAGAGGTCTATGCATTCTATATATATATATAGAGAGTAGAGGTCTATGCATTCTATATATATATAGAGAGAGAGTAGAGGTCTATGCATTCTATATATATATATATATATATTAGAGGTCTATGCATTCTATATATATATAGAGAGAGTAGAGGTCTATGCATTCTATATATATATAGAGAGAGAGAGTAGAGGTCTCTGCATTCTATATATATATAGAGAGAGAGTAGAGGTCTATGCATTCTATATATATATATAGAGAGAGAGTAGAGGTCTATGCATTCTATATATATATATAGAGAGAGTAGAGGTCTATGCATTCTATATATATATAGAGAGAGTAGAGGTCTATGCATTCTATATATATATAGAGAGAGAGAGTAGAGGTCTATGCATTCTATATATATATATAGAGAGAGTAGAGGTCTATGCATTCTATATATATAGAGAGAGAGAGTAGAGGTCTATGCATTCTATATATATATATATAGAGAGAGTAGAGGTCTATGCATTCTATATATATATAGAGAGAGAGTAGAGGTCTCTGCATTCTATATATATATAGAGAGAGAGTAGAGGTCTATGCATTCTATATATATATAGAGAGAGAGTAGAGGTCTCTGCATTCTATATATATATATATATATTAGAGGTCTATGCATTCTATATATGTGTATATATATATATACTGTACCTAGTCCCATAGAGGCTATGCATACTATATATATATTAGAGGTCTATGCATTCTATATATGTATATATATATATACTGTACCTAGTCCCATAGAGGCTATGCACACTATATATATAATGTATTCTGAAGGGTCTAATACTGTACCTGGTCCCGTAGAGGTTTCCTGAATATTCTGCCCACTCTATAAATTTATTATCTTCAATGGCTTTCTCCATCTTCTCTCGAGTTACAAAGTTGTACTCTGCACACACAAACAAACAAACAAGAACACAATGACTGCAGAGAGAGGCTAGAGCTTAAGACAAAGGTCGCTTCATCCCGGAAATTAAACTAAAACTGATTCATAACTTCTATACACTATGGAAATATGTATCGATTATACCGGTATGTGTCATAGTATATCATTACGACCGGTATGTGTCATAGTATATCATTACGTATACCATTAAGGTAGCAATGCCATTCTAAACCACGCCCACAAATCGGTTTATATAACTATACACTACTAGGCACGGTAACAGGCAGCCATTGAAGTGCATTTTAGGAAATCAGATTCTATTATTTTTTTTATCCATGTTGCCAACTTTTTTTTTTAAAGACCCAAACCACAAAACACATGAAAGATCTTCCATTGAGGGGTGAAGGAGAGACAAAAGACAAGAAGGACTTTAATCTCGAGGATGAACAAGGATGGCTCTAAATCCTAACACACCCAGAATGCTACAAAAACAATTACTAATATGTAATTCTTTACCTGTGATGTACTCCAGTATATATATATATAGGCACCGTCTTAGATATTTTAATGCTCTGCTGCAGTCGTTAACTATCACTCTCCAAGAATATGGCAACATTTTCCAAGACAGCAGAAGCAGATGATGAAGCCATCTCTTGACAGCACTAAAGCTATGAATACCGTCTGGACAACTAGAAGTGGCTCAAACATGTGGTACACACCGTGTCAATCCGGACTCACTGACGGACCGACCATCATATGGTTATTATGAGTACATCAAAGTATGGAATAACCACACTCATCATGGAATAGGGCGAGTGATTTTACCCTATTCCATGATGAGTGTGGTTATTCCATACTTTGATGTACATGTCCTCCTAATAACCATATAATGGTCGGTCCATCAGTGAGTCCGGATTGACACGGTGTGTACCACATGTTTGAGCCACTTCTATGTCTTGACAGTATACCCACTCTGACTTGCATAATAAAAAAATACATATGTATGTATATATATATATGTATGTATATATATATACATATATATATACATATATATATATACATGTATATATATACTCTCAATGGATTCTCAGTTAACATAACAAAATTATAATGAAATTCTCAATCATCAACTTAATTTTACTCGCTCGACATTTCGACTCATTGTAACAATTTAATGCATGCAATTAGCCCCCCGCCACCCGACCAATTTAGGCACTTTCCATACAGCTAATACATGTACAGTATACATACAAGAATGATTATTTATAATTTAAAAAAACCTAGCTGTTATTGGATGGACTTGTCAGGAAACAAGACTGCACCCATGTAGGCCACAACCTTAGTTGGCCCTTTTACCACTTAAAATCATCAATCGACATGGCCACAGTTTCTTGTCGTCCATAGTTAAAAACATTTTTCGTGTTTCTTTGTTTTTGTCGTTGCTTCTATACAGTAATGCAGTTAGATACAGATATACTGCAGTTATACTATATAGATACAGATATACTGTAGTTATACTATATAGATAGAGATATACTACAGTTATACTATATAGATACAGATATATATACTGCAGTTATACTATATAGATACAGATATACTGTAGTTATACTATATATATACAGATATACTGTAGTTATACTATATATATACAGATATACTGCAGTTATACTATATAGATACAGATATACTGTAGTTATACTATATATATACAGATATACTGTAGTTATACTATAATAATTACAGATATACTGCAGTTATACTATATAGATACAGATATACTGTAGTTATATTATATAGATAGAGATATACTGCAGTTATACTATAAAGATAGAGATATACTGCAGTTATACTATATAGATACAGATATACTGTAGTTATACTATAATAATTACAGATATACTGCAGTTATACTATATAGATACAGATATACTGTAGTTATATTATATAGATAGAGATATACTGCAGTTATACTATAAAGATAGAGATATACTGCAGTTATACTATATAGATACAGATATACTGTAGTTATACTATATAGATACAGATATACTGCAGTTATACTATATAGATAGAGATATACTGTAGTTATACTATATATATACAGTTATACTGTAGTTGTACTATATAGATACAGATATACTGCAGTTATACTATATAGATACAGATATACTGTAGTTATACTATATATATACAGATATACTGCAGTTATACTATATAGATACAGATATACTGCAGTTATACTATATAGATACAGATATACTACAGTTATACTATATAGATTACTATATAGATACAGATATACTGTAGTTATACTATATAGATACAGATATACTGCAGTTGTACTATATAGATACAGAAGAACATCACAGGTCCTAGAGGAAGAACTTCACAGGTCTTCGAGGAAGAACTTTCAAGATCATCGAGGAGGAACTTCACAGGTCCTCGAGGAAGAACTTCACAGGTCCTCGAGGAAGAACTTTCAAGATCATCGAGGAAGAACTTCACAGGTCCTCGAGGAAGAACTTCACAGGTCCTCGAGGAAGAACTTCACAGATCATCGAGGAAGAACTTCACAGTCCTCCAGAAAGAACTTCAAGGGAGTTTCCCCCCCTCACTTTCAGGGATTTTTTTGCACCGCAGGGTTCAAGGCGTGCTTGAACTCCTTTTGGAGCTAATCTCGTCTGAAGCCACCATTTATAAACATTTATATACAGTAGGTAGGTAGCTAAGAAACTGCTGATGTGAGTATTGGTTTTAGGAGTGTTTTGCTATGCAACATTTTAAAAACTGGGTCGATCTAATATGCATAGGGAGTTCTTCCCAATGCATACATACGACAACCGCTCAACAGAGTACATTAACTCGAGTGTATGTACATATATAATATAATATATATATACACTCTATTCTTGATATGCTCACTGTAGTATTTGCACGGCATTAGATATTCTCCCACATGCCACTAGTGGTTATTTAACGCTCGACTGCACATGCATAGTTATTAACTACCTCTTTCCAAGAATTAGGCATAATTTTACAAGACAGATGAAGCAGATATTTTGGATAAGGAAGCAATTTATCGACGACACATTAAACTTTTAAATATGCAAGAAAACTAGAAGTGACTTAAATGTGTGGTAGAGATGGTGTCAATCTGGGCCGACCGACCGACCTATGGACAAACCGACAGACGGACGGACCGACCAACTATTATATTATGAAGTACAGTGAGTACATCACAGTGCGGAATAATTAAAAGTGTGGAATAATTAAAAGTGTGGAATAATTAAATAATTAAAAGTGCGGAATAATTAAATTTATCATACTCGTCGTGGAATGCGGTGAGCCATTTCACTCGCACGCTTTATTTTCACTTGCCTTCGTTGTTTCGGGCACGTGCTTGTGAAATAACGCACCATACAATATATTCCACTCTAACTCGTGTATACATATAGTCAGACACACGTAAGAGGGAGGCTGCCAAAGTCAGTTATAGCTGAGATGATCTCTTGGGGGGGCGGGGGTGGGGGGGGTCTCCATTTTAAAGCATGTAAATGAGAATGCACACAGAAAAGGAGCTAAGGAGCTTTATTTTAAGCTGCATATCAAGCACATCTGTGTAACTATGGCAACGACAGAGTTCGCGTTAACTTTCAGGAAGCATAAGAATAGTTTATTGTGGTAGACCCACACACAGAGAGAGAGGGCACCATTGCTATGTGGTCCTCCATCACACTCACCTCTGCCATCCTTTTCACCTTCGCGAGGTCGTCTAGTGGTGTCTAAATAAATAGTACATTGAACCCACTGTGGCTACATGACAATGTTAGTACTACGTAGAGGAGGAAGAAGAGGAGGAGGAGGAGGAGAGGAGGAGGAGGAGGAGGAGGAGGAGGAGGAGGAGGAGGAGGAGGAGGAGGAGGAGGAGGAGGAGGAGGAGGAGGAGATGGAGGATGAGGAGGAGAAAGAGAAGCTGTCGGATGTCATACGTGAGATGCTGAATGATAACTTGTCAGGGTACTTGTCAAAGGCTCTTTTTAGGAGAGTACTCTTGCCAGAGCCAGAAGGGCCAGCTATGATTAGCACAGGGTATTTCCCAATGGCCATTGAGCTGGCCTTCTTAGCTGCTGCCACCTTACTCATGTCTGCAAGGAAACAAGAGAGAGAGAGATAGCACCATAGCTTTGCAGAGAGACAATGATTATGGGACAGGTGGATATTTGAAGTAGGAGAGAGGTAGCCATTGCTATGCAGAGAGACAATGATTATGGGACAGGTGGGTATTTGAAGTAGGAGAGAGGTAGCCATTGCTTTGCAGAGAGACAATGATTATGGGACAGGTGGGTATTTGAAGTAGGAGAGAGGTAGCCATTGCTATGCAGAGAGACAATGATTATGGGACAGGTGAGTGTTTGAAGGAGGAGAGAGGTAGCCATTGCTATGCAGAGAGACAATGATTATGGGACAGGTGAGTGTTTGAAGGAGGAGAGAGGTAGCCATTGCTATGCAGAGAGACAATGATTATGGGACAGGTGAGTATTTGAAGTAGGAGAGAGGTAGCCATTGCTATGCAGAGAGACAATGATTATGGGTGGGTATTTGAAGGAGGAGAGGTGCAAGACTTTAAGACACACAGGGGGGAAGGGGATGGGTGGAGCAGAACATACTCGATTCCCTCTTCCTTTAACTTTTATTTAAACCTGTTCATATCGATGAGGGACTCTATATTTAGGACAGGTGACCCCTTCATTAAATTAGAACCATTTCTACTAAGACAGATGACCCCCAGGCATACAGTGGCCGGGACGCACATACATCAATACATATGTATTGCCATGTGTAGCATACATCAGTACATACATATGGCCATGTAGCATACATCAGTACATACATATGGCCATGTGTAGCATGTGTAGAAGTCCCATTCAATTCTGGCGAGAAATAATTTCGCTCGCCAATCACAGGCAAGTTGAAGGAGAAATTTTATAGGTATATATACATATTACGAGCTGGCACTTGCTAGTTATTCGTTTCCCATTTTAATAATAATACGCCTTGTCTGTCCGTCGGTCCATCCGTCCGTGCGTTAGTGTGTCATGGTTTTACGCATGTGCAGTTCAAACATCATTCTTCATCTTGACTATGGGGAATCCTGGAAAATTGTCCGTCCATCTGTGAGTGTGTCACAGTTGTACACATGTGCACCAATATGGAATTCTGAAGAAAGTGATGACTGTGGAATGGCTACTCACTGCACAGAATAGATGTAACAGAAAGCAGGAGATCTGCAGCAGACAGACAGAGAAGGAGAAGTGACGTAGCAAGTTAAACTCTGCAAGAAACTCAAAGAAAAGTTGACTAGGAAACACAAAGGGAGTGGAGGACCAACAGAGAAACTGAGAGACAAATGACACCTCATCGACAGTGAGTGCAAGGGATGAAGAGAGAGCATCCAATACCTGTAGGAGGAGAGAATTGAGGGCTGCACTGCCGGAAGTGCAAGGGATGAAGAGAGAGCATCCAATACAGTGCCACCTAGCTAGTCTGAATGGGCCTGTATGAGGTGTTTGGATTAGTGAATTTGTTCCGATTACTCAAACTATACTGCAGTTGCTATAATGTATACAGCACTGCATGTGTACATGAACTAGTGCATTGCAATAAACTAAACGGAGGTTGGGAGGGTTTGGGTACATATATAATTTAGGACCGTGTGTCTGTCTGTATATATGTCTACTGAGCATGGCCGAACAGAAGGTCGGATACGGACAAAACCCCACGGAACTACATGGACGCATGGATGATTTAAAAAAATATTTTGTCAGGAGTGAGACTTGAAAGCCACCATCGTACGCCTCAACACTTGGCATTTTCGGGAAGGCGGCCATTTTGTTTAGGAATACTGTATACCTGTATGTGCTTATTTCACATCATCGATGATAGCACACAAATATGGCAACAGGTTACCAACAAACTGTGCTAGCTACGTCACACCTCGCCTAACATTAACAGTTTGCTAGCACGGCTGCTTCTAGCCCTACTCGATTAGAAAAATGCTGCAGTTACTGAAATGGCGCGAGTTACAGGCAGTTCTCTTCAACTGGTTATGACACATTATTCCTGATGAAGGCTAGATCATGTCGAAATGTCGAGAGAGTACAATTTCAAGTTGATTGTTGAGAAGGTTATATTGTAATGTTTATGACAACAACAAAAATTCTTTCTTCGAGTGAGTAGCCAAACATGAAAAAAAGAGTAAAATTACGAGGTCGAGACTTGGAGTGGGGACCATACCCCTCATTCTCATTCTATGCTTTTCTGTTAGACGTTTTATCCTTTCCCGGGTAATGCCGGGCTCTTCTGCTAGTAATAGATAAGACATTTTATCCTTTCCCGGGTAACGCCGGGCTCTTCTGCTAGTAATACGTTAGACATTTTATCCTTTCCCGGGTAACGCCGGGCTCTTCTGCTGGTAATAGGTTAGACATTTTATCCTTTCCCGGGTAACACCGGGCTCTTCTGCTAGTAATAGGTTAGACATTTTATCCTTTCCCGGGCAACGCCGGGCTCTTCTGCTAGTAATAGGTTAGACATTTTATCCTTTCCCGGGTAACGCCGGGCTCTTCTGCTAGTAATAGAGGAGTTACTAATCACCGTCATATACTTAGTTGAATTCAAAGGATACCAAAAACACAAGCACTAACAAAAATTTGTAGATACGACTTTGAAGCTCTATAGATTCTGCACACTTCACTGTGTGAACTTTATATGGAGCTCAAAAGATTATCTCTCTGTGTGCTCCCTTTTGAACCTTGCACAGGTAACCATGCCAAAGTTACTGCAGCCAAAGTCGGGGTGCCTCAAAACCCAACTGCTTGGACTTGCTGCAGTCATGGCTCAAGATTGGAAAGGGCTGGACAGCTCGGATTACTATTTGTGGCACGAGGAAGCCTTACTCTATACAACGAGTGTTTTCATTGGGCGCTAAAACCCTGATGGCGCTAAAACCCTGACTAGGTGGTGGTCAAGCGTGGCCTCTGAAAATGCCGTGGGTTGCGACCGAAAGAAGAAATTTCATTTTCAAGAGGCCTGTCATGACAAATTTGGTCCCCCCATATTTGGTTCCCCCTGGAACTTTTTCTTTAAAAAATATGTTCCCCCTGGAACTTTTCCCTCTTGAAAAATAAAGGGCTAGGGCTAGGGCTAGGGCTAGGGTGGGAACAAAACTTTCAATAAGGGGGGAACAACTTTTGGGGGGGAACAAATTAAACATTACAGGCCACTACAGGCCAGGTGCTTAATTAGGCGCTAATTAAAACACAGTTATGGATTCCTGAAACCACTTGTATGTTTAGGACGTGTTACTGGCAGCCCCAGGCACTCTGATTTTGAGGTATCCACTTTAGTTGCAGGCAACTTGGACACACAGTTAAAGAGTTGTAGCATCTAAAGAGAGCACTCAGAGAGATCTATCTTTTGAGCTATACATCAAGTTCATAGAGTAAAGTGTGCAGAATCTATGGAGCTCCAAAGTCGTATCGTCTCTGCATCTTTGAAGCTTGAAAACTTGCTAACAATCAAGTGACCTAGAGCTGTCTGACCTGGCCGATTCTCTCTGACATTGCAAATTCTACCACTCCGTGATAATGATGGCAGGGTTTCCTGTTGGCTCCTCCCTAGACCTGCAGCAAAATTGGTGACTTGCAGCTGCAGTTTGATCTCCATAAGCTTCCATCTCTGCACCCACATAGAGCTGCACCACTCTCACCAGCATGCTCCTGGTGGCCTGTCTCTATAGCATTAGGCAAACTACAAACTTTGCACACATACTAGTTGAGTCTAGAGTTTGTGGGATTATTACCTTATGAATCACACCGCAGAGACACTCGTGCCATCAAGCTACTGGTTCTGTTTGATCCCTAGGCTCTGGACTCCTGCAAAAACCTAGGTACTCACAGTGTAGGTGCCTAGGGGTGGCCAGCTCACCTCCCCAAGAAGCAGAGCCTAGGCAGTCATAGCTACAGGTGCCCAGCTCACCTCACCATCTCCCCAAGAAGCAGAGCCTAGGCACTCACAGCTAGGTGCCTAGGGGCAACCAGCTCACCTCCCCATCTCCCCCAAAAGCAGGGCCTAGGCTAGGTGCCTAGCAACCAGCTCACCTCCCCATCAACCACACACCAGACACTCACAACAAACATTTCCTCCCCACCTACCACACATTTCCTCCCATTTCCTCCCACCTACCAAACATCCCCCCTACCAAACATTTCCTCCCCCCCACCAAATATCCCCCCTACCAAACATTTCCTCCCCCCTACCAAACATCCCCCCTACCAAACATTTCCTACCCCCTACCACCCCCTACCAAACATTTCCTCCCCCCTACCAAACATTTCCTCTCCCCTGCCAAACATTTTCCTCCCCCCTACCAAACATTTCCTCCCCTGCCAAACATTTCCTCCCCCCTGCCAAACATTTCCTCCCCTACCAAACATTTCCTCCCCCCTACCAAACATTTCCTCTCCCCTGCCAAACATTTCCTCCCCCCTACCAAACATTTCCTCTCCCCTGCCAAACATTTCCTCCCCCCTACCAAACATTTCCTCCCCCCTACCAAACATTTCCTCTCCCCTGCCAAACATTTCCTCCCCCCTACCAAACATTTCCTCCCCCCTACCAAACATTTCCTCTCCCCTGCCAAACATTTCCTCCCCCCTACCAAGCATTTCCTCTCCCCTGCCAAACATTTCCTCCCCTACCAAACATTTCCTCCCCCCTACCAAACATTTCCTCCAAACATTTCCTCTCCCCTGCCAAACATTTCCTCCCCCCTACCAAACATTTCCTTCCCCCTACCAAACATTTCCTCCCCCCTACCAAACATTTCCTCCCCCCTACCAAACATTTCCTTCCCCCTAACAAAACAAATCCTGTATGAAACACTACCACTGCTGATGTCAAACGATGTCATCGAATATCATAAACTCTGGCTCTCCATATTTAGCACGCACAAGTTGGTAAGTGCCTATTTCGTTTGTTGTTACAGACGATCCTTGTTAGGCGTTCTTCAAGTACTTTGTTGCGATGCGCTGACATCGATGTCGTTGGAAAAAACTACTAATTACGCACAGCATATTAGCTGCACTACCTAGGTAACGTATTTCAATAAAACATTGAGTGGCAAGTATTTTACTAGTTTGAGCATTTCTGTTATCTTTAATTGTCTCTAGTCATTCGTAATATCCTGACGAGCTTCTTGCTGCTTATTCGCAGGGAACTTCTAGCCCTCTTCCCAGTCCTCCAGTAGCGCAGGTAACTCCTCCATGGCCCATGAAGTTCCAAAACACTTTCCGACATACGCAACGGTTCTACTTCTGGCTTGCAAAGGATGCCAGTAGCTAGTCTGTTGCAACAAGTGTTGTCATCACTGGCTAAAAGGAGCTTTTCGCCAAGTACTGTAGGATGTCTAAATAGTTCTGTAGAAAACCTGTTTCTGAGGGGTAAAAGTCAAACGCTTGAATGACCATCACTAGTTCCTTCCTATAGAGACTTGCTCCTTTGTAAGCTGTCTCGAGAGACTGGGTCTTTCTTAAAGTCTGGTTGGAGAAATTAGCTCCTTCTTCGAGTAGCTCAAGATTAGGTCCTCAGTTCTCCCGTCAAAAGGTCTTTTACAGTGAGCATGCATTATTTAGCAATAGTGTTTAGTAGGTGCCTATTCTCAGCGCGCCCGTTTTCTTGCAGGTTGGGGTTAGAAGTGGGCGCTAAGCAACCAGAGTTTAAGTTACCATGGGAGACCAAACATTTAACCTCTTTACTAGTTTACTGAGTCTGGTTACTAGCATTTAGAGTACTGCCTGTGTATAATGTAGTTGCCTTCTAAAATAAAGATATTTGGGGGCTTTTAAAATTCACTTTATTTTTAACTTTCACTGGTGGCTTGCCCCACCCCCATACACTCATTTTCTTCATTTTACTCTGCCTTTGGAACATGCTTTTTAAAAACCTGATGGGCACTAAATGGGTTTGGTGCTGCCAACTAATGACAAGTCTTTACTTACTGACACGAGCATGGTCAACCAGAGAGGTGAAGCCACTCCCACCTCTTCCAAACAAATTTGATGGTTTTTATGTTCTATTTTTAGAAGCATAGATCTGCTGTTTTCTCTCATAGCCAAGAACTCGTGGCATGCTGGAAGTGTTTGGGGAGCTAATATGTGCCAAACTATTTAGGATGTTAGGAAGTTGCCAAGGTGAGTTTTGGAAAGATGCGAGCTTTGTGTGTATGTGTGTGTGTATATGCCTGTATATGCTATAGGCATCCACCATCTTGAAATATGGGTCCATATATAGGGAGTATTTATCACATCGCAAAATATACATGTAACAGTAACATTAGTCGTAGAGGAATATCGCCGAGGGGATTAGTCGTAGAGGAACATCGCTGAGGGGGTAGAATATTTGTAGGAGGTGACTTAATAGAAAGATTTAAGTTTCCGTGGATTGGGTAGCACCTGTGATGGAAGATGCTGCCATGTTTTTAGAGGAGTGAACCTCCAAGGTCACCTGTCTCCCTGAAGGCTGTAAAAAACTTGTGCGGAGACATGCGGACCAACTTTCTTCCAAAACCATCTGTCGTTCAACAAACACACCATTCAGTTGCAGTTTGGACCAGTTTCAATACCACACCCTAATACGTACAGGCTGGATCCTAACTGCGAAAACAGCGAATATTAATCCCCTCGCATATTAATCCCCTCGATGAAATCCCCCTGGAATCTAACCTGAAAACGCACGTTTCAGAGCGAAATAGCCAATCACACAAGACACACCGGCCCAGAGAGCTACTCTGCAAGATCAGTACAAAACATGACGGTCACAACAGCAAGAGGCAAGTCATTAAATATTAATATTGCCTGTTTTCTGGAAACCTCTAAGGCACCTCAATTCTAATCCTTTCACCTTCTAAACAAAGTCTTAAATGAGTGGACCACGATGACGGTCACAACAGCAAATACTGCAATCGTGAGGCAAGTCATCGAATATTAATATTGCCTGTTTTCTGGAAACCTCTAAGGCATCTCAATTCTAATCCTTTCACCTTCTAAACAAAGTCTTAAATGAGTGGACCACGATGACGGTCACAACAACAAATACTGCAAGAGGGAAATTCCGCCATGACGGAAGTACAAATCAGATAACAAAATCAATCATATCTACATCAAGTAAGAGGTGGTTTCTTATTTCATTATACATTGGGTTGAAGGTTCACCTGAGGTTGAAATTAAAACAAGAAAAAATTGTAATCTAATTACAGGGAAGGGGAAATGCTTTCTTAAGTGCCTGTGACGGAAGTACGCAGACAAATGTGGAATTGCAGGGTACATGGGTTCAGAATTGAAATTCTGTGATTGTACAAGTGACAGCTCTGTCTTTGTCACACATTTTAAAGGTTGAATGTAGTACTATCTTATGGTAATTCAAAATTTTCTTTAACATGTCCACACGTGATAGGAAACTATTAATTAGATCGTGACGGAAGTACAGTTAAATTGTGACGGAAGTACACGTCTGATTATTACCCTGCAAAGTCATAACAATACTAAGCTCACTTTATGCAAATACTTAGCAGTTCAGTTAATTAGAGATCACTAAAGATGAACTGGCCACGGTGACCAGCAGCAATGGGAGGACTAATAAGGCGAACAATATCCTTTTGGTGGTAATAAATCATGTCCTTGGGCTGTGGTCATTTCCAGCAGCTCCCACTCTTATGCAGCACACTCACTTCCACCTCCTCAACATCAGAAATAGCAGTAACCTCCCCAGGATATTGTTCTCCATCGTATACAACCACAGCCCACTGTCCAACGTCCACATCGATAGCATTTAAGGCCGTACTTTCGACATCTTCATTCGGGTCTGTGTCTTTGCCATCTTCATTGGGGTCTTTATCTTCGCCATCTTCATTCGGGTCTGTGCTTTCTGCATCTGAAGATACCTGCGGGTCAGAGATGCGAATCTGGCATCTTCGGCACTTAGTAGAGTCAGTTGTGTCTGACACTTTGACAAAATCGCTGCCATCAGCTCGAACACAATGGACTTGGTGACTCCCAGGTACTGCCTTGGTCTTCTCCCATTTCCTGTCTAAGAAAGGTGTATGCTGGGCTATGTCTTCCTTAGGGACATATTCAATGTGGACTTTTGGGCAGAGTTGTTTTCCGAGGTCTGCATATTGGCTGGGATTTGTCACATGACCTCTTTCAGCCTTCACATGTCTCCAAACTGCCCTCTTGACAGTGCCTCCAATACTATCAACCACCCCCTTGCCGTGAGATGTGGCAAAGAAGTTCCAACGGATCTTCAAATCATGCTCCATTTCCCATCCGTGTAGATTTGAAAAAAGGAACCTCTGCTTAAATTGGGATGTCGGGCCGTCACTGAAGATGTCGATCTTTTCGATGTCAGGGTAGGAAGCCTTTAGGTGGGTCATAATGCACTGCATGAAGACATAAACACTATGTTTCGTGTGGTTTAGGTCATCTGAAACAATGGCCATGCTGCAAGTGTCGGATTCATCATGCCTTATCCATTGAAAAGGGTGGCCTGGCCATGGTTCCAGTGAGCTGATTGGATCTCTCGTTGGCTCGTAATGGTGGCATTCTCGGAGAAATCTACTTGCAGAACGACACTCTTGCCATCACATTCTTTAACTAAGGACTTGAATGGCGCTGATTGCTTCCGTTTTGTGTGTGTGTGCAGCAGGAAAGGCCGAACTTGCACTTTGAGCTCTAGGAAGCACTCTTCCACTGTTCCTGTAATGTCGAGCTTCTCCACGTGATTGTCTACACTTCGCCACTGCTGGTAGTGAGCAATCGATGAGCTATTGTCAGGAGTCAACTTATCAATCACATCTTTGCACTTGGAGCATTTTCCATTCATGCATTCCTTTGAGCTGGAATCGCAGGTGACTTGGTTGATGAACCCTGAAAAATCTGTACTCAAGGTAGTGTGATCTTTCAGAGCCACAAGCAGAAGCCTCACGTTCTCGTAATAGCTACATACACACACTTGATGTGGAATCTGATCGAATAGCTTCACGTGAGTTGGTCGCAGCTCGCAAAACTTTGCCAGGCCTATCTTGAGTGAAGGATTTTCCTCCTTAAACTTGCTGTGGGCTTCTCTGAGAGACATAAGCATAAACCGAACCTGCTCTGTCCTTTTGACCTCCCCCCCCCTCGGTCCTCTCTCTAATGATGACTCGATCTTTACGACCAGGAGCTTGCCACGAAATGTCGTTTTTTGATAAAACTCATGGACAAGCCTTTTTGTGTCATCGATGAGTGCAGAGCCATGAGCATGTGGAGAGGTTGATGGTGTCGATGGTCCAGGCCAACTGATTCAGCAAGCTTGCTCACCACACACCGCTGCTTTTGTGGGGACTTTGGCAAACTTGTGCATGCCCGTTTTACAGCTTTACCCAATGACTGGGTGGAGCGATAAGGTGTTGCTGCATTGCTGGATTCACCGGGATTTTGAGGAGGTTTCTTAACGGCACGAAGTTTTCGCAGTCGAAGGCACTCTTTCATTAGAAATTCCTCTCTCTGTTTAACTGTCATCTGTGCCTTAGCTGTGATAAGTGCTGAGCCCTTCCTCTTTCGACCTTTTTCAAGATAGGCCTTGTAGAGCTCGGGATTTTCCTTGATTTTTGCTCTTCTTTTTGCCTGTCTCTCTCTGGCACTAGCCATTGTTCCTCAGTAACTCAGGAGCAGTTTTGTAAGCAGGCTAGCTCTGGGCAACACACCGAATGCAGCTGCTTTGTTATGTACACTACAAACCACCAGATGCTGTTGTAAAAAGTACTAGATGTTTACTCTAATCTGACATTTACTCTGAGCTCAAAGAACTAGCTTAACACTTCTCCCGGTGAGTTTATTTGGGAAAAAATTAAAAATTGACCATTAAGTACAAATAAATTGATATTAAATAAGGTTAACAATAGTCCCTAGCAACCATATACCACAAGATAGCTCTACTGTTGGACATTATTGTGGTCAATTCATGTTGCTAGGTTACCAAACCACACATGTATGAATATCATTATACTGTTGTTTAATATTTTAAAAAATATTAAAATTGTATTGTAGATTATAAATATCCTATTTTCAGCCAACTTTAGGAGGAACAACTGAGATATGCTGTGGTATGACAGACATTTCCATGTATAACAGAGAGGACATAATTTCTACTGTATAGAATTCCCACCAATATTATTGATACAATTCCCATAACCAATAATATTGATACAATGTACACAGAATCAAAGAGCAATTATACAATAAAATACTCTGTAATTACATACTCATAGTCTGATATACAAGTGTCCTCGTGCAGTAAGACTAGCACTGGATGAAGGTAAGGGGTAGAGTTGAACATTCCTACTTCTGAGAAAAGTACGTCCTCGTGTAGGTCTAACAAGACGAGCGTCCTCGTGCAGTATGGATGAAGAGAGTGGGGTAGGTGTGTTTGCATCACTATCTTTATCAGAACTCATCTGAACATGGGGAAGCTGTGCCATGGTATTATCTCCGTCATGGTCCATCACTTGCTCCATCAAACCTGAACATGATAGAGTTGTTATTCGTCAACTTATTAGACAAGTCAAGGAATCAAGTACAGCTAGAACTATAAAGGAAAGTAGGCTATTACACAGGTGTAGCTAACACCATGATTTAGCTAGCTCCTCAGACTATCAGGCTTTATAAATAGCTAGCAAAGTACATTGACTGACCAGGAGGACTACCAGGATCAATGCCTTCGCCTCCAACAGCCATAGCTTCGTCCATACTGCCATGGTTTCGATTGGAAAAGTCTCTGACGAGTAGCTCTACTTGGTCACGATCCAAACTTGGCTGTATACGGTAGGCTTCACTCTCCCCTTCCTCAGATTCATCGTCAGATAACCCGAAGTCGTCGTAGTTGTCGTCCAGGACCGCTGTGAGCACCTCATCAAAAGATAGCCTTTCGACCATTTTAAATTCTAGGGCAGAATTGACCCCTTGAACTTTACGGGCGGGATTTCCCTAGTTACCATGGCGCTATTGCCGTATAATTTTGAATGTAGCTGCAGTTAGAATAGCGCAATTTTATGATATTTTTGTTTTGCAAAACAACCCAACGATTGATTTTTTATGATTTTTCAAAAGCAATTACGCCATATGGCGCTTACACCGGGAAAAGAGTTAAACAGTGCACCATTAACTTGTGACAGAAGTACGTGACGGAAGTACACATCATGTGTACTTCCGTCACGTCTTTTACACCACGTGCAGTAGGTGTGGCCTTTTTTTAAGATGTGGATATTATACCCATTAGAGGTCTAAAAGATGACCTGGTTTGTTTCACACAAAAGTAAACTGTTGATCAAATAACTCAGTCGATGGTACTATTTTTGTGACGGAAGTACAGAGGCCCAACATGCTAAAAATCAATGCCATAATTACCGAGCGGGCAGCTGTCATTAATTAGATTTTGATGATTCACTTTAAGAAACTCCTAGGAGGTCCAATCATACAATTTTTTCACTGTTTACATGTATTTTTTAGGATAAGTTAATCTGTCCCTGATATATATACACCAAAATGGTCATGAATACCTTTCTTATCATCAATGTTGTTACAAGCATCCCTAATTAAGCGCAAACCCGGAAAATTGAAAATATAATTGTGAAACCTAAAACTACATCCTTTGGGCTTCAAAATGATGTAAGTATTCATGCTAGGATTTGACCACTTTTAAAATTTGACCTCAGGGTTTCACTTTTCATGGAATTGCCTACGAGGCAAGTCATCGAATATTAATATTGCCTGTTTTCTGGAAACCTCTAAGGCACCTCAATTCTAATCCTTTCACCTTCTAAACAAAGTCTTAAATGAGTGGACCACGATGACGGTCACAACAGCAAATACTGCAATCGTGAGGCAAGTCATCGAATATTAATATTACCTGTTTTCTGGAAACCTCTAAGGCACCTCAATTCTAATCCTTTCACCTTCTAAACAAAGTCTTCTCTCTCTCTCTGTGTGTGTGTGTGTGTGCGTGTAAAACAGAAAACAGAACTGTTGCACCTCCTCCCTCAGTCCAATAACAACATGGCCAAAAGGGGTGACTACTATGGCAGGAACACCCAGTGGTCTGCATAGTGCTGTCTACATTGTGAAGTGACTACTATGACAGGAACACCCCCCAGTGGTCTGCATAGTGCTGATCTACATTGTCAAGTGACTACTATGGCAGGAACACCCCAGTGGTCTGCATAGTGCTGTCTACATTGTCAAGTGACTACTATGACAGGAACACCCCAGTGGTCTGCATAGTGCTGATCTGCATTGTCAAGTGACTACTATGGCAGGAACACCCCCAGTGGTCTGCATAGTGCTGATCTACATTGTCAAGTGACTACTATGACAGGAACACCCAGTGGTCTGCATAGTGCTGATCTACATTGTCAAGTGACTACTATGGCAGGAACACCCCCCAGTGGTCTGCATAGTGCTGTCTACATTGTGAAGTGACTACTATGACAGGAACACCCCCCAGTGGTCTGCATAGTGCTGTCTACATTGTGAAGTGACTACTATGACAGGAACACCCCAGTGGTCTGCATAGTGCTGTCTACATTGTCAAGTGACTACTATGGCAGGAACACACCCCAGTGGTCTGCATAGTGCTGATCTACATTGTCAAGTGACTACTATGGCAGGAACACCCCCCAGTGGTCTGCATAGTGCTGTCTACATTGTGAAGTGACTACTATGACAGGAACACCCCCCAGTGGTCTGCATAGTGCTGATCTACATTGTGAAGTGACTACTATGACAGGAACACCCCCCAGTGGTCTGCATAGTGCTGATCTACATTGTCAAGTGACTACTATGACAGGAACACCCCCCAGTGGTCTGCATAGTGCTGATCTACATTGTCAAGTGACTACTACGACAGGAACACCCCCCCAGTGGTCTGCATAGTGCTGATCTACACGTACATTGTCAAGTGACTACTATGGCAGGAACACCCCCCAGTGGTCTGCATAGTGCTGATCTACATTGTCAAGTGACTACTATGACAGGAACACCCCAGTGGTCTGCATAGTGCAGATCTACATTGTCAAGTGACTACTATGACAGGAACACCCCCCAGTGGTCTGCATAGTGCTGATCTACATTGTCAAGTGACTACTATGACAGGAACACCCCAGTGGTCTGCATAGTGCAGATCTACATTGTCAAGTGACTACTACGACAGGAACACCCCCCAGTGGTCTGCATAGTGCTGATCTACATTGTCAAGTGACTACTATGACAGGAACACCCCCCAGTGGTCTGCATAGTGCTGATATACATTGTCAAGTGACTACTATGACAGGAACACCCCAGTGGTCTGCATAGTGCTGATCTACATTATCAAGTGACTACTATGGCAGGAACACCCCAGTGGTCTGCATAGTGCTGATCTACATTGTCAAGTGACTACTATGACAGGAACACCCCCCAGTGGTCTGCATAGTGCTGATCTACATTGTCAAGTGACTACTATGGCAGGAACACCCCCCAGTGGTCTGCATAGTGCTGATCTACATTGTCAAGTGACTACTATGACAGGAACACCCCCCAGTGGTCTGCATAGTGCTGATCTACATTGTCAAGTGACTACTACGACAGGAACACCCCCCAGTGGTCTGAATAGTGCTGATCTCCATTGTCAAGTGACTACTATGACAGGAACACCCCCCAGTGGTCTGCATAGTGCTGATCTACATTGTCAAGTGACTACTATGGCAGGAACACCCCCCAGTGGTCTGCATAGTGCTGTCTACATTGTGAAGTGACTACTATGACAGGAACACCCCAGTGGTCTGCATAGTGCTGTCTACATTGTCAAGTGACTACTATGACAGGAACACCCCCCAAGTGGTCTGCATAGTGCTGATCTACATTGTCAAGTGACTACTATGACAGGAACACCCCAGTGGTCTGCATAGTGCAGATCTACATTGTCAAGTGACTACTATGACAGGAACACCCCCCAGTGGTCTGCATAGTGCTGATCTACATGTACATTGTCAAGTGACTACTATGGCAGGAACACCCCCCAGTGGTCTGCATAGTGCTGTCTACATTGTGAAGTGACTACTATGACAGGAACACCCCAGTGGTCTGCATAGTGCAGATCTACATTGTCAAGTGACTACTATGGCAGGAACACCCCCCAGTGGTCTGCATAGTGCTGATCTACATTGTGAAGTGACTACTATGGCAGGAACACCCCCCCAGTGGTCTGCATAGTGCTGATCTACATTGTCAAGTGACTACTATGACAGGAACACCCCCCAGTGGTCTGCATAGTGCTGATCAACATTGTCAAGTGACTACTATGGCAGGAACACCCCCCAGTGGTCTGCATAGTGCTGATCTACATTGTGAAGTGACTACTATGGCAGGAACACCCCAGTGGTCTGCATAGTGCTGATCAACATTGTCAAGTGGCTACTATGGCAGGAACACCCCTCCAGTGGTCTGCATAGTGCTGATCTACATTGTCAAGTGACTACTATGACAGGAACACCCCCCAGTGGTCTGCATAGTGCTGATCTACATTGTCAAGTGACTACTATGACAGGAACACCCCCCAGTGGTCTGCATAGTGCTGATCTACATTGTGAAGTGACTACTATGGCAGGAACACCCCAGTGGTCTGCATAGTGCTGATCTACATTGTCAAGTGACTACTATGACAGGAACACCCCCCAGTGGTCTGCATAGTGCTGAACTACATCGTCAAGTGACTACTATGACAGGAACACCCCAGTGGTCTGCATAGTGCAGATCTACATTGTCAAGTGACTACTATGGCAGGAACACCCCAGTGGTCTGCATAGTGCTGATCTACATTGTGAAGTGACTACTATGACAGGAACACCCCCCAGTGGTCTGCATAGTGCTGATCTATGTACATTGTCAAGTGACTACTATGGCAGGAACACCCCAGTGGTCTGCATAGTGCTGATCTATGTACATTGTCAAGTGACTACTATGGCAGGAACACCCCAGTGGTCTGCATAGTGCTGATCTACATTGTCAAGTGACTACTATGGCAGGAACACCCCAGTGGTCTGCATAGTGCTGATCTACATTGTCAAGTGACTACTATGGCAGGAACACCCCAGTGGTCTGCATAGTGCTGATCTACATTATCAAGTGACTACTATGACAGGAACACCCAGTGGTCTGCATAGTGCTGATCTACATTGTCAAGTGACTACTATGACAGGTACACCCCCAGTGGTCTGCATAGTTCTGATCTACATTGTCAACAAACTCTCAGTTGACATAACAAATTACAGGCTAGAGCGTAAAATTCAAGTAGATAATTTTGAAGGTCAGTCATTGTAACTGATTTACATTATTCATTAGTCCAAGATCTTGAATTATAAGAAGTGGAGGAAGTTGGAAATGCTCTTGCAAGCCAACAAGTGGCCTGGCAAGCCAGCAAGTGGCCTGGCAAGTCAGTAAGTGGCCTGGCAAGTCAGCAAGGGGCCTGGCAAGTCAGTAAGTGGCCTGGCAAGCCAGTAAGTGGCCTGGCAAGTCAGTAAGTGGCCTGGCAAGTCAGTAAGTGGCCTGGCAAGTCAGCAAGGGGCCTGGCAAGTCAGTAAGTGGCCTGGCAAGCCAGTAAGTGGCCTGGCAAGTCAGCAAGGGGCCTTGCAAGTCAGCAAGTGGCCTGGCAAGCCAGTAAGTGGCCTGGCAAGCCAGTAAATGGCCTGGCAAGTCAGTAAGTGGCCTGGCAAGTCAGTAAGTGGCCTGGCAAGTCAGTAAGTGGCCTGGCAAGTCAGTAAGTGGCCTGGCAAGTCAGTAAGTGGCCTGGCAAGTCAGTAAGTGGCCTGGCAAGCCAGCAAGTGGCCTGGCAAGCCAGCAAGTGGCCTGGCAAGCAAGCAAGTGGCCTGGCAAGTCAGTAAGTGGCCTGGCAAGTCAGTAAGTGGCCTGGCAAGCCAACAAATGGCCTGGCCTTCCTACTATTACTTGACACCACATGCTTACAGTTGAGCTGCTTGACTCCTCTATCTCTCACATGCTCTTTCAGTACCCGACACACACAGACACTCACTCACACACCACACACCCACACACTCACACATACTACATACACAAACAGCTGGCAACTTGGTCCCAGCAAGTACAGCAAGTACAGCCACTAATGAACACCTCGTGATTAAATAAGCTTGCTAGGGCTAGGGCTAGGGCTAGGGCTAGGGCTAGGGCTAGGGCTAAATTTGTGCTCTATCAACACACAGAGCTACAGCATGTATCCTCTTGGTGAAGATATTGTGAGCCCTTGAGCAACAGAGCCAGCATGTATCCTCGTGGTGAAGATATTGTGAAGAAGTATCGGAAAGGGAGAGAGAGAAAGGGCCAAATATAATAACAGTTCACGTACGAGTGCAGGTAACGTCAATGGTGTTGAAAGTACGCACATATTCACTTGCCTAGCTGTGAGTTGCAGAAGTCTTACAGCTCTGCCACTCCCTGTAATTAGGGTGTCCTCTTACATGGCAGATGCTCTATCTGGAAATACCTGAGTGTCCTCTTACATGATAGGTGCTCTACCTGGAAATACCTGTGTCCTCTTACATGGAAGGTGCTCTATATGGAAATACCTGGTGGAAGGTGCTCTTTATGGAAATACCTGGGGGTGCTCTATATGGAAATACCTGGGGTGTGTGCTCTATATAGAAATACCTGGGGGAAGGTGCTCTATATGGAAATACCTGGGGAAGGTGCTCTATATGGAACTACCTGGGGGAAGGTGCTCTATATGGAAATACCTGGGGTTGCTCTATATGGAAATACATGGGGTGCTCTATATGGAAATACTTGGTGGAAGGTGCTCTATATAGAAATACCTGGAGGATGGTGCTCTATATGGAAATACATGGGGTGCTCTATATGGAAATACTGGGGTGTGCTCTATATAGAAATACCTGGGGGGAGTTGCTCTATATAGAAATACCTGGGGGGAGATGCTCTATATGGAAATACCTGGGGGTGCTCTATGTATATGGAAATACCTGGGTTTCCTCTTACATGGCAGGTGCTCTTGTTATGGCATTCTCACAGTGTAATCATTGATGCTGCCACAGGCCAACCAAGCCACACATATATGTATCAAAAAGATGTAGGCTTGTCACATCTTTGGTTGGTTAGTCAGTTATAAAATTTATAAAAGATGAAATCCTCTCGGCAATGCCCTCCACTTCAGCATGCCCTCCACTTCAGCCCTTACACTGGAATGTATTTCTGGTGCGGGATCTTGCACGTCTCAACAAGTCTGTTCTGGAAGGAAGACGGCACTTACCAGCTTTTATCTGGGGGGCCGGGGGATATTGTTTTTTGTTTGTTTGTTTGTTGTTTGGGGGGAAGAGGGCCAAAATGTGTTAATTGCCACAAGTTCTTATGCAACTTCGGATTTGAATGGAGGGGGGGGGGTGGAAGTCATCTAACTGGTTGTGGTCAACATGGGTACAATTTGTTTACTTCCTTTTGTTTACTTCCTTTTTAACGAGTCAATTAATTTTTGTTGTCCATTTTCAAGTTTTTTAAAAAATATTTTTTAAATATAATTGCTAGAGTTCTACAGAGTCCAACTCAGAGCTTTGTTGCTGTTAGACCAGCATGTGCCATGTCTTGTTGCTATTGTGACTAGACCCATGTAGGATTTGGTAACTGTTACCCAAGGGAACCACACCAATCAACCCGAAAGCAGATGCTTTGATAGAGGATCAACTACAGCCTCCTTTGAACTTGTAACTGTTGTCCTGGGGAAAGAACACCACAAGCCAACAGATAGCAGGTCATTTGTTCTGTTTATAATACAACACCTGCATTAGCTTGAATGCTTTGTCGATAAAATAACTCACCAGATGATCCTTACCAACCACTTTATTCCAGAATAGAGAAATGGAGTAGTCGTGAGTATGTGTTGGATCATTTGGTATGCAACTCAAGTTTTTATTTATTTTATGAACGGACCTATTGCATGCAAGCTATGCGTGGGAGAGGAAAAGGGTACACGATACATGGAGGGATTTTGGAGATGAATTTCAAGGCAGATTCCACATTTTCTAAGTTTCGTCTGCCAGTTTACTACATTAGCAAAGGATTAGAGAGATGTTGGGCATCTTTTTTGGAGTGAATAGCTAGGCAGCTATGAAGCTGCTGCCGTCAGTTTTAGCCGAGGTGTATGAGCTTAGGTCTTGGGGGGGGGGGGGGGGGGGGGGGGGGGTTCCGTCACCATTTCGCAAAGGCACAAACCAATGGTGATGATGATGGTTTGATATTATTTTACTAACCATTGCAGTAGTCGGAAGAAGTGCATACTCCATCAATTCAGACCAATGACCCTTAACCCTCAGGACACAGGTCAACTATTCCATATAAGCATTCGAGGGACTCGGCACTCACTGATGGTGGCTAACAGAAAGACTTGTGCAGGAAAATGTTTGGATCGGAAGCCATGCTGCGCTCTGCTGCTCTCCTTCGACCTCACTGTTTACCAGTAATTTCGTAAGATTGGATTCCAACCATGAATATTTAAAATATATACTCGACAATACCCCCCCTCAGACAATACCCCCCCCACCCCCCACCCTCAGTGGAAGGTCCTAGCACTTTTTATTTATTTATTACCCGCGTTGACCACAACCAGTTAGATGACTTAGGGGGGGACTCTTGGCAGTGCCCTCCACTTCAGCCCTAACATTGGAATGTGATTCTGGTGCGGAATCTTGCACGTTTCAACAAGTCTGTTCTGGAAGGACAACATGTACTTAACCAGTTTTGGGGTACATTTTTGTTTGTTTGTTGTTATTGTTGTTGTTGTTTTTGTGGGTGGGGACTGGGCAAAAATGTGTTAATTGCCACAAGTCCTTATGCAGCTCATTTATCACTTTCACTTCAAACTCTACCTCCTCCCAAATCAAAGGTAATTAACAACCTTTGACATCAAAGGTAATCAACAACCTTTGACACTAATGTTGATAAAAATGAACCTAAAGCAGGAATGTTTAGTGGTGAATAATTACAACATGGAAGGGTTAATGGAAGGAAATTTGCAATCTTCTGACGCTAAAGCTGATGTGAAGTGCTAAAGCTGATGTGAAGTGACTTATGGCTCGACGATCAGATGCGCTAAACAGGAAAGACATAAAGAAGGGGAGAACCTGAAGAAAAACTGCTCTTACTAATTTATCATTTTCTAATGCCCTGCCAGTGTATTACTAGAAAGTCAAAGCGCTTAAGAATCTGAATAGATGGTGCACTTGAGCCGAGGTATCAGTTCGTGTATGTTTGTTTTTCTCCTTCTGGTCTAGTTTTGTTTGGGGAGGGTGGGATTAAAGGTGTCATTTGACGATAACCACTTCGGTTGAGCCAACCATGCTACTCACTGATTAGCACCATAATTATGCCCACTGACTATAGTTACCAGTGCTTACGTGCTAAATGCGATTAAAAACCTCAGATTAAAAACATCAGGAAAATAAATTCTAAAATTGCTAATCCACAGTTGGTTGCAAATTAGTTGGTTTCAGGCACTGCAGTTTTATGTTGAGCTGAGGCCCTGTGGTAGGCCAAAAATGGTGGTAACTGCTTGGATATTGAAGAGTAAGATTTAGTATAGGGTGGTTTGATACGAGGAGACAGCCTAAAACTTTTACTTCTATAAATACAGTCTTGGCAGCTCTTCATAGTCAATGCTTCGGTAGCCACAGTTCTGAATGAAGTCTACTAGAGATGGTTTCTAGTTTGGCATTAAAAAAAAATTTAAACTAAATAGTGAATGGGGCCACTCATTAGATTGAAGATGGGAAGCGAGCTCCATATTAACAATATAGTGGGATTGTGGCTCCGCCAGTACATGGCTGGGTAAATGGGCCTCACTGAGTGCAGTGAGCTAATTAATATTACTAGAGAGCTAATACTTATGACATATGACTATGCCAATTGTAATCTCTCCATTAGACAAAATACAACATATTTCCCACGAGCGTACATTTTCTCTCCAGATTTTATTTTCTTCCACCTCTGAATAGGATCGATTGGAGGGTCGTAGGATTTAGACACGGAGAAATTGCTTTGACGACAGACAGCCGTGGCCGAATAAAGTAGTCTTAGTTGCACCAAAGAAATGGAAAGGTTTCTAGCGATCCATGAACTAGGTCTAGAAATGAGTGCAGGCATTCTTATAAAGTAACTAGGTAAGTGATCGTTTAGGGTACATTCACCCCTCCCACTTTCCAGGCGGCGCGGGGCGGGCAGATGTTTTGTGTTTGTGTTTTTATGATTTTTTACCCTTAAATTTGGATTTTTCATCATTAGAAAATTGTTTGACATTTCATGCCATGCAGCCTATTTCAAAACCACTCTCTGTGGTATTAGCTGAGTGTGTTCATTTTGTGGTCACTTGGTCTGTGCAGGAAAATGCACAGTCCTGTGTTATTATGTGGTCACCTGGTCTGTGCAGGAATATGCCTGCAGAGCCAGAACCCTTTGATCTATGTGCAAGCTCATGCATGAGCTATGTGGTTGGGCCTGATTTGTGCAGGAATTAGAATCGTTCACAGTGAGTGTCGGAGAGAGTTAGATATGGCATCTTCAGAACCCAGTACTTCAAGGTTACCAGAAGAAGATTCTTGAGATATGGATTCTGACTCTGATAATGAGGTTTCACAAATTGACATTGACAGTCAAATCTCTACATCTATCTGGTCTTCTAAGTCTGCAAAAAAGCGATTGTGTGTCTATCGTCAGTATGCAAAGACTTTCCCATGGGCCACAACTTCGAGAAAGGGATCTTCTTTTGCCTTCTGTAAGAAGTGCTCTCGTGATATAAACCTTGGAAGAGGTGGTACTAGAGATCTCAGGAGACATCAGGAAACGAAATTACACAAACACTCAAGAAAAAGATGGTGTGGGTGTACTGCCTCTACAGTCCTACTTTGGGCCAATAAGAGAGGAGTCTGTAATCCGTGCAGAAGTACTCTTCACATATTTCCTTGGAGAGCACCATCTTGCCTTTCAATTGGGAGATCATTGTACCAAACTATTCAAGTTGATGTTTCCTGATTCTTCTATTGTTAAAGACTTTAATGCAGTCGTAATAAAGCAACAGCTGTGTTGAAAGTTATTGCCCAGGATTGTTGAAAAACCATTTCCGCAGCAGTTAGAGAGACTAAATACTTCAGCCTCCAAACTGATGAGACAACTGATATTACCGTTACACAACAAGCTGCTATTATGCTTCGATAACACCCAAGGACAGGTGAGATGCGTCTTCTTTGCCCTAGAGAGTGTAGAGAGGGCAACTGCAGAGCTGCTATTTATGCAATCAATAAGCATTTTCAAGAATTTATGATAATCTTGTCGGATTAGGTACAGATGGGGTCAATGTAATGTTGGGAGCACGAAATTCAGTGATGTCACGGTTACGATGTAAGCAGCCAGCTTTAGTTGCTCCTCATTGTCATTGTCACATAGCAGCACTAATAGCCTGCAAAGTCTTGCCTGATGGATTGGAAGATCTGACAACTGATCTATGGTATTATTTCCAGAAGAGCCCAAGGAGGCTGCGACAGTTTGAAGAATTTCAGAGTTTTGTGGAATGCAAGCCACACAAGTTGTTAAAAGCATGCCAAACATGATGGCTCAGCCTTGAAGCTTGTGTAAATCATCTTATCGAGCAATATGAAGCCTTACTCTCATACTTTCGAAGTACTGAGGATAAGCAGGCAGTAGTGAGAAGAGTCAAACCTCTGACCAAAGCTTACTTGCTCTTTCTATGTTCTGCATTACCAATTGTTAATAATTTCAACAGGTACATGCAGCAGCAATCTCCAATTCTTCATGTTGCGGTTCATGAATTCTGAGTATGTGTGTGCTGCTGAACATGTTTCACAAGTGTGATTGATAACTCAGAAGAGTATCTCCCTTTACACGAAGTTTTCGTAGGTCACAACACACTATTATACCTTGAAGAAGAGGATGGCTTATCATCTGAAGATGTAAGAAAATTTAGGGAGACTATCCAAGCTTGGTGGATTGCTGCAGCCAAGGGAGCTGTCAAACGAATACCTATGAGTCACAAGTTACTCTCCAATCTCAAATGGCTTCAATCAGGCTTACAACAATACCTGGCTGGTCAGGTGCTTGCTGCAGCAGAGTGTGTTCCTCAGGTAGTTCAAGTTGGTGACAAACCCAGCCTTCAAGAGGAATTTATGGATTTCTGCATGTCGCCATTACCTACTAAAGTCACAGCCATCACAGAGGTGGATAAGTATTGGCATGCAATCAGCCAAATCAAAGACTGCTTGGAAACTGAGTATCGCTACTCCACATTGGCAAAACACTCAAAAGCCATTCTGGTTGTACCCCATGATACTGAACGTTTATTCAGCCACATTGGTCTCAACAAAACGATAGGAATTTCAACATTAAATTCACTTTTAACAGTGCAATTCAATGTTCCTCAAAAATGCTATGAATTTAAACCGAACACGGAACTATTAAAGACATGTGTAAATTCTATGAATACACTTTAGTATGTTATTTCTCATGAAATTGTTGTTTGGATTTTTTTTTTGCCAAAAAATTTGGTTAACACAGGCAAGTAATTTTTAAAGACATGTGTAAATGCTATGAACACACTTTAGTGTGTTATTTCTCATGAAATTGTTGTTTGGATTTTGTTTGGATTTTTTGTTGCCAAAAAATTTGGATAACACAGGCGAGTAATTTGGAAATTACCAAAGAAATTATTGCAACACTGGATACGGCTCCTCTGATGTTACTAGAGTTACATCCGCATATCTGGGAATGCAACCAAATGTGGCATTTTCACGCGGGGTCTCTGATCCATCCAGCAAACCTTTTGCCAATTTTTGCTTACTGTGCTGGTATATCCCTAAACAAAATGGCTGACAGTGCCAAGGGCTATGCATGGTAAATATGCCAAAACAGGTGGAAAGAAGCAGTGGCTAGCTACGTAGAACTTAGGAGAGAAAGTGGAATGAGATTAGAGTTAGCATGACCAGTAATTTAACAAGACAGGTCAGTCTTCAGGAGAAGAAACTCGATGCACATAAAATCCTAAATGAATATAAGAGATTGGAAGACATAACTAAGTAATAAAAGGAGACTCAGAATTATAAGCTCTTAGAAGAAAGGAGGTTTACCAGTAAATGATGGTTGTTGAATGTTCTGCAATGCAAGGCAGGCACTGTGATGGTGTCTAGGTAGAAACCATTTCAGAACTTTATTAAAAGCAGTTTGGTATATAATATTCTTTCAACTGATGCTCCATAATGCAGCTCCATATGATGAAAGAGTACGATTCAAACAACTTTGTCTTGACTTGAGAGCTACAGAAAAAGAAAGTCTGAAGCATGCAATTTGCCTTTCTAATCGTGCGCAAAATGGCTTGTTCTCAGCATCATCAAGGTTGGTGGAATATGTGCGTCCTAGATGCACAGACTTACTAAAAGTAAGGTTGTCTCCACAAAAACTAAAGGCATCCGGTAGCAAATGATGTGGCAGAAACTTGATGAAACAGATCAGGTGTGACTTGAGACATTTTCAAAAGCATTCACAAAGACCTCACAAGTTGAAAGCTGATAATCTGAAGACAGCAGGAGGACGTGAAAGGACAACAATGTTGTCAAGCAATGTTGTCAGCATAACATTGGGTACCAGCCAGGGCTGCATTCAGGATTGAGTTGAAGGGGGAGGGGGGGGGGAGGGCAAAAGTAGTATTAAATTTTTGTAAACAGAGAGGAGGGGGGGGCACATATTTAACAACAGTATACAATAATACAATATCCCAAGATCGCAATGCCCAAAATGACAACCAGTAGCAGTGGCAGACAACCTTGAAATAAATTTTTTTACGTAAATTGGGAATAGAATGCTCTTCCTTGGCACAGTTTATTGGAGACAGCGAAGGAATCAGAAAATGATCTATCTGAATGAGTGTATATAGCTAGTTAGATATCCGGTTTCACAGTTTTAACCCGACCACTTTTTCTCAGCAATAATATTCCTAATTTAGTATCAGAGTAACTTGTTTATTTTTCTATTTTTCTAATCTGGCTACTACCTCCACAACACCAACTACCAAAGTAATACAAGTGTGATGACTTTAAGCTTCAAGCTAGTGTGATGACACTGGTCCAGTGTGTCTCCCCATAGAGTTATTGTCCAACTGATTTCAACCTGCCTCAACCCAGTGTGATGTTGTCCAGTGTATGTCCTACTGTCAAATTAATGCCCTCTGAAGAAGCACATGCTTAAAAATCATAAGAGCTGATCATGCTTTTCTTGAGTTACCTCCGAATCAACCTATGACTATTGAGTTCCCCAAAAGACCCTATGGTATACTTTACAGTTTTCAGAGTCATTGGTTTTCTCTGTGGCCATTTCTCCACTACATTGAAGCAGAAGATGACATTAAACCATTTCTGTATAGGGGTATTCAAGCTCAAAAGAATCAAGATGAGTCCTAATGTGTCATCTGCATTTGTAAGCTTAGCAACGTCCAATTTTCAAAAGGTTATTGCAACTGGAAGGGTGCTACAAGGGATATTAAGAAATAAAGAATCAAAGGTGCACATTTAAGCTGTATGGTTACATTACCAAATAGAGTCTCCGATGTTGGTAAGCTATTGATCAAAGCTCACAAGGAAGAAAAGGTACGTGCTCAAGATATACTGAGAATCCTTCTATCCAGTGTGCACTATTTAGCCAGGCAAGGCTTAGCCTTTCGAAAGGTACTCAGATTCTAATCTTGTTCAGTTATTCATTGAGAGGTGGCTAGAAAAATCTAGATGTAAGAATTTAACCCCTGAGAATCAAAATGGAGATGTTAAATATTATGGTTACACAAGTTCAAAAAAATTCTTCTGAACTGGTTTATTCTTCTCAGTCTAGGCAAAGATCCATGTTAAACATCGTCGTCCTGGCATTTCACATTCTTTTTGTAATACTGCCACATCAAGAGCATTCATTTCAGGAGGATCAAGAGCTACTTGCGTAGTACAGAAAAACGAATTCATTTCTGTAAAAGAACAGCACAGCACTGCTTTTGCTAAGTTTTGACTTTCATTTTCATCATAACATTAATTCTAAACCTGATGCAATTATCATAACATTTTTATACCAAGATGCAACCTTAAAATTGAAGAAAAAGTCCTGGTTGGGTATATGCCTAGACCCCCTAGCTAGAGAGAGCACACACACAGGGATATACGTTCATGTGTGGTATGTCAGCACATACCCAACGATCACTCAAATTTTAGTAACTACACCCCTGAGCTCTGATATTGATATCATAATATGCTTTGGCCATCCGGCCGTTAGTGCGTTACTTGACTACCGGGAAAACTGTCCATGTCACAGTTATACGCATGCGCACCAATAGAGAATTTTGTAGAAAGTGACTGCAGAATGGCTTCTCTGCTAGCTGCACAGCATAATTATAACAGTATACAAGGCTTAACTGAAAGCAGGAGAACTGCTGCAGACAGACAGAGAAGAAGAAGTGATGCAGCAATTGAAACTCTGCGATAAACTGCAAGTTAACACCAACCCAACATAGAAACTGAGGGATGCATGGCCAAAGAGTGTGGGATGAAGGAAGAGCAGGAAATACTGGGGACTGAAGATTGCACTACCAGAAGTGCAAGGACCAGAAGTGCAAGGAATGAGGAAAGAGCAGCATTTATTATTGTTGTTGTTGTTGCTATTGTTATTGTTGTTATTATTATATTATTATCATCATCATTATCATCAACACCATCATCATCAATTATTATTATTATTATTATTATTATTAATTATTATTATTGTTGTTGTTGTTGTTGTTGTTGTTATTATTATTGTAATTATTATACAATTACTGCACATCTTGTCTGTCTGATGTACTGCTATGCAGTTATTCGGATGATTCATGACTCACATGCATTTTTTGTGTGAAATGCATTGCCAGCGAGCACTGACCATCTAATTTTCCCTATGAAGTAAGTATTGTTGTTATTGTTGTCATCATCATCATCATCATTATTCATTATTATCAGTAATAGTAGTATAGTGCAAGAACCCATAAGCTTCCATTTTTACTTACCTGAATAGCTTCATCCAATCTTTAAAACTCTTTCATTTTTGAACTCAGCGCATCATTTCCTTTAATTTGATATATAGTTTGACTATCTTGCAGTTAAATAAAGAGTTAGGGAGTATCATTGAGCATATCGTGAAGGAAAGATCGGAGGTGTTGAAGTTGAAATTGCTGTAAAAGAATACAAGTCACATCGCCGTATTTCAGAAACCGAAAGTCAATGATTTTTTTTGCCTTTACAGAACTTAAGTATTACCCCATTTCAAACAGTTTCTGTAACTATATGGGAAACTAACATTTAAATTACTGTTTTTATAAAATATACTCTTAAATATACTCTAAAAACTCTCATTGGTAATATTTATTCATCGAAAAGAAATTATGAAAAATTGCTTTACAGAAAGTTTATAATAATGATGTAAAACTAGCATAAAATATCATTTCTTTAGCTCCAACAAAACTTGAGAAATCACTCTTTTTTTATATAACGAGTATATACATGCCCGAGCTCATTAATATTCATGAGATGTAACCATGGTAACACAAAATTCCACCATTTAATATTTGATTCTCCTATATATGTCACATACAAAAAATAAAATTTCAAAAGCATACGTGTATGCAAATATGATTGATTTAATGCACCCAGTAATCATGGAACTTTATGGCTTCTTGCTATAGTAGTAATAGTAGTAGTAGTAGTAGTAGTAGTAGAGTAGTAGTAGTAGGAGGAGGAGGAGGAGGAGGAGTATCATTATTATTACAATTATTATTATTAGTGGGTGTTTTGTGACATACAGTGTTCATTATAAGTAGAGCTGATGCATAAATAACAATTTAAAAAAAATTTAAAGGGAAAACGGAAGTTAAATAATATCCACTAATGGACCCCAAAACAGAAATAGAGTTTTGCCACTGACAGTTGCTGGATAAGATGAGCAAGAGATTTCACTTCACAGTTGTTTATTACTAGTAATCCCATAGATTCAAGTCCAATTTGGGAATTGGTGAGGCTGAGTGACCAAATTGGACGAGAATACAAGTTTTTAATTATGTGTGTATGTGTATGTGTGTGTGTGGATTACATGCATGTGTGCATGTTGCAAATACCATATTGAAATATGGGTCAACACAATGGCAGTGGAATGTAGGTCTTAACTTTTAATGCATAATTATAATATTCAGGGTTTCTTTCAGGGAGGGGGGGGGGGGGGGGACTATGTTTTGCCTCCCATAAGGTTTTTGTATTACTGATTAGGAACAAATTGATGACAAAACAAGTCTTTCTAATCAGAATGTATACCAAATTTACACTGTAATTCTGATATTCAGAAGACTCAGGAGTGGGAATTTTATTTGGATCAAAAATAGTATATAAATGCAGATACATCTTGAGAACTGAAAGGACTGGAAATGAAGAATTTCCCCATAGAGTGTCTTGGAAGGAATTAATATCAGCCATGATAATCTTTATATCAGTGAATTCCTCCAGACTTCCTTCAATATCCCGCAACTCCAGTACCCATTCAGTTAGCAGCTCAGAGCATCATCAAGTGTATGTAAAGTTCTGTCAACAAGAGAGGATATGGTGGTTAGGTCAGTTCTCAGTTTTCTACTTGAGGCAAGACATAATTAAGGAGAAGTAGAGCCCAAACTGTGGACTTCTTACTCAAAACTTTACTTATCCCCAATGCTTCTGGCTCGTGTGTTATTGAGAGCAAGAATAATTGCACTCTAGTTCTCTTTCACTGTTTTTACACATCGTTCATGAGGCAAGCAACATGTGCCAGTGCCTGGAAACATCCACCAGTTGCCTGGAATTATTTACCAGTGCCTGGAACTATTACCAGTACCCCTGGAACCACCTGTGCTTGAAACCATCCACCAGAACCATTCACCTGTACCTAAAACCATCACTGTGCCTGGGACCATCCCATAGTGCCTAGAATCATCTGTGCATGGAACCATTCTCCAGTTCCTGGAACCATTCACCAATGCTGGAACCATCGTGCCTGGAAACATTCACCTGTGCCTGGAACCAACTAGCACTGCCTGGAACCATGCTCTGTCCTGCCCATGTCTAAACATTCAGTTTGCCTTGGGTAAATTCCTGAAAGAAACCTTGATATTCTATCTATATGTAGAGCTTGTAATGCACAATATACAATATTCCATGCATCTAACTTGTAATGTCAGGGTATATTATTCCATGCATCTAACTGGGTATATATATATCACTCTAAACTTGAATACACAGAGTATATGTTTGGTATAAGCTTATAATAACCATGCTATATATAATTGTGTGTTTATTGCTCCAATATCAACAACATTGCTTTCTATTTTCAGTTATTGTGCGAGTAAGCGACGCCCACACTACGCTCCAGTTATATAGTCATGTGTACAGTGAACAACTAACCAATGAGCTTTAATTCTGAATCATGTGAAGTAGTAGCTTGTACACAATGTTGGTGTCATTTAAAGTTTCATATTTGAACTAGTCAGTTTTAAGAGTGGCTGAGATTGTACGAGTAATTTTAACCTAAAGGCAGCTAAGATCATATAAAGAGAAAGATTGAGAAAAGAATTGATGGCTTCAAGAAAGCTACACACAGTCTTACTGGGATCAGGTGAAGTATCCTTGAGATGCAGGAGTTTATTTAAACCACTGGCACCCTCCATCAATGGAAGAGCAATAACCGTCATTCTTGTCTGGAGCTTTGCAGCGTTTAGTGTGTTTCATTTTGTTATTGAAGAATATCACTCGAAAAATACAAGAATGATTACTGCACTCAGTGGAGCTGTTATTGCTACATTCTCATTCATGCTAGGCTATGCAGGTGACGTTTATTTTGGCAAGCACAGAGTCATTCGGTGTAGCATGTGTCTGATGTTCGCTGCATCCATTCTCAACAGTCTTGGCTATGCCTTCCATCGTTCAGTGGTTACTAAAATAATGGCTGTCTTTTTGTTGGCTGGATTCTTTGGATTTCAGTCATGTATTATCCAGCTTGGTTTGGATCAGCTCTACGATTCTTCGTCAGATGAAATAATCTCTTATATCATTTGGAATGTGTGGACTTTCTATGCTAGTCATATCCTAAATCAGTTTTCTCAAGTCTGTATCTGCGATGCTGATTACAAACCTCTGGCTACTCTACTGTTACCTATTTTGTTGACTTTATCTCTGTGCTCCGATTTCTTCTTCAGCTATTTGCTTGTCAAGGAGCCAGTGACACACAATCCTTTTAAGCTGATCTATCAAGTGCTCAAGTATGCTGTGAAAAACAAGTACCCTCGTCTGAGGAGTGCTTTCACCTACTGGGATGATAAACGCTACTCCAGGATTGATCTGGCCAAGACCAAGTTTGGAGGGCCCTTCACTACTGAACAGGTTGAAGACGTGAAGACTTTCTTTCGAATTTCAACAGTTCTTTGTGGGGCCATGGCACTGATAGGTATTCCACTGTATGCTGGCAATTTTTATTATAATTATCGGGACACTGATTGCAATTCAAGCATGGTGATTGGTCAGCTCAACTACATCAAGCCATGCTTTGAGAGTAGAGCTGTTATTTTCATAGGGACTTTCCTCATTGTAATCCTTGTTCCAATGTACCAGTTACTACTCTATCCTCTGTTCCACAAGTTTGTTCCAAGACTCGGCATATTGAAGAAATTGTGTATTTGCGTCATTTTCCTTTATCTTCGCGTTTTCAGCTGTCTCTTCTTGGAACTTGTGAGGTACCTCAAGGAAGATGAGACTTTTGTTTCAAACAGTTCAGTTTCAAACAGTTCAGTATCTTGTTTTTACAGCTCGTACGGATTTGATACATATGCCGAGTTTGCTCAAGGTGTGAGCTATTATTGGTTAGCATTGCCTAGCACATGTGCAAGCTGTGCCGAGTTCATATTGTTAGTGGTAAGTTTAGAATTCATGTGTGCTCAGTCTCCCTACTCCATGAGAGGACTGCTGTTTGGCTTTACCTATTCCAGCTTTGTCCTTGCCATTTCTATGGCAACCTTGATGACAATCATTTTGGGTGCCATACCGAACAAGTCTGTTATACTTAATTGTGGGGTATGGTTTTTTCTGGTCTGTGGTATTGTCTCTGTGATAGAGACTGTGCTACTTAGTTTGATTGGTTGGTGGTACAAGCAACGAAAAAGGGATGACCACCTGCCAAGTCAGCATTATTTTGCTGAGAGGTACTATGAAAACGTTGGCGATAACTGAACATGCATTTTGTTATTCTAATGTGAGTTATGTCACTTACATGCTGACTAATTCTTGAGTTTCTCTGCTATATATTTGTTCGTGATTTTGTATATAGCTCGAGTTATGTAAATTATATGCTGACTAATTCTTGTGTTTCTCTGCTATATAATTATTCGTGATTTTTGTAGCTCTATAAAAATGTAATATGAGTTATCTCACTTACATGCTGACTAAGTCTTGCGTTTCTCTGCTGTATAAGTGATTTCCACATCTGTGATGTGTGCATACAGATATATGTATACTAAGGCCATTGGTCAGTATCATAATTTTTGGTTTTGGGGAGAAAGACATGCTTCTTGGAAGCATAGAAGAGGGACATTGCTGCTTTTCAAGCATGGGCTTGTTCTAGTACACTGAATATTCAGTAAATTAGCATTTTCATTTCAAAATTCTCGGAATTGGGCACGTGGAATCTGGAAAATATGTTTCAGGAAGTGCATAAACTTATCTGGCTCTAGTGATGGTCACTCTGTTGTCATTAAGATACTTTTGTATATTAGTTATGCATTTACCCATCATACAGTTCCACCATTATTGTTTGCCTCTGAGAGAGAGAAAGATTTGATTTAGAGAAAGAGGAACTAATTCTTGTTGGCTGGAGGCTCAGTATAAAACTTTTATAGCATATAATTATTGAGGTTGGTGTAACTGAGAAAAGCAACAATTCAGAAACTTAATTATGCCAATGGATGAAGATGTATTGTTGATGTGTGCATTTTCTTTGATTGAAACCTTTTAAAATGCATTTGTATTTCTCTTACAAAGTTTGTGTAATGTACTTTAAGAAATATTTTTAATGGCGTCGCAATATTTGTTGCCTCTGTTTCAAAACAATGCCTCACTGAAAGTTGATTAGATATCTCCATAGACATCTTCTTGAAGAACACAGAGTGAAATCTGCTGGTGGTATATAGTTAGCTTGAGCTGGTGTGATTCTCTTATTGTCAACTCGGTACAGTTTAAAATGCTGGGTGCCATTAGTTGCTAGATATTAGTTTCTGTCTGGTTATGTAGAAGTGTTGACATTAAACAACTAGGTTATAGTATTTTGAAGTCTTTTTTGCAAAACACGAGAATAATGTATTTATGACGTAGACATACCCATACTGCTTAATAATGCTCAGCTGCCACCTGACTGCTCATTGCTCATAAGAACATTGATAAAGACTCTGAAATGCACTGGACTTCTCAACAGAACTTGGATATATGGCAGAGGTTTTAATGCTTGTTGAAATGGCTCATGGGAGTGTGATATTACAGCCCTGCTACAGCATTGGGTAGGAAGCCTCATCCATGACATTTCTTAAAAGCTCCATCTCGGCATTGTTGTGATAAGTACATATGTTGCTACAAGTTTCAATGCCAATGTGTTGTCCAACATCATCAGCTTATTTTTAAGTTGTCTTAGCCAACACTCTGGAGTACTTTGTGCAATCTAGTAATGAATGCTAGCTCTACATTGTGTGTGGCAAAAAGAGAGAGCCAAGTATCATCCTTTCTAGTCAGTTATGCAGCTCATTCTTACTTACCAGTGCAGCAAATTTAATTTTTTTTTGTATGAGGGCCTACTAGAGCTGTGCTAGTTTCAATAGTCAGATAGCAAAACTGTATATTTGATAAAATTGGTTTTTTCCATTGGGAGTGTACAACAAAAACAAAAATAAGAATCGTTTATACACTCAACAGAAATTTTCTGGTATGTGCTACTTCTTTTTGTATATCTGTCCCATACAACCCATCTACTGGTATTGTTGTGTTGAGCACTGTTTAACTATTAACAAGCATAGCATTGATATTGGCTTGCAGATTGTGCTAACATAGCTTTAAGAGGGGGATGAGACCAAAACTATAAAAATTACTCGTGGTTATGACTTTTGGAGATCAATAGATTCTGCACACTTCATTGGATGTATAGCTCAAAGGATAGGTCTCTCTGTATGCTTCTCTTTCACATAAAAAATGTTGCATAGGTGCAATCATGCCAAAGTTACCAACAACTAAATTAGGGGTACCTCAAAATCTAAGGGCCTGAATCCTCTGCAGTTGTGCCTCCTGTCAGAAAGTATTAGTGGCAAGGGGAAGCAAATAAGGAGTGTTTCACTTAACATGACTAGGTAGTCAAGACCGAAAATTAATTTTCTTCTGTCACAGAAAATTTAGTTTCAGTCCAACATTTGACTATTCATAATAAAAGTGTTCATCGTAGAAGAGTAAGGCCTCCTCTTGCCACAGATACACATCACTCTAAAATCAAAAGCTATATACAACTATAGAGAATTCAGGTGCTCAGATTTTGAGGTAACCTCACTTTGGCTGCAGATAATTTTGACACATTTTTAGTATCAATAGTATCAAAAGAGAGAACACAGGGAGATCTATCTTTAGAGATAAATATTATGTTCGTACAATGAAGTCTGAAGAATCTATGCAGCTACAAAGTTGTAACCACAAGTGGTTTCTTTGTGCTTTTATGTTATGGTCTCTTCCTTTTAAGGGACTATTTTAGTCTCCTCACAGTACTAATCAAAGTCATACTTTTGGCATTTAATTAGAGCATGTTTGTGATCTGATATATCTTCATTTGATTGATGCCATGGCTATTCTGTTTTCTAGATCCTGATTTTGAAGAGCTATATTTGTTTCAGTCAAAGCAGTGCAAATCGTCTTGTTAAGACATCATCAGCATAGGAGCAGAGAAAAAAAATCAGAATTGTGGAGAAGATTTAAAATGGAAAAAGGAGAGAAATTGGAAGCATCATCAACCAACCAAGTACTTTGATTCTATCACCCAGTGCTAGTGGCAATATTGCCATGTTGTAATATTTTGTTAGTCAGAAATGTTCAAACTTGTAAAATATGATTGTAGTCCAGTAATGTGCTGTATGCATTAGCCAGAGGAACTATTTTTTAAGCAGAGTTGTATGTGATAATAATATTCTGACCATTATCACAGCATTGCTTGCAGAGAAGAACATAGTGAAGATGAGGCACAAGTATTTAGATCTCAACTTGATCAATTCCTGTCCAATGACGAACTTGGATTTTCTTTACAAGCTTCACTTTCAGGGGGCACCAAAGAAAGCTAACACGAGCTATACTTCACAGCTACCAATTCTCGTCCAAGTTCTTTTTTTTTTTGCCAAAAAAACTTAATTTCAATTATGTTACAAAAAACCTCCACGTAGCTATATAGGCATCAGAATTATAAGTGTGTATGTGGAAAAGTGCGAAGTGAATTTGAATGGATATCGTGATTTTAATCAAAACTGGAGTGTAGAGGTGTTGAGTACAAGATGACACGAATAATGGGATTTAACATACAAGTTTGTACCTGTGGCGGTAGAGACGTGTGGATCCTTTGGGCCTCAAGCAAAGGCATTCCTTCAGGGAGTTGGGACGCCGCCTGAGGTCAGTGACTTACGAAGAGGACTCCCATCAACATCTTCTTCGACGGATTTCTGTAGCTGTGCAGCGTGGGAATGCAGCCTCAGTAATGGGATCTTTGCCATCAGGGTTGGGGACGAGCCATTTTCCTATCATCACTTGAACTTTTGAACTTTTGAACTTGAGGGAAAGGGGGTTCTATAAACTATATGAATAAGAAAAGAAGAAAAAAAGAAGGAGTCGCTAGGGCTAGGGCTAGGGCTAGGGCTAGGGCTAGGGCTAGAAAAAAAGAAGAATATTTATTATTATTATTATTATTATTATTATTATTATTATTATTATTATTATTATTTTTATTTTTTATTTTATTTTTTATATATTTTTATATTTTTTTTATTTATTTTTATTTTTATTTTTTAATTATTTTTTTAATTATTATTATATATATCAAACAACAACAACAAAACAATAACAACAACAACACTAATAATTACACAAGACTGTCCATGCCCGAGCCTCCCATTGCCCCCATGACTGCAAGAGCATTGCCTCTCTGTACCGCCACAGACAATTGTTGCATCAAAAATTGGTATGAATTCTCTTCCCCAGTATGTTGCTTCATTTTCCTTCCGAGTTCCTTTAGGAAGGCCAATGACTTTGGGCCAATGGCACCTAGGGTCTCAACCACAACTGGCACAAAAAAAAAATTCCTGGTAAGGCAGTGGTACTTGTCCTCCTTTTTCTCTTCAGCCATGGCAGCTACCGCACCTGAGCTCCTGGTAGCTTGAGCACAATAGGACTGTGCCAGAGTGTTGGGGCAGGTCACATCCCAGATCAATTTATTATTATTATTATTATTATTATTATTATTATTATTATTATTATTATTATTATTATTATTATTATTATTATTATTATTATTATTATTATTATTATTATTATTATTATTATTATTATTATTATTATTATACATATATGAAATAAATAATGCAATATTAAATACTATGTCCAATAAACAGAATAAGAAACAAACATTAAAACATATTAATAGACTACTTATAAAAAATAATCGTCATTACAACTAAAGCGGTACACCATGTGAACATAGCTAGTCTTCCTCCTCACTTCTCAAGAGACAGTGAAGTACACCATGTGAACACAGCTAGTCTTCCTCCTCACTTCTCAAGAGACAGTGAAGTACACCATGTGAACACAGCTAGTCTTCCTTGGTGCCCATTATTATTATTATTATTATTATTATTATTATTATTATTATTATTATTATTATTATTATTATTATTATTATTATTATTATTATTATTATTATTATTATTATTATTATTATTATTATTATTATTATTATTATTATTATTATTATTATTATTATTATTATTATTATTATTATTATTATTATTATTATTATTATTATTATTATTATTATTATTATTATTATTATTATTATTATTATTATTATTATTATTATTATTATTATTATTATTATTATTATTATTATTATTATTATTATTATTATTATTATTATTATTATTATTATTATTATTATTATTATTATTATTATTATTATTATTATTATTATTATTATTATTATTATTATTATTATTATTATTATTATTATTATTATTATTATTATTATTATTATTATTATTATTATTATTATTATTATTATTATTATTATTATTATTATTATTATTATTATTATTATTATTATTATTATTATTATTATTATTATTATTATTATTATTATTATTATTATTATTATTATTATTATTATTATTATTATTATTATTATTATTATTATTATTATTATTATTATTATTATTATTATTATTATTATTATTATTATACATATATGAAATAAATAATGCAATATTAAATACTATGTCCAATAAACAGAATAAGAAACAAACATTAAAACATATTAATAGACTACTTATAAAAAATAATCGTCATTACAACTAAAGCTGGTACCCATTATTATTATTATTATTATTATTATTATTATTATTATTATTATTATTATTATTATTATTATTATTATTATTATTATTATTATTATTATTATTATTATTATTATTATTATTATTATTATTAATATATTATTATTATTATTATTATTATTATTTATTATTATTATTGCTAACAACTAACTAACTAACTCTCAATGAACTCTCAGTTGACATAATAACATTATAATAACCTTCTCAATAACAAATTTCAAATTGTATAATTATATTCTCTCGACATTTCGACTAGTTGCTCTAGCCTTCATCTGGAATAATCATTATCATTATTCCCGATGAGTCGAAACATTGAGAGAATTCAAATGAAGTTAGATTATTGAGAAGGTTATTGTAAGAACTAACTATTAAATCGTCAAGAGTTTCCAACTGACCCCAAAAACTTGCTGCTATATATAGGCTGGCTGGTTAGGGTAGCTGGTTAGGGGATTAGACACTGCTGAGCCTGTTAAGGCCACCACATATACTACAACACAGTGTGAGACTACACAGTTTGAGACTATGCAGTAACTAACAAAGAACATTAGTATTATAATAGGAAAGTGGAAGGGGGGAGGGGGGAGGGGGGGTGTATACCCATGACGTAGAGTTAGATTTTAATATCCCGTGTGCGCTAACCCATCTTGATGACCCTTTTATGTTGCGCGTCCCATGCGTTATTGTATATCATCTCTATAAATCTCTCTATTGTGATAACTTTACCAACTATGAATATACTAGTACTTATTCCATTTCTTCTGCTGGTGTCTAGTAGTGCACTACAAGCAGATGAACTACAAGCAGATGAAGGCGCTCTGGTCACAGAAAAAGTCTTCTTGGATATCTCAATGGAGGGGAAATTTGCAGGGAGAATAGAGATAGGATTGTTTGGTGCTACCAGTCCGAAGACAGTTAGAAACTTCGTTGGTTTGGTCGATCACGAAGTAAGGCTTTATAATTTAACTGTTGTAGGTCATCACTACGTACCCATGAATACGTACCCATGAATACCATTATAAATGTCACTGGTTGTGAAAACAACTTCAAATTGTATTCACTCGACTAGTTAGACTAGATGCTCTAGCCTTCATCACTCAGACGTCTAGACTAGATGTCTAGCCTTCACCATTCGATGTTTGAAGGCAAGAGCATCTAGTAGAAATGTTGAGTGATACAATTTGAAGTTGATTATTGAGGTGATTATAATATTAGGTCAACTGAAAGTTCATTGAGAAAAGTTTATTTCTCATCAAGGAAAATCCCTGTTTCCATGGGTTGTTGTTGTTGTTTTGGGGGGGGGGGGGCAGGTAGTGTCAATTATCAAACCATTATATTTAGAGCTATCATGTTTTATAGGAATGATATTTTTGAATCTGCCCATACCATACAAATGCACAAAGCTGCAGTTGAATAAGATAAGCAAACAATACCTTAATTGTGCTGTGTGCACAACAACAAAATTTACAGCAAAGAAATCCATCTAACAGCACCTCCTTTCTCAAGAGTGAAAGGAATTTGGAGTATATAGTTCCCAGTAAGTACAGGCTCCTGTGCAGAGCTTCCAGAAACAGCAATAAAGGCCTGCTGAGCTTGTGGATGGATATAATAATAATCTCAATGAGCTCTCAGTTGACATAGAAAAGACATAGAAAATACAATGACTATCGAAAAATCGACTATCGAAAAATTGATTTAAATTTTCTCACTCGATGCCTTCATCATCATCATAATATTCATCATCATCATTCATCATCATCATAATATTCATCATCATCATAATATTCATCATCATCATAATAATGTGGTGGCCTTAACAGGCTCAGCAGTATAAAATTGTTGGAAAACAAACCTATTAATGAAAGGACCACACACATCCATGACTAATTTGACACTAATGCGAAATAGTCATTAGCGAGTTTGCTAATCCACATCTACTAGTATATGCTGCGTTAGCACCAGTGTCACACCTTACCTATCACAGCCAAGACTAGTTTGGCAATTATAATGAAAGTGGCCACTTTTCAGGACACGCAATAACCTTGTGGTGAGTCTAGGGTTGGATCCAAAGTCCAGACTGTCCTGGATGATTCAGGACAGCATATTTGCAAAGAGACGACTGGACTCCATGAAAGTAGTTGTGCAGTTGTCAACTAATTTTTTAATATTTTTTATTGCTCAATGTAGCTTGAAAATTGTGAATGTGGAGGTGGACGGATGGGTGGTCCTGGCATTGAGTATTCAAGCCAATGATGTACACTAAAGCTAGAAGCCATGCCCGTGCTTTCTGGTCCATGCTGAGATGTGAAGGACAATTCCCAGGCATTAACACCTAACACCACAAAGAAAGTTATGGGTTTCTTGTGGGTTTCTTGTTGATCCAAATATTATGAGTGTCCAATTGTTTCTTTCTTCTCTGTAATTCCTAGGCCCAAAAATAGGCCCAAAAATACACTACATGTAATCACTTGCACCTTGTGATAAAAGTTTTGCATGCTCCCAAGGTGAAGGCTTTGTAACAGCCATTCCTCTCATCTTGTTGAGCCTCTACATCAAGTCTTTCATTTGTAGCAGCCATTCCTTGCATCTTGTTGAGTCTCCACATCAAGTCTTACATTTGTAGCAGCCATTCCCAGCATCTTGTTGAGCCTCTACATCAAGTCTTTCATTTGTAGCAGCCATTCCTTGCATCTTGTTGAGTCTCCACATCATGTCTTTCATTTGTAACAGCCATTCCTTGCATCTTGTTGAGCCTCCACATCATTTGTAGCAGCCATTCCCTGCATCTTGTTGAGCCTCCACATCAAATCTTTCATTTGTAGCAGCCATTCCCTGCATCTTGTTGAGCCTCCACATCATGTCTTTCATTTATAGCAGCCATTCCCTGCATCTTGTTGAGCCTCCACATCAAGTCTTTCATTTGTAGCAGCCATTCCCAGCATCTTGTTGAGCCTCCACATCAAGTATTTCATTTGTAGCAGCCATTCCCTGCATCTTGTTGGGCCTCCACATCATGTCTTTCATTTGTAGTAGCCATTCCTTGCATCTTGTTGAGCCTCCACATCAAGTCTTTCATTTGTAGCAGCCATTCCCAGCATCTTGTTGGGCCTCCACATCAAGTCTTACATTTGTAGCAGCCATTCCCAGCATCTTGTTGGGCCTCCACATCAAGTCTTACATTTGTAGCAGCCATTCCCAGCATCTTGTTGGGCCTCCACATCAAGTCTTACATTTGTAGCAGCCATTCCCAGCATCTTGTTGGGCCTCCACATCAAGTCTTACATTTGTAGCAGCCATTCCCAGCATCTTGTTGGGCCTCCACATCAAGTCTTTCATTTGTAGCAGCCATTCCCTGCATCTTGTTGAGCCTCCACATCAAGTCTTACATTTGTAGCAGCCATTCCCTGCATCTTGTTGAGCCTCCACACCAAGTCTTTCATTTGTAGCAGCCATTCCCTGCATCTTGTTGAGCCTCTACATCAAGTCTTTCATTTGTAGCAGCCATTCCCAGCATCTTGTTGAGCCTCTACATCAAGTATTTCATTTGTAGCAGCCATTCCCAGCATCTTGTTGAGCCTCTACATCAAGTCTTTCATTTGTAGCAGCCATTCCCAGCATCTTGCCCTCCACATGAAGTCTTTCATCTTGTTGAGCCTCCACATCATGTCTTTTATTCATGGGGTAGGAGAGAGGGGGGGACATGTTGCTAATAAGGTCAAATTAAGATGTCGTGCTTGCTTTGCCGTCATTTGAACTTGTTTTGGCCAGAGATAAATAGATAAATTATAATATAAAATAAAATATACAATTAATAAAGCAGCAGCTGTGATACATGTGTTCTCAAGAGGGTATGTGTTCTTAAGAGGGTACATGTATTCTTAAGAGGGTGTATATGTTCTGAAGAGGGTGCATGTGTCCTCAAGAGAGTATGTGTTCTCAAGAGGGTGCATGTGTCCTCAAGAGGGTATGTGTTCTCAAGAGGTGTTATATTGTTCTTAAGAGGGTGCATGTGTTCTCAAGAGGGTGCATGTGTTATGTGGTATTCTTGTATACACGCTCTATAATGAATTCAACTTTGTCCATTTTTTTTATAGAAAGAATTTGGTTACAGAAAAAGCCTTTTCCACAGAATCATTCCGAATTTTATGATGCAAGGTATATATATATTGATATTGCTAGAGAAAGTGAGTGTTTAAAAAAAACTAATTGTCAAGAAGAAAGAAAACAAAAAAATTGCCCATGTAAACCACAAACATTTAGAGGACCCTTTACCAATTCCAAGTAAATGACTTGCACTAAATGTATTAGTGGGCATGTAATATCGAGTGTGGTTTGGGAATTGGTAAAGGGTGTGCAAAAGTATGTGGTCTAAATTGGTACATTATTGTTTCCTGACAAGCCGATCCAAATTGTTGTAATCTATCTTGAACTGAATTATTTGTCTATCTCTCAATGTATCCATTTATTGTCTATCTGTTGATGTTCTATCTGTTGATGTCTTTATATTTATAAATAGAAGCAACATCAATAATTTATAATTACTTTAATATAACTTTATTGTACAAATAAGTTGACCTGGTCTAGTTCAAAGCCTCTGCTGTCAAAAGTGCTATCGACACTGTGCCATATTCTTAGTCCAAACGTGAAGAGTAGATCAAATGGCGTCTTGTCTGACCTTGCCAATTGTACCACCCCTGTGTAGGCCATCACAGGATTTCCTGCTTGGCTCCCAAAGCTAGAAATAAGGTTTGATGTTGGTAGGACATGATGTCCTATAATAAGATTTGCTAGGTAATTTTCTAATATTGGTCAGTCATTATACTTCTACTAAATGTTGGTATACTTGCAATAATAATAGTATGATCATAAAAATATGATCATAAAAACAAAACAAAATGACAATACAGCATGAAAAGTTAAGTAGGACTGCATGTTCTCCATCCAGTTATCCCAGTCTTCTAAAGGAAGATTGTCACCAGACTCACTACTTCTGTCTGACTCATTCTCTTCATCTTCATTCACTACTGATGCTGAGGTGCTTAGTGTAGCATTAGCAGGCTTTCTTCCTGTACTTCCTCCTGGCCACTGGTTTGGACGTCTAGTTGTACTTTCCCACCATAACCCAATGCTACGATCAGCATTGAAATCATTTGTACCTAGCTCAGCTGTTTCCTACAATCACCAGACCTCAGCCTAGTACATTGCAATTAGCCTAGGGGATACAATTAGCCAAGGGCACCCACATTGCATTCACTATGTTTTTCCCCCTCCTTTTTCTTTTTTACAACACTAAGTGAATTTTACTTCCTGGTAACCACTGCAGCTGCAACACTAAGCAGCTGACTAGTAGTAGCCACATAGCTTGTTATTTGCTGTTAGGACAATCTGGCAGAGCAAGCAGTGATTTGGTCAGACAAATAATTATTGGTGAATTGCTCAGAAAATGACATGACTGCCTGTTATTTCTAGCTCTGGGCTCCTCCCTAGACTTGCAGCAACAACATAGGTGTTTTGCAGCTGCTGCGTTGATGACCATAAGCTTCCATCTCTGCACCAACAGAAAGCTGCACTCCACTCCCACCAGAGTGCAAAAGCAATAGGCATATGCAATTTGCGGTTGATCTATGAATATCATTACAGCACTTCTGTAGTATACTAGACACCTCCGGTAGTATACTAGACACCCCCGGTAGTATACTAGACACCCATGCTGTTTAACTATTGGTGTTGTATAATCTCTGATCGTGCACGCCCACTCTAATGTGCTGCCTCCACAAGAACTTGTATTTTTCAACTTTTATTTATCACGGAAGAGTAAGCCTCTCAAGCAACTGAGCCTTTTTTTAATGTATTATTTGCTGTGAAAAATGGGGATGCTAATATTAACAAAGATCCTAGCATTGCATCTTCATGATATCGTGAGCATTTTAGATGGAATTTCCCTACCCATTATCCTTCACCTAGCTCTGACTACCGGCCTGGTCCTAATCCCTAGCCAACATTGAAGCCTAGGCCCTGACACTAACCACTGTCCTGGCCTTAACCCTAGCCATTGTCCTAACCCTAGCCACTGCCCTGTCTCTAACCCTAGCCACTGACCTGGCCCTACCCTAGCCACTGACCTGGCCCTAACCATAGCCAGTGTCCTGTCTCTAACCCTAGCCACTGCCTTGGCCCTAACCCTAGTCACTGCCCTGGCCCTAACCCTAGCTACTGCTGCCGCCACTGTCCTGTCTCTAACCCTAGCCACTGTCCTGGTCCTAACCCTAGGCACTGTCCTGCCCTAACCTTAGCCACTGTCCTGGCCCTAACCCTAGCCACTGTCCTGTCTCTAATCCTAGCCACTGCCCTGTCCCTAACCCTAGCCACTGTCCTGTCTCTAACCCTAGCCACTGTCCTGTCCCTAACCCTAGCCACTGTCCTGTCCCTAACCCTAGCCACTGTCCTGTCCCTAACCCTAGCCACTGTCCTGTCCCTAACCCTAGCCACTGCCTGACCCTAACCCTAGCTACTGCCCTGGCCCTAACCCTAGCCACTAGCCTGTTCCTAACCCTAGCCCTTGCCCTGGCCCTAACCCTGGCCCTAACCCTGGCCCTAACCCTGGCCCTAACCCTGGCCCTAACCCTGGCCCTAACCCTGGCCCTAACCCTGGCCCTAACCCTGGCCCTAACCCTGGCCCTAACCCTGGCCCTAACCCTGGCCCTAACCCTGGCCCTAACCCTGGCCCTAACCCTGGCCCTAACCCTGGCCCTAACCCTGGCCCTAACCCTGGCCCTAACCCTGGCCCTAACCCTGGCCCTAACCCTGGCCCTAACCCTGGCCCTAACCCTGGCCCTAACCCTGGCCCTAACCCTGGCCCTAACCCTGGCCCTAACCCTGGCCCTAACCCTGGGCCTAACCCTGGCCCTAACCCTGGCCCTAACCCTGGCCCTAACCCTGGCCCTAACCCTGGCCCTAACCCTGGCCCTAACCCTGGCCCTAACCCTGGCCCTAACCCTGGCCCTAACCCTGGCCCTAACCCTGGCCCTAACCCTGGCCCTAACCCTGGCCCTAACCCTGGCCCTAACCCTGGCCCTAATCCTAGCTAAAGCCAAATCCAGTACTGAGCCCTCATGAGAGCAAGGAGGGACCAATCATGGCTGACATACACTAACCTCAGGGCGTATGTTTCCAGGCGTCAAGGCGTCAATCCGTTGTCTTGTACCACCATCCAAAAATCATCACATCATTAATAAAAACATGCAAACTAATGCTCACTGGACAAAATATTATAGAGAATGGACTGGAATGTGGCAGTGGCAGTCTTTTGCACTATGTGTGATGACCATTTCCTTGTTTGATGCATCAGGACCGACATTGGAGTATGTCCACTTGATGACCACTTACCTTTTATCCTTTTATCAGTAGAAGTAGAGGCAGACAAAACTTCCCCATCACTGCATTAGCTGTTTTTTTGGTTGTTGTTGTTGTTGTTGTTTTGGGGTATAACAATAACAAGAGTGACAAACAGCCAATTGTACTCTGAGAATTCTCTCACAATATCTATATGGATATATATGTGTGCCGATAATTGTGAATGTCACGAGTGTTTTTGTCACGAGCATATCTAATAAGAACAGGCCACCCATCCTAATTGGAAAGGGTCACGATCCTAAATTGGAAATGGTCACCATCTTAAATTGGAAATGGTCACCAACCTAAATTGGAAAGGGTCACCATCCTAAATTGGAAAGGGTCACCATCCTAAATTGGAAAGGGTCACCATCCTAAATTGGAAAGGGTCACCATCCTAAATTGGAAAGGGTCACCATCCTAAATTGGAAAGGGTCACCATCCTAAATTGGAAAGGGTCACCATCCTAAATTGGAAAGGGTCACCATCCTAAATTGGAAAGGGTCACCATCCTAAATTGGAAAGGGTCACCATCCTAAATTGGAAAGGGTCACCAACCTAAATTGGAAAGGGTCACCACCCTAAATTGGAAAGGGTCACCATCCTAAATTGGAAAGGGTCACCATCCTAAATTGGAAAGGGTCACCATCCTAAATTGGAAAGGGTCACCATCCTAAATTGGAAAGGGTCACCATCCTAAGTTGGAAAGGGTCACCATCCTAAATTGGAAAGGGTCACCATCCTAAGTTGGAAAGGGTCACCATCCTAAATTGGAAAGGGTCACCATCCTAAATTGGAAAGGGTCACCATCCTAAATTGGAAAGGGTCACCATCCTAAATTGGAAGTGTCACCATGGAAAGGGTTACTAACTCGTCTCGTATTGCAGACCGTTTGTTCACAGCTGTCACCTGCAGCCTTGTTTCTCACTATTTTTATTTAAAAAAACTTTTTTCCTTTCTACCTTCTACTTCAACTTTCCTTCTGTGGCCATCATCATCAATCATCCTTGCTCACTAAAATGTTCTCCTCCACAAACCTTGCTGGTGGCTTTGGTGGTCCTCAGAAATCTCCTCGCTGCTCATCTCAACAAAATAGACAGTGGTCTAAAACTAAAGGGAGCAGAGCACATGGTCTAAGCTGGTCTAGAACAGAGCACATGGTCTAAAGCTTGGCCTGGAACAGAGCACATGGTCTAAAGCTAGGCCTGGAACAGAACACATGGTCTAAAGCTTGGCCTGGAACAGAACACATGGTCTAAAGCTTGGCCTGGAACAGAGCACATGATCTAAAGCTGGCCTGGAACAGAGCACATGGTCTAAGCTGGTCTAGAACAGAGCACATGGCCGGTCTAAGCTTGGCCTGGAACAGAGCACATGATCTAAAGCTGGCCTGGAACAGAGCACATGGTCTAAGCTGGTCTAGAACAGAGCACATGGCCGGTCTAAGCTTGGCCTGGAACAGAGCACATGGTCTAAAGCTTGGCTTGGAACAGAGCACATGGTCTAAAGCTTGGCCTGGAACAGAGCACATGGTCTAAAGCTTGACCTGGAACAGAGCACAGGTCTAAGCTTGGCCTGGAACAGAGCAAGTCTAAAGCTTGGCCTGGAACAGAGCTAAAGCTTGGTCCGGAACAGAGCACATGGTCTAAGCTGGTCTAGAACAGAACACATGGTCTAAGCGTGGCCTGGAACAGAGCACATGGTCTAAGCTTGGCCTGGAACAGAACACATGGTCTAAAGCTTGGCCTGAAACAGAGCACATGGTCTAAGCTTGGCCTGGAACGGAACAGAACACATGGTCTAAGCTGGTCTAGAACAGAGCACATGGTCTAAGCTGGTCTAGAACAGAGCACATGGTCTAAAGCTTGGCCTGGAACAGAACACATGGTCTAAAGCTTGGCCTGAAACAGAGCACATGGTCTAAGCTTGGCCTGGAACGGAACAGAACACATGGTCTAAGCTGGTCTAGAACAGAGCACATGGTCTAAGCTGGTCTAGAACAGAGCACATGGTCTAAAGCTTGGCCTGGAACAGAACACAGGTCTAAAGCGTGGCGTGGAACAGAGCACATGGTCTAAGCTTGGCCTGGAACAGAACACATGGTCTAAGCTTGGCCTGGAACGGAACACATGGTCTAAGCTTGGCCTGGAACAGAACACATGGTCTAAAGTTTGGCCTGGAACAGAGCACATGGTCTAAGCTGGTCTAGAACAGAGCACATGGTCTAAGCTTGGCCTGGAACAGAGCACATGGTCTAAGCATGGCCTGGAACAGAACACATGGTCTAAGCTTGGCCTGGAACAGAACACATGGTCTAAGCTTGGCCTGGAACAGAGCACACGGTCTTAAGATGTGTACACTTGCACATCAATCAAGCAACTTTATTGAAATAGGAAAAGGAACCCTAGGATTAAAATTACCCCCACACTGGTGCATTTAGGGAAGCGGACTCCCCTATCTCCTGCCCCTCCCACCCTGGGAAGTTAATATCCCATAGATAGAACCTACCCAAGTGTATACGAGTTACATGTTCATGCACTTGCACACATATACAGACTAAACGAATCTGCAGTATGAGTGCATTAAAGTAGAATTGTTCTAAGAACTCAGTTTCACCAAGTGGTATTCTTCGAGCTATCCCGTTCCAAACGGCCAAGATCGCTTCTTTTTCAACTTCTCTAAGTTTTCCTTGTGACTTCATGACGATCTCCATTAGCTGTGAGAGTTTACCTTCAGTGAGTTGATGTCGTAGGCACGTTTTAATTGGTTTCATCTAGGAGAAACTTCTCTCAACAGAGGCTGTCGAAACTGTCAAGTTGATCGAGGTCATCTTGTGTTAAGTTTTGGAACATTGTGACCAGTTCTTAAAGGTGCAATGCAACACTGTCTTCAGGTTTCATTGCTAGTGCACCAGTTAGGCATAGACACACTTTGCAGCAAGTCTTATATCTAGTTGGGTAGCAACAGAAAGTAAACTTTTATTTGACCAGACATACAGCAGAAAATAAAACTCTCCTGCTCGAGCATGACCCCAGATTCCTCTAGTTTGCTTGTTAGTCCCCCCTCCATGGATTTTGGAGATTCCTTCCATGAATATCTCAAATTCCTTCTTCATCAAGGCAAGCTATCTTGACACAATCTTGAGGATGTCCTGTCAGGAAGTTCTCAAGTTTCTTCTTCATCAAGGCAAGCTATCTCAACACAATCTTGAGGGTGTCCTGTCAAGGAAATTATCAAGTTTCTTCATCGTCAAGGAAAGCTATCATCCTTCCAGGAAATTCTCAAGTTCCTTCTTCATCAAGGCAAGCTATCTCGACACAATCTTGAGGATATCCTTCCAGGAAATTCTCAAGCTCCTTCTTCAGGCAAGCTAACTTGACACAATCTTGAGAAAATTCTCATGACTCGAGATGTTCCGCAAAACCTCCAAACGTTCTCATCAGGAAGGATTCAAGTAGTCTCTTGCCAAGACGTTCCAGAGTTTCCTTTATGCAAACATGATTGGATCATGTCAGGATCAAGTTCAACCTTGTCAAATGATCACAGCAAAATCACAGCAAAATCTTGATAAAATGTTTGTCAAAATATTGGCATGTTAAAAAAGCCTCTTATTGAACTTCTTGGTGGATCTTGAACCTGCACACTTCGTAGCTATTTTGAGCAGTGACATCTTGCGTGGCAGTACAGGATTTCTGTTCCACTACCCAGTATGTTGTGTTGTGGCAAATCTAGGGGACAGTCAGGAATGTAGGTGTGTTAAGACTTTAAAGAGCTCCATAGTATGCTGTAGTGGATCTATTACTGTCTCGTGTGTAGTCTATAGTGTGTATGCTCTTACAATAGCTGAGTCGTTTATCCCTTTCAATCTGGCAAGCCACATCCAACAAGCTTGCCCTAATTATCGGCAATTATGTCTCTGCTCAGGCCACAGCTGCAATTATGTCTCTGCCCAAGGCCACAGCTGTAAAACTAGTTCTCTCTTATTATAAGCAATTATGGCTCTGCCCAGGCCTGAGCTGTAAAACTAGTTCTCTCTTATTATAAGCAATTATGGCTCTGCCCAGGCCTGAGCTGTAAAACTAGTTCTCTCTTATTATAAGCAATTATGGCTCTGCCCAGGCCTGAGCTGTAAAACTAGTTCTCTCTTATTATAAGCAATTATGGCTCTGCCCAGGCCTGAGCTGTAAAACTAGTTCTCTAGTTCACTATTATTATAAGCAATTATGGCTATGCCCGCCTGAGCTGTAAAACTAGTTCTCTAGTTCACTATTATTATAAGCAATTATGGCTCTTACCAAATACCCAGTCCCTAGGAAACTAGCAAGAATTGGCAGGTGAGCATACAGCGAGTAGCTAGCAGGAGAGGGAGGGAGGAAGGAACCATTGTGTTGGTTGGGTTGGTCCATCAAAACAATAGCTCCAAAAAATGTACTTTGTGTATGTACATGCATACACATGTACATACACACATATATATGCATGTAGATACATACACATGTACATACACACATGTATATGCATGTACATGCATACACATGTATATGTAAGTATGTACATGCACATTTACATACATATGTATACATGTACATGTGTATACTGTTCACTTTAAAGTTCGTTTGGTGGGACAGGTTCGTATTTAGGCTGGGTGACCCTATTTAGGCTGGGTGACCCTATTTAGGCTGGGTGACCCTATTTAGGCTGGGTGACCCGCTCAATTTATGACGGGCTACCAGCACACGATGTGGTTTAGAAACCTGCGCAACCCCTGACTATCTAGTAATCTAATCCTAGTGTATATACACCTATGACCCTAGTACCTATATATATATAGACCCTAGTACCTATATGTATGTATACCCCAGTATCTATGTATATATATATATAGACCCTACTACCTATATTATGTATATAAGTATCTATGTGTATATATATATATATATAGACCCTAGTACCTGAATATAGACCCTAGTACCTACATGTATGTGTATATATATATACCATAAACCTATGTATATATATAGACCCTAGTACCTATGTGTATGTATATATAGACCCTAGTACCTATGTGTATGTATATAGACCCTAATTACCTATGTGTATATATATATAGACCCTAGTAACTATGTGTATATATAGACCCTAGTACCTATGTGTATATATGTAGACCTAAGTACCTATGTGTATATATGTAGACCCTAGTACCTTATGTATATATATATATAGATGCTAGTACCTATGTATATATATGTAGACCTAGGTACCTATGTGTATATATGTAGACCCTAGTACCTATGTGTATATATGTAGACCCTAGTACCTATGTGTCCCAGTATATACAGGCCCTAGTACTTACATATATATAGGAGAGAGCCTACTACTATGAATAGACTCTAGGACTAAATATAAATCTTGGTTGAGAGAAAAAGCCAGACAGATAAGACATAAATTAACTATGATTAACTGGTAAGGTGTAGTCAGTTTAATTCACCCCCTTCTTCTCCCCTTTCTCCCTCTATCATGTAGCTGGTGATTTCACCAACTTTGACGGCACAGGGGGCTACAGCTTGTTCGGGGGTATGTTTCGTGATGAGGACTTCACTCTGAATCACTACGGGGCAGGATGGGTATGCATGGCCAACGCTGGACCCGACACAAATGGCTCCCAATTCTACATCACCGTGGTGAAGTGTCCCTGGCTCGATGGCACGCACACGTGCTTTGGCAAAGTCTTGGCAGGAATGGTAAGTATGGCTGTCCGGTGTTAGTTGCTGCAGGGTAGCAGGCAGGGTCCAGGTCCCTCTTCTGATCAGCTCAAAAGAAGGTGATTTTTGAACCACCATTTCAGCCAACATGCTTTGGACAAGGACCAACATCACAACTGGGTGGAGGCAGGTTGGAGTAGGTTGACAATAGCTCTATGGGGACCCACACTGGACCAACACCACACTGGGTGGATTTATGGGGACACACACTGGACCAACATCACACTGGGTTGAGGCAGGTTGAAGTAGGTTGACAATAGCTTTATGGGGACACATACTGGACCAACATCACACTGGGTTGAGGCAGGTTGAAGTAGGTTGACAATAGATAGGGACCCAACTGGACCAACATCACACTGGGTGGAGGCAGGTTGAAGTAGGTTGACAATAGCTCTATGGAGACCCACACTGGACCAACATCACACTGGGTTGAGGCAGGTTGAAGTAGGTTGACATTAGCTCTATGGGGACACACATTGGACCATTAGCTCTATGGGGACTCGCACTGAACCAAAATCACACTGGGTTGAGGCAGGTTGAAGGTTGACAATAGCTCTATGGGGACCCACACTGGACCAACATCACACTGGGTGGAGGCAGGTTGAAGTAGGTTGACAAATCGGGAGTAAGTTTGTTTGTACAAATTCTCAACTGCTTGTACTGAACTGGCTAATGGCCTTAGGACTTGCTGTAAATCTCTACTGAAGTAAGCAGATATTTCTCAAGTGTTGTTTGGCAAGACAAGTTGGGCCTGTAGCCTGGCAGATGAGTAGCTGCTCGTCTAATTTCCAAGGGCTTCCCCCTTTTTTCCTTCTTTTTCCTCCCACCCCCTTTTTAAGCGCCATCCACCTATCTATAAAACAGTAGCTGCCACCTCATGTGATCCCGCCACAACATTGGCTACAATGGAGAATGCAGAAGATGTTTTTCTTCCAAGGATTCCACTGTTGCCTAGCAACTGCCCCTTAGAGTTCAAGCTCTTTCATTTTTCTGTACTCTCTTTCTCTCTTCTCTCTTTCTCTCTATCCTCTCTGTCTCTCTAGATCTCTTTCTCTCTATCCTCTCTGTCTCTCTAGATCTCTTTCTCTCTAGATCTCTTTCTCACTATCCTTTCTTTCTGCAATCTTTGTCTATCCTTTCTTTCTCTCCTCTACCTCTCCATGCATGGCTTGGTTAGTAGACAGAGGTATTGTCCCCCCCCCCCCCCCAGTTCAAATGTCAAAGTTTACTACCAATACGGATACAGGAAGTACACAAAAAGGAAGTGCACAAAAACATGTTTACATACACACATACTGTACATACATACATACACATACATACATACATACATACATACACATACATACACATTGCTTAGAACATCAAAGAAACCAATGCCAAGATTATACTCAGGAAAGGACAGTTCTCAGGATAAAGTTCTCAGGAAGGAAATTATTATTTTTATAAACCCTCCACCACCAACCTAGCCCTAGCCCTAGCCCTAGCCCTAGCCCTAGCCCAGTAGCATGGAAATTAAGAAATTATAAGAGTAATTCAATATTAGTGGTCTTGCAGGGAAAGTTCAAAGCCCATGACCCCCATGACCTGGCAGTAGATTAGCAACTTTCCTTTTATATATATAGGGAACTTCAACTGACTTCATGATAATACTGAAATTTATTATTACATGTATATATATTTAAATACTACCTCGCCCCCCCCCCCCCCCCCCCCCTGCCATTATTCAAGCCTTAGGTACAGCATATGCTGCATTAATGTGACCATCTCAAGTGACTTCTTGTTGGTACTATCACAAGATGCTACCAACACTGTACATAGTAGTAGTCCACTAGGTGGCTTGGCTCTATGGAACAGTATACCACCTGGACACCCCTCTCCCATCCCTCTCCACCCCCTCTACTCTGCTGCCCCCCCAACCCCCCTCATCCCTCTGCTCCACCCTCCCCTACTCCACCCTCCTCCTCCTCACCTCACCTCTGCTCCACCCTCCTCCTCACCTCACCTCTGCTCCACTCTCCTCCTCCCTTACAAGTTATATGAGCTGAGAATCTGGTTTAAAGTTCAAAGTCCATGACCCCCATGACCTGGCAGTTGTCAAGGAAGAATAAATTGATTAGCAACTTTCCTTTTATACATATATAGCAATCAATATAATATATATATATATAATTATACATATATAGCAATCAATATATATATATATATTATATATATATGTCATAGCCTGCCACTGGCATAATTACATGGAAAAGGTCACAGTAAGAGACCAATGGGAGAGGCATGTTGTTTTATTGTAAATAAATTCCACATATTTAGAGGGATAATTTCAATGTATTTAATAACTGGGTTTTTTCATGTTACAAACCCATCCACATGTGATGAAGAACAGAGCAAGGCGTGGTTTCCACTTTACGCTACGCTACAAAATCCACGAAATCTTCTCCTCTGTGAAACCTTCTCTCAGTTACCACCTGCGAATGTCTAACCCCTCGAAGATATTCCTCTCTGCGGTATATGTGCGCCTCATGTACCAGGCAATGATGATCCTTACCAGCATGTTTATGTGCCGTTTATAGCCGAGCATGTTGACATAATAGAGTTCAGTGAGCGCAAAGATGGATGTGGTTCATTATTCGGAGTGTATGAGCTAAATGTCCCCCCCCCCCCCCCCCCCCCTCCCCCGCCAAATAAAAATGGTGGGGTAAGATGGCGGTTAATTAGCACTGTTAGAATTAGCACTGTTAGTAGACCCACTCTGTAAGTTGACTTCACTGCTGGTTCCAGTTTTCACTTATTCTCACTTATTCTTAAAGGAGCACGGCATGAGTTGTGCTTGTCTAGTATACTACAAAAAGTGTCTAGTATACTATAGGAAATGCTCTGATGAGATTCATGAAGTAGTAATCCAGGACCCAATTAGTGTAGGTGTAAAAGGTTTGTAGGTAGCCTGTGGTTTACCAGGAGCGTGCTGGTGAGAGTGGAGTGTAGCTTCATGTTGGTGCAGAGATGGGCCTCCATGAAGCGTGCTGGTGAGAGTGGAGTGCAGCTTCATGCTGGTGCAGAGATGGGCCTCCATGAAGCGTGCTGGTGAGAGTGGAGTGCAGCTTCCTGTTGGTGCAGAGATGGGCCTCCATGGAGCGTTGGTGAGAGTGGAGTGTAGCTTCATGTTGGTGCAGAGATGGGCCTTCATGAAGCATGCTGGTGAGAGTGGAGTGCAGCTTCATGTTGGTACAGAGATGGGCCTCCATGGAGCGTGCTGGTGAGAGTGGAGTGCAGCTTCATGTTGGTGCAGAGATGGGCCTCCATGAAGCGTGCTGGTGAGAGTGGAGTGCAGCTTCATGCTGGTACAGAGATGGGCCTCCATGGAGCATGCTGGTGAGAGTGGAGTGCAGCTTCATGTTGGTGCAGAGATGGGCCTCCATGAAGCGTGCTGGTGAGAGTGGAGTGCAGCTTCATGCTGGTACAGAGATGGGCCTCCATGGAGCATGCTGGTGAGAGTGGAGTGCAGCTTCCTGTCGGTGCAGAGATGGGCCTTCATGGAGCGTGCTGGTGAGAGTGGAGTGCAGCTTCATGTTGGTGCAGAGATGGGCCTTCATGGAGCATGCTGGTGAGAGTGGAGTGCAGCTTCATGTTGGTGCAGAGATGGGCCTCCATGAAGCGTGCTGGTGAGAGTAGAGTGCAGCTTCATGCTGGGCAGAGATGGGCCTTCACGGAGCGTGCTGGTGAGAGTGGAGTGCAGCTTCCTGTTGGCGCAGAGATGGGAGCTTATGGCGATCAAGCAAGTCCTGGGAGGAGCCAAATGGGAAACTCAGCAGATTTAACAAGAGGAGTACAAGTCAGCAAGGTCATACAGAGTCAGCAAGGTCATACAGAGTCAGCAAGGTCATACAGAGTCAGCAAGGTCATACAGAGGTCACTTGATTTTTAGACAGTATATACTCATCAGGTTTCAACCAATGCTCGGATATTGTGCGATCGCTTGTTGGGACTATTTTTCTCTTCTTGTTTATCCATTAGCGAGGACCATAAGGAATGGTAGACACAACATCCACTTAGCTAATCACAATGGCTACTTAACCACAGGATATCCCGTTCCACATCCACTATGCCCGACAGCTATACCCCAAACAAACCTGTCGGAGTGTGGTTAGGGAGTCTTATGTTCAAGAAATTACAACGACCTCAATTAATGACCTCATTAATTGCCTCGAATTTTACCCTCGCATAGCCACGTAAGTGGTTGTCTCTCTTATACTGTACTTGATAGAACTTTGTACACTGCTCACTGAACAAGTAGAATAGAATTCACTGGTGATTTATCATCTCTCACAGGAAATTGTGCATCGTGCCTGCAACACAGCGACCGACTCGAATGACCGACCTCTACAAGAAGTCAAGATTGAGAACTGCGGCAGTCTCCCCATAGATCATCCCTTCTATGTGGATAAAGCAGCTGCTGAACTTTAACTCAGTAGTATATATCTGTAAATACATAATTATATTCTCCCCCTACTTGCATTTTCTCTATAATTTCGTGTGAGTATATATATAATTATATGCATGGTATCATCCTCCAGAGTGCATATGATTTGCATCTTTAAATAAATAAATAAATTAAATCTAGCCCTCTCAAATACGCATCTCAAATACGCACGGGATTTCTTAGTAGCGAGCTGAACTAGCTGTGATATGCTAATATTAGTTTTAGTCTTTTACTTCATATGTAACAGAAATGCCTCGGAGAAAGCAACTAACCTCCCACCAAATACCGCTTGCCGAATTATACGTTATGCTTGCTTATGATTTAATCTTGCTACTGCTGAGCCTTACTCCCTCCACATCTTTCCCCAATAGCAATGTCACCTTTCCATCCTTACCCACTCTTCTATATTCATCCAGCCACTGTCCTGCCCCTACAATTCTGCGCACCTCATCAACAGTACCAGCTGACCCATCTCGAATTCCCTGCACATCACCAAGAAATGTCCCACATCTTCCCCTGCTCCACTATCACACATAATACATCTCTCATCCCTCATCACTTCTTGCATTACCCCTTAGCTTCCTATCAAACCATATTCCTAAGTACTTGAATTCTTTGACCTCTTCCAATATCTCATCACCAATCCTCTAATGCACTCCTGCGCCCTTCTCTACTACCATGACCTTGCTCTTCTTACTATTAAACTTCATCTTCCACCTTAACACATAAGCTTGTACCACATCCAACATAGCTTGCAGTTCCACCCGAGTCAGCCAGAAGAACAACATCATCTGCATACATGAGTGCCCCACACCAGCAGCCTTCCACTTTGACTCCTAGCTCAGCTCGTGGAGACAAAGGACATCCCTGCCCAAGTCCATTCTCCACAGAGAACCACCTTGACCTCCTTCCATTCAATACCACCGTCGTCTCCACCCCATTATACAATCCTACACATGTCCTCACAAGTTTCTCTTCTACTCCACACTGCCTCAACCTCTGCCACAGTCCCTCCCTCCACACACTGTCATATGCCTTACTTATAAAGCCAGATATGAAGCTTTTTTCTCGCTCTTCCTCACTTCACAAACTCAACACCAACCACTGGTCCGAACATCTCCGACTCCTAAATTCTCCTTGTGCTTCTGTCAAAATCCTATCCTCAGCAAACCTTCCCAACCTCCTCACAAACACCTTCACCATACTACAACCTAATGCAATACCCCTATAATTCCCTACTTGGTCCTCATCACCATCCTTGTGGAGAGGTACTAGCAAACTCCTCTTCCAGTCCACTGGGCAGCACTCAATCCTCATCACCACATTCATCACCTGCACCATCACCTCCACCAACCTTCTACCTCCATACATCAGCATCTCATTCTCATTCCATCACATTCATCACCTGCACCATCACCTCCACCAACCTTCTACCTCCATACATCAGCATCTCATTCTCATTCCATCACGGCCTGGTGCCTTTCCTCTCTTCAAACCCTTCACTACCTCTCGCTCAAAATTGAATGCCTACAATCTAGCTGGCCCAGCCAAAAAGACGAGCTAAAAGCAAATTTGTCTTGCATGACTTTGTGGGAGATTGCCCTGCATGACGTATATACCCATACCCTTCAGCAATTTGGTAGGGGTTTGGCTAGCAAGTAATAATGGGGGCATGATAATAATATTGCAGATAAATTACAGGAATACAACTACCATATCAGAATCCAAATGCCAATTGTCCGTAACCAATTACAAAATACCACAGATACATACAGTACCACTTATATTTGCATGTGTCCAAAATGTCTGCTATTCTCCGCTCCAAAGGCTTCACTCCCTTTTTGGTGCGTTGGATTCCCCAGAGCATATCCACAACGGAGCAGCCAAACTGGACGTTTTTCCTGGAGTCGCACTCTCCTGGTGTGTGCTGGGTGAGGCTGTCTCTGCTGTTGGTTGGTTCGTATCGCTGGGACAATAGAGATTATTGCCGTGTCTCGCAGTGCCAGGGGCCTTGCTCGTCTTCATGGCTGGAAATATCTGTCCTTTTCTCTCCGAGTCTGCGAAGCCATGCTGTCTTTGATGAAGGGAAGGTGGGCTCACATGGAAGTATTTTATGGAGCCGATGTGCTCGGTATCTTTCGACCGGTGACCAGTCATGAACCTCGGCACTCCTCTGCTCTTGTTTGAGAGTGCCATGGGCAGGGGTCCTGGTGAGGTCATGTGACATCTTGGAGAGATCACGTGACTTCCTTGTGAGCTGGATGAGGTCAGACTCCCACTGTAGTCGGAGAGAGATCGGTTGTGGCACCTGGTGCTGACGGTACTCCTAGAGTAAGGGCATTTACTAAATAAGTACTTCACAAACAGCAACAATAACAACAATAATAACATTAGTGATGACAAAGAGGCGTGCGTCCAATGCAATGTCTCGTTGCCTTTTTGAGAGAAAATCATGAAGCAACCCCCCCCCCCCCCCCATTTTTCAACCCTTGGAGCAAATGAAAAACAAAACACAATACAAACCCCCCTTCGTTTATCACCATTGTTGGCCTTGCTCACCCAACCCCATTATGCAGGTGAGCCCAACCCCCTTATGCAGGTAAGAACGAAAAGAATAAATTTAAAAGTATCCCATTACAACTCGTCGAGAGAAATTTAAATAAAAAATAAATTAATAAAAATAAAAAACCCTCCATCTATCATAACTATTACATCATAAGCCTTGCTGCAGCCAGACTCCCTTTACATGTGCAAGCATGCACAGAAAATGAGAGTGAGGTCGAAAGCCAGGTCTTCTTTCTCTTTAGCCAACATCTTCACATTTGTGTGTGAGTTGCATCAGAACATCTTTCCGTTTATAACGACAACAAGGTTGGGCTGATGTGCAGAGGCATTTTTTAAATTTTTTATCAAGCACCTACTCATTGTCAGTTCCAGCCTTTCTCTGTTCAAATGTTCAAATGTTTGTCCAGACTGGTTCCATTGGGCAGTGAGGTGGCACTCTGCATGTTAGTTTGACCTCTATTTTAAAATGGTGGTTGCCAAAAGCGCACGCACACACACACAAACAATAACAATAGTTTATATTTCAGCTTATATTCACTTGTGCGGCTTCTAAGTATCCTAAACGATGATTTAGGCAGATTTTAGCTCCAAAAACACTTTCAGTATGAATCCTAACTAAGAGGGTAAACCAGCACCTCCCCCCAAATATATTCATTAAAACCAGCTTCTATTACATCATCTATATATATATATCTTCAATTGACTTGATTCACACATAACTTGCGTAGAATAAGTCTATCTATTTGTTATAACTTTAATACCACAAGACTAAACAAACATTCACAGCCACTAGTCCTATTTCTCGATTCAATATAAAACACCAAAATTGGTAAAGATTGTCAACACAGTAAACACGCTTGTAAGCACAATAAACATGCTTGTCCAATTTGCAATACCCAACAGATGAGCTGACTCGGGACATGTTCACTGCTTTGGAAGGAAGGAATTGCCAAGCGTAAGAAGATCATTCACTAGCTAGCTATATAGCTCACGTAGGGTACTAATAGTTGCAGTCGTCTGTAATTACATCTGTCTTCCAGCAAGGAAGTTAGTGGTCAGTGGCAGTGCACAAAACAAGTTCTTCCAAGAAAAAGGGTTAAGTAAAAACAACTTCAGAGTAATACCAGCGTCAAAAAGTGAGGTCTGTTCGTTTTTACTTGTAGTATCCATGGTTACAGCCAATAATAGCGACAAACTATGGCACATGCTGATATGTGTAGTGGACTACCAGAAAACTAGTTAGATATTATATGCTGCCAAACTCTATTATATATATATGTGGGGGGGGGGAGGAGGGAGGGAGGACGAGGGAGGGGGGGGAAGAGGGGTGGGGGCAATCAAAAAACAAGAAGACTAACAAGAAGACTAACAATAACTTGAAAAAACAAAAACAAATATTAAAAAAATGCTTTCAATTAAAAATAGATTGACGAAAGGAAACAAAAATGTGACTGTATATACAACAGTCAAGACGACCCTTTACCATTTAAAATCGTGCACACCAATATCCGATTGGTGCATACCATTTAAATCGGTAAAGGGTCACCTAAACGGTTGAGGTCCACACGGGTACGTCTCGTTTCCTTTATCTTCTTTTTGGCCTCGGGTCAATCCATCAATTAAATATACATGCCTTCTTTGTGAAACTTGGCCATGGCTGGAGACCAGATCAAGTGATGTCCACATCTGGCTGTCCCCAGGTTCTGCCCAATCCATTCCAGCTGGCCTACAAACACTCGGCGATCCATACACCAGCTAATTTCATTACGCCTGTACAGGTACTGTTGGCTCAGCAGCTGTTCAGTGTTTTAAGTGGTGGCTCAAGGACCAGTGTTTATGGTATTTGGACAGAAGGTCTCACAAATTCAATTAAAGAGGAACTTGAAATGGAGTAGAGGATGCCATATTCAAGCCTACCCTCCCCCCCTCTGTAACCTTATCCCTGTACTCCCATCTATTGATGTAACTCGCCGAGTGCTTGAAAAGCTGTGGAGGAGGCTTACACACTCTAGCATTCAGATGGATCATGGATCACGTGCATTTTGTGTGAAATGCATACAATAATAATAATAATAATATTAATATTAATAATAATAATAATATAATAATAATAATAATAATAATAATAATAATAATAATAATAATAATAATAATAGTAGTAGTAGTAGTAGTAGTAGTAGTAATAATAATAGTAATAATAATAATAATAGTAATGATGATGATAATAATAATAATATAATAATAATAATAGCACTTACTACTACTACTAATAATAATAAAATAATAATAGCACTACTACTACTAATAATAATAGCACTACTACTACTACTAATAATAATAATAATAATAATGGCACTACTACTACTAATAATAATAATAATGATACTAGCACTACTACTACTACTACTACTAATAATAATAATAATAATAATAATAGCACTACTACTACTACTAATAATAATAATGATGATAATAGCACTACTACTACTAATAATAATAATAATAATAATAGCACTACTACTACTACTAATAATAATAATGATGATAATAGCACTACTACTACTACTACTAATAATAATAATAGCACTACTACTACTACTACTACTAATAATAATAATAATGGCACTACTACTACTACTAATAATAATAATAATAATGGCACTACTACTACTAATAATAATGATGATAATAGCACTACTACTACTAATAATAATAATGATGATAATAGCACTACTACTACTAATAATAATAATAATAATAATAGCACTACTACTACTACTAATAATAATAATGATGATAATAGCACTACTACTACTACTAATAATAATGATGATAATAGCACTACTACTACTACTACTACTAATAATAATAATGATGATAATAGCACTACTACTACTACTAATAATAATAATAATAATAGCACTACTACTACTACTAATAATAATAATAATAATAGCACTACTACTACTACTAATAATAATAATAATAATAGCACTACTACTACTACTACTAATAATAATAATAATGGCACTACTACTACTACTAATAATAATGATGATAATAGCACTACTACTACTAATAATAATAATAATAATAATAGCACTACTACTACTACTACTAATTACTACTAATACTAATAATAATAGCACTACTACTACTACTAATAATAATAATATAATTATAGCCACTGAAGTACACACACACCAGGTATATATGTTGTTACTGATCAGCAGACAGCTAGGTACTGTTACTATTGCAGTCATCAGACAGTTCAAAGGTTAATTAAACATCAGTCACAACTTGGCTTGTTTATTCCATGAGAGAAACCACAATGTTTTCCCTCCTTCTTTGCCAGGTGCAGTGTAAGCACCACCCTTTCGGTGTGAAGCAGTCCATCAGAAAGTTCAAAGGTTAATTAAACATTATAGGTGTGAATTACACGAAGCCGATTTACATGGGCAGTCTATTTTTAGCCATTGTAGTGAGACAGTTTACCCCGGACATTCTATTTTTAGCCACTGTAGTAAGACAAACTATCCCGGGCAGTAAACCACACTTGCTACAATGGCTAAAAATAGACAAGTGCAGTATATACTATTTTTAGCCTTATAATATGGTGTAATGTGGATCACAAGTTTCCCATACCAGCATGGTCAATATAAGGGCAATAACACCTTGGGATACCCAATACATGGTCACTGACACCAGACAATAGGAACTACGAGACCCTCCATAGACCTAGCTTGTCAAAAAGTCTGTGGAACCTCCTTTATAACTCCCCTCTCCCCTTCTCCCAAAATCAAGCACTCTCTCTTAACAGCTTCCCAGAAGAATAAAGGCAGGTTTTTCCTAAAGCCAAAATCAAATTAGTCCCCACCCACCCACCCCAAAAATCTATAATTATGTACTTGTATGTGCTAATGGCAATTACAACTATGAATGTACTCTAGGGTTGATAAGACAAGATAACACAGGGTTGCTAGGGCAAGAGGTAATGCACGTACATGTAGAGTAGGGTTACTAAGGCCAGGTAATATGTTGAGAATATGGTTGCTAAGGCAAGGTAACACATTGACAGTAGGGTTGCTAAGGCAAGGTAACACATTGACAGTAGGGTTGCTAAGGCAAGGTAACACATTGAGAGTAAGGTTGCTAAGGCAAGGTAACACATCGAGAGTAAGGTTGCTAAGGCAAGGTAACACATTGAGAGTAAGGTTGCTAAGGCAAGGTAACACATTGACAGTAGGGTTGCTAAGGCAAGGTAACACATTGAGAGTAGGGTTGCTAAGGCATGGTAACACATTGAGAGTAAGGTTTGCTAAGGCAAGGTAACACATTGACAGTAGGGTTGCGAAGGCAAGTAACATTGAGAGTAGGGTTGCTAAGGCAAGTAACACATTGAGAGTAAGGTTGCTAAGGCAAGGTAACACATTGAGAGTAAGGTTGCTAAGGCAAGTAACATTGAGAGTAAGGTTGCTAAGGCAAGGTAACACATTGAGAGTAAGGTTGCTAAGGCAAGGTAACACAGAGAGTAAGGTTGCTAAGGCAAGTAACATTGAGAGTAAGGTTGCTAAGGCAAGGTAACACATTGAGAGTAAGGTTGCTAAGGCAAGGTAACACATTGAGAGTAAGGTTGCTAAGGCAAGTAACATTGAGATTAAGGTTGCTAAGCAAGGTAACACATTGAGAGTAAGGTTGCTAAGGCAAGGTAACACAGAGAGTAAGGTTGCTAAGGCAAGTAACATTGAGAGTAAGGTTGCTAAGGCAAGGTAACACATTGAGAGTAAGGTTGCTAAGGCAAGGTAACACATTGAGAGTAAGGTTGCTAAGGCAAGGTAACACATTGAGAGTAAGGTTGCTAAGCAAGGTAAAACCATTGAGAGTAAGGTTGCTAAGGCAGAGTACTTTCTGGAGTTGACAATTCCTAAGAACCATCCCCATTCCCCTAGTCCCACGCTTCCCAGACAAAGGAGGTTCCTCTATAGCCATCTACATTTACTACCACGGAAGGATTGTGACCCACCACACATATTGTGACATTCCCTTCTCACATTATACAGGCAGACTGTTGCACAATGTGGGGCACACACGGTATGCTACTGACTTATCCTTCCTTTGACTGGAGCCTGGCTTCATTCATCTCCCTGCATGCACATGCACAGACACATGCACACGCACCCACACACACGCATGCACAAGCACGCACCCACACACACGCATATTCCTGGCATGCAGTGCTTAGTTGCTAAGGAAATACAACCTGAAGGCTCAGGGGCGTCTGGTATCTGTATTGCTAAAAGGCCATATGTGCTCCAGAGCCAATATCACATAAAGCAACTCATTATCAAAGAATCCAACTTAGTCAATGTAAACACTTGGCATTCACCATGGCAGAGAGAAACTGGGCAAGCCAGTCACCACTGGGCAAGAACAAGGTTATCCATAGGCTTATGTGGACGATCCAAACCATTGATGAGAGCATGTCCCTCCAAGTCACTGTGTTTATGCCTGATGAGCTACAGGGTTTGGGCCAGTGCAGTGGCTAGGGGTAGGGTAATGGCTAGGGTTAGGGCCAGTGCAGTGGCTAGGGTTAGGACCGGGCAGTGGCTAGGGTTAGGGTTAGGGCCAGTGCAGTGGCTAGGGACAGGGTATTGGCTAGGGTTAGGGCCAGTGCAGTGGCTAGGGACACGGTATTGGCTAGGGTTAGGGCCAGTGCAGTGGCTAGGGGCAGGGTAATGGCTAGGGTTAGGGCCAGTGCAGTGGCTAGGGTTAGGGCCAGTGCAGTGGCTAGGGTTAGGTCCAGTGCAGTGGCTAGGGACACGGTATTGGCTAGGGTTAGGGCCAGTGCAGTGGCTAGGGGCAGGGTAATGGCTAGGGTTAGGGCCAGTGCAGTGGCTAGGGTTAGGTCCAGTGCAGTGGCTAGGGTTAGGTCCAGTGCAGTGGCTAGGGACACAGTATTGGCTAGGGTTAGGGCCAGTGCAGTGGCTAGGGGCAGGGTAATGGCTAGGGTTAGGGCCAGTGCAGTGGCTAGGGTTAGGTCCAGTGCAGTGGCTAGGGGACACGGTATTGGCTAGGGTTAGGGCCAGTGCAGTGGCTAGGGACACGGTATTGGCTAGGGTTAGGTCCCGGATGGCAGTGGCTAGGGTTAGGGCCAGGGTAATCGCTAGGGTTAGGACCAGGGCAATGGCTAAGGTTAGGGCCAGGGCAGTGGCTAGGGTTAGGACCAGGACAGTGGCTAGGGTTAGTGCATGGCAATGGCTAGAGTTAGGGCCAGGGCAATGGCTAGAGTTAGGGCCAGGGCATTGGCTAGGGTTATGGCCAGGGCCAGGGCAATGGCTAGGGTTAGGGCCAGGGCAATGGCTAGGGTTAGGGCCAGGGCAATGGCTAAGGTTAGGGCCATGGCAGTGGCTAGGGTTAGGGCCTGGGCAGTAGGATTAGGGCCAGGGCAGTGGCTAGGATTAGGGCCTGGGCAGTGGCTAGGATTAGGGCCCCAGGGCAATGGCTAGGGTTGGGGCCAGGGCAGTGGCTAGGGTTAGGGCCAGGGCAATGTTGGTCTTCTGTTGGATGATGGCCATTTGCTATCTTTTCTATGGTCCAGAGTCATCTATCGATGTGCCAATTTCCCACTCAGCCATCTTGGCTAGGGCTAAGGCTGGGATCAGGTAGTGTGGTCCAGTCATGCCATGAACAATTCCAGGAAGACCCTCGGATGTGCAAAGTTCAGCCCTAACACTGGCCCTACATCCCCAGCCTTAAACACTGGCCCTACATCCCTAGCCCTAACACTGGCCCTACATCCCTAGCCCTAACACTTGCCCTACATCCCTAGCCCTAACACTGGCCCTACATCCCTAGCCCTAACACTGGCCCTACATCCCTAGCCCTAACACTGGCCCTACATCCCTAGCCCTAACACTGGCCTTACATCCCTAGCCCTAACACTTGCCCTACATCCCTAGCCCTAACACTGGCCCTACATCCCTAGCCCTAACACTGGCCCTACATCCCTAGCCCTAACACTGGCCCTACATCCCTAGCCCTAACACTTGCCCTACATCCCTAGCCCTAACACTGGCCCTACATCCCTAGCCCTAACACTTGCCCTACATCCCTAGCCCTAACACTGGCCCTACATCCCTATCCCTAACACTTGCCCTACATCCCCAGCCTTAAACACTGGCCCTACATCCCTAGCCCTAACACTGGCCCTACATCCCTAGCCCTAACACTGGCCTTACATCCCTAGCCCTAACACTTGCCCTACATCCCTAGCCCTAACACTGGCCCTACATCCCTAGCCCTAACACTGGCCCTACATCCCTAGCCCTAACACTGGCCCTACATCCCTAGCCCTAACACTTGCCCTACATCCCTAGCCCTAACACTGGCCCTACATCCCTAGCCCTAACACTTGCCCTACATCCCTAGCCCTAACACTGGCCCTACATCCCTATCCCTAACACTTGCCCTACATCCCCAGCCTTAAACACTGGCCCTACATCCCTAGCCCTAACACTGGCCCTACATCCCTAGCCCTAACACTGGCCTTACATCCCTAGCCCTAACACTTGCCCTACATCCCTAGCCCTAACACTGGCCCTACATCCCTAGCCCTAACACTGGCCCTACATCCCTAGCCCTAACACTGGCCCTACATCCCTAGCCCTAACACTTGCCCTACATCCCTAGCCCTAACACTGGCCCTACATCCCTAGCCCTAACACTTGCCCTACATCCCTAGCCCTAACACTGGCCCTACATCCCTAGCCCTAACACTGGCCCTACATCCCTATCCCTAACACTTGCCCTACATCCCCAGCCTTAAACACTGGCCCTACATCCCTAGCCCTAACACTGGCCCTACATCCCTAGCCCTAACACTGGCCCTACATCCCTATCCCTAACACTTGCCCTACATCCCCAGCCTTAAACACTGGCCCTACATCCCTAGCCCTAACACTGGCCCTACATCCCTAGCCCTAACACTGGCCCTACATCCCTATCCCTAACACTTGCCCTACATCCCCAGCCTTAAACACTGGCCCTACATCCCTAGCCCTAACACTGGCCCTACATCCCTAGCCCTAACACTGGCCCTACAGTACATCCCTAGCCCTAGCCAATATTAGGGGGTCAAGAACTTGCAACTCTGAACAAGGTGATGCCGGTTGCCCCAACTATCACACACACGCACTGGACTAACATATCACAAGACAGAGCAAGGTCACCACACGAGGTGCATCTTATCCTGATGGGGTCTTAGAAGCAGGGGTAAATTGCACAGACCAGCCAAGTTGAGTTATGGACATCGCCTCAGAGAACACAAAATTAACTACGGAATGAGACTTGAATCAACTCATTCCAGACTTGAAATTCTGAAGGAAGAAGCTAAGTTAATGGCAGGTACCAAAACAGACCAACTTGGAGCCTATTATTGAATGACATGTTCTCTGGTCAATTAACCGTTTTCTTCAGATCCCCCGACACCAAATCCCAGGAAACCAATGGCACACAAGGTGGACACCTTCTCCAAGAGCCAACTGGCACCTGAAGTGCTTCAGGTTTGTCTGCTAATTTTTTTTAAACGTCACATTGCACGCTCGGAGAGCTATGTACGCGTGACCATCGCCATGTGGGGAACATGTGTTCGGCGGGGGCCAACCAGTTTCTCAAGTGATGACATCTGTTAATAGTATCTCAAGCCCTGAGGCAAGTCTTGTAGTTTCCTAGGATGTCACAGGTTCCCCCCCCCCCCCTCCCGAGATACTCGGGAACTATTCTAATGAGGGTGACTTAGACATCATGGATACTGGAATATTTGCATTCCCAGGACAGGATTCCCCCGGGGATGTCCCGGGGATGTCCCGGGGGATGTCTCTTGCCTTAGAATATCGTAGCCCTAGGGCAGAGTCCGGGATCCATGGGGTATACATAGCTGGTCACCCTTACTGGGGACATCCCGGGATACTGAAGTATCCAAGGAACATCCTAAGAGAGATGATGGGGCACTGGGCATGGGTACAAATGCCCGCACTATGACAGGCATACTTACCTCTTGGGTAAAAACTTGGATGGTTTGGCACTCTGGAAGTCATCACTGGAGTCATCGAAGTTGAAGACATTAGCCTTGTCCATTTCGGCCAGTTTCTTCCTGGAGATGGTGGCTGGAGAAACTAATGTTTGGAGGGGATGGTGAGATGCGCGAGAGAAGTGGGGGATGTGAGTCCCAGGGGAGAGGGGAAGATGGAGGGGAGCTGGCTGCGGCTGGAATGAGTGCCCGTGCGGGGGAGGATGGCATGATGGGGGAGGAAGGGAAGTTGAGCTGGTTCGGTGAGCTTGAGAATAAGGAGACAGGCAAAGAACCGACTTGTCCGCTGGAGGGGGGCTTAATAAGCTTGTTCTGACAGTGCCTGTAACTTCCTTGGAAGGAGGTGGGGAATGATGATTTCCGTCTAGTCTTGAGCTTCTCTCAGGTGGTATATTGGGCCCACAGGTTTCCTGGCAGTCGGCATTCTAGGTAATGAAAATGAACTGTCAAGTATCGCACTGGAGAAGGCAACGCAGCTGGTCTGCGATGGTGTAAATATTACATCAGATGTTCTTGTTGCCAAGCAACAACTTTCACACACACACGCACACATTGCTTTTACATACGCAGAGCGCAACTCCATGAGGAGGTTAGGGTTAACTGTGGTTCACACGGTTCCAAGTCAGGAGGTTAGGGTTAACTGTGGTTCACACGGTTCCAAGTCAGGAGGTTAGGGTTAACTGTGGTTCACACGGTTCCAAGTCAGGAGGTTAGGGTTAACTGTGGTTCACATGGTTCCAAGTCAGGAGGTTAGGGTTAACTGTGGTTCACACAGTTCCAAGTCAGGAGGTTAGGGTTAACTGTGGTTCACACGGTTCCAAGTCAGGAGGTTAGGGTTAACTGTGGTTCACACGGTTCCAAGTCAGGAGGTTAGGGTTAACTGTGGTTCACACGGTTCCAAGTCAAACTGATTCAGCAGCCTTTGGGTTTCATGGATTGTCTCCAAGGAGAATGGCATGTATCACCTTGTCAGACAGAATGTAATGTAGGACAGAAGGTTGCCCGTAAGGTCACTTACTACTTCAACACATTTCATGTGTGTGAGTGTGTTGTGTGCTTGCATGTGTGTGTGTGTGTGTTTGTTATATTGTGTATGATGTGTTGTATGTGTGCTGTTAGTGAGTGTGAGTGCATGCTACACGTTGTGTGTGTGGTGTGTGTGTGTGTGTATTGTACGTATGTTGTATGTGTCTGTGTTGGTGGATGTGTGTCTGTGTTGGTGGATGTGTGTGTGTATTGTGTGGTGTATATTTGTGCATATGTACATGTGTGTGCATGCTACATTGCGTGTATTTTACAACCTGAATGACCCCAAATATAATTTATGGCACAGTTTTTGTTCGAGTATCAATGTCCCAGCAATTATAACATTAGCAACCACCACAGCCATAGAGCCTGTACCCCATGCTTCATGGTTATATACACCACAGCTACTCCAAGTCAGAGGTATAGCAACCACCACAGCCATAGAGCCTGTACCCCATGCTTCATGGTTATATACACCACAGCTGCTCCAGGTCAGAGGTATAGCAACCACCACAGCCATAGAGCCTGTACCCATGCTTCATGGTTATATACACCACAGCTGCTCCAGGTCAGAGGTATAGCAACCACCACAGCCATAGAGCCTGTGCCCCATGCTTCATGGTTATATACACCACAGCTACTCCTCCAGGTCAGAGGTAAGGTTGGTGGACAACTTATTGCAGAGTTGGCATTAGCATGTTGCCTGAAATAGAGCTGTCTTTTATAGACCACACAGGCTGGATTGAATGTGTGCTGGATTGAAGCAGATAAATGCTTTCACAAGTGTTCTACCAGCTGCAGAATTCTATGAGGACATCCCAGGTGTTGAGCTAGAGGCTCTAATGGAGATAAAGGGTGCCACGACTCAGACAAAAATATAATGTTTACATGTACACATTGTGTATATTTATCTGCTCATATATATAAATATATAGAAAAACTCCACATCATCTACTCCGACAGCCAATCATCATTGAACAAGCGATCGGAATTCCTCTCAAAGTGTAGGCACAAGAACAAGTTTCTCCTCAAGAGCATTTGAATCACCACACTCATCAACACCCATTCATTAACGCCCATCCATAGACTTGCATCACCCCACTTGCCTGCCCCACCTCATATATGCCCACATGCCACCTCAGTTGCTCATTGTCCCTGATGATTGCATTAGCATGAAACTGCAGTAGGACTAGCCATCCCAGTACTTTTCTATATATATATATATATATATATATATATATATATATACACACTGACAGAAGACTCAATTTATCTAGCATGCTTAGCATAGGGCAAAACAAATTCACAAGAAAAAAATTCTGTTCACGTGTATATGCAGGAGAATTGACTAAGATTTAGTTGCTCTCACAACTCAATACTCTTGAGAGTGCACTCCCACTTTAAGGCTTTTACAAGCAATTAACAGCAAATGGGTTCTTGACCACAACTTATTAGCTGGCGGCCAGCTGGCCAGCTGCACGTATTCTAGAGCAACAGACATTTTCTTTCATGCCATGTGTGGGTGCATGGTAACAGGATTCCATGACAGTGATGCATAGATACATAGCAACGTTATGTAATCACCCAGGCGATAAGAGAGATGAAATTCTTGTAATGACAACAACCTCTATTCATCTTGATATGACAACTCATCTTGATATGACAAAATCAATCAGAGGCCATTCAAAAGGCCATTTGATGGCTGCTCTTCTGTGAAAATCCTAGCATAATATTATCGGCACCTTGATGTCATCAACAGTGTACTGTTCAATGGATAGGTTAGGGCAAGGGCAGTGGCTAGGGTTAAGACCAGGGCTGTGGTCAGGTTAAGGGCATGGGCAGTGGCTAGGATTAGGACCAGGACTGCGGCTAGGGTTAGAGACAGGGCAGTGGCTAGGGTTAGGACCAGGACAGTGGCTAGGGTTAGGACCAGGACAGTGGCTAGGGTTAGGACCAGGACAGTGGCTAGGATTAGGACCAGGACAGTGGCTAGGATTAGGACCAGGACAGTGGCTAGGGTTAGGACCAGGACAGTGGCTAGGGTTAGGACCAGGACAGTGGCTAGGGTTGGAACCAGGACAGTGGCTAGGGTTAGGACCAGGACAGTGGCTAGGGTTAGGACCAGAACAGTGGCTAGGGTTAGGACCAGGGCAGTGGCCTAGGGTTAGGACCAGGACAGTGGCTAGGGTTAGGACCAGGACAGTGGCTAGGGTTAGGACCAGGGCAGTGGCTAGGGTTAGGACCAGGACAGTGGCTAGGGTTAGGACCAGGACAGTGGCTAGGGTTAGGACCAGGAGAGTGGCTAGGGTTAGAGACAGGGCAGTGGCTAGGGTTAGGACCAGGGCAGTGGCTAGGGTTAGGACCAGGGCAGTGGCTAGGGTTAGGACCAGGACAGTGGCTAGGGTTAGGACCAGGACAGTGGCTAGGGTTAGGACCAGGAGAGTGGCTAGGGTTAGAGACAGGGCAGTGGCTAGGGTTAGGACCAGGACAGTGGCTAGGGTTAGGACCAAGACAGTGGCTAGGGTTAGGACCAGGACTGTGGCTAGGGTTAGAGACAGGGCAGTGGCTAGGGTTAGGGACAGGGCAATGGCTAGGGTTAGGACCAGGTTATGGCTCTGGCTAGAGCTAGGGAAGTGGCTAGGGTTATGGGGCAGGCAGTGGTTAGGGCTAGGGTCAGGACAGTGACTAAGGTTAAGGCCAGGACAGTGGCTAGGGTTAGGACCAGGACAGTGGCTAGGGTCAGGACCAGGACAGTGGCTAGGGTCAGGACCAGGACATTGGCTAGGGTTAGGGTCAGAGCACCTGACAATCGTAATGATGTCATCATGATGACATAATGCTAGAATTATAACAGGACATTAGAACCAGCAGTCATCGTCATCAGCACCTCATAACTGCCCAACCAGAAAAGCTCAACACACACCCATGAGGTGACCAGGTGGAGAAGACAACAGAGCAGAAGGACTGCTAGGAACAGAAATTGGTGATGGTGGAAAGATTGGAGTCAAATCTTGAAAAGTAGTTGCTAACATCCAGTGACCTCTGTCTGACCTTGCCACTCGTACCACTCCATTTTGGTGATGGCAGGATTTCCTGCTTGGCTCCTCTAGACTTGCAGTGAAATTTATTGGTGACTTGCATCTGCTGCTTTGATCACCATAAGCTTCCACCTCTACACCAACAGAAAGCTACATTCCATTCCCACCAGCATGCTCTGTGGTGAAATAGAATATCATTAGATAACTTCCTGTAGCAGCACAGTAGACACTTCCTGTGAAAACAAAACACTTCCTGTAGGGTTGTCAAGTTCTGAACATGTGAACGAGTATGCCTGCGTGCCTCTGACAAGGACCAGCTTGCAAGACTATCAAGTGGTCTAAGTGCATGCTAAAACATAGCAGGTCTGAGGGGAATGTTCAGAAGACACACATGGTCACAAATTTGATCATTTCTCGCTATATTTTCTCGCTATATTCCTCTTGTTGTATTCCCAGGCAGTGTTTTTTGGAACATTTAGTGATCTTAGGTCAAGTTTCAAACTTATAGTTCCTCACTGGCCTCAGAATACTAGCCAGTGCAGGTAGAGACAGAACTACTCCAGTCAGTCTTAGTGTGCAATCTAGTGACAGAACCTCTCAAGTCAGTCTTAGTGTGCAATCTAGAGACAGAACTTCTCCAGTCAGTCTTAGTGTGCAATCTAGAGACAGAACCTCTCAAGTCAGTCTTAGTGTGCAATCTAGTGGCAGAACCTCTCAAGTCAGTCTTAGTGTGCAATCTAGAGACAGAACCTCTCAAGTCAGTCTTAGTGTGCAATCTAGAGACAGAACCTCTCAAGTCAGTCTTAGTGTGCAATCTAGAGACAGAACTTCTCCAGTCAGTCTTAGTGTGCAATCTAGAGACAGAACCTCTCAAGTCAGTCTTAGTGTGCAATCTAGAGACAGAACCTCTCAAGTCAGTCTTAGTGTGCAATCTAGAGACAGAACCTCTCAAGTCAGTCTTAGTGTGCAATCTAGAGACAGAACTACTCCAGTCAGTCTTAGGGTCAATCTAGAGACAGAACCTCTCAAATCAGTCTTAGTGTGCAATCTAGAGACAGAACCTCTCAAGTCAGTCTTAGTGTGCAATCTAGAGACAGAACTTCTCCAGTCAGTCTTAGTGTGCAATCTAGAGACAGAACTACTCCAGTCAGTCTTAGGGTCAATCTAGAGACAGAACCTCTCAAGTCAGTCTTAGTGTGCAATCTAGAGACAGAACTACTCCAGTCAGTCTTAGGGTCAATCTAGAGACAGAACCTCTCAAATCAGTTTTAGTGTGCAATCTAGAGACAGAACTTCTCAGGTCAGTCTTAGTGTGCAATCTAGAGACAGAACTTCTCAAGTCAGTCTTAGGGTCAATCTAGAGACAGAACTTCTCCAGTCATTCCTAGTGTGCAATCTAGAGACAGAACCTCTCAAGTCAGTCTTAGTGTGCAATCTAGTGACAGAACCTCTCAAGTCAGTCTTAGTGTGCAATCTAGAGACAGAACTTCTCAAGTCAGTCTTAGTGTGCAATCTAGAGACAGAACCTCTCAAGTCAGTCTTAGTATGCAATCTAGAGACAGAACCTCTCAAGTCAGTCTTAGTGTGCAATCTAGAGACAGAACTTCTCAAGTCAGTCTTAGTATGCAATCTAGAGACAGAACTTCTCAAGTCAGTCTTAGTGTGCAATCTAGAGACAGAACTTCTCAAGTCAGTCTTAGTATGCAATCTAGAGACAGAACCTCTCAAGTCAGTCTTAGTGTGCAATCTAGAGACAGAACTTCTCAAGTCAGTCTTAGTATGCAATCTAGAGACAGAACTTCTCCAGTCAGTCTTAGTGTGCAATCTAGAGACAGAACCTCTCAAGTCAGTCTTAGTGTGCAATCTAGAGACAGAACCTCTCAAGTCAGTCTTAGTGTGCAATCTAGAGACAGAACCTCTCAAGTCAGTCTTAGTGTGCAATCTAGAGACAGAACTTCTCAAGTCAGTCTTAGTGTGCAATCTAGTGACAGAACTTCTCCAGTCAGTCTTAGTGTGCAATCTAGAGACAGAACCTCTCAAGTCAGTCTTAGTGTGCAATCTAGAGACAGAACCTCTCAAGTCAGTCTTAGTGTGCAATCTAGAGACAGAACCTCTCAAGTCAGTCTTAGTGTGCAATCTAGAGACAGAACTTCTCAAGTCAGTCTTAGTGTGCAATCTAGTGACAGAACTTCTCCAGTCAGTCTTAGTGTGCAATCTAGTGACAGAACCTCTCAAGTCAGTCTTAGTGTGCAATCTAGAGACAGAACCTCTCAAGTCAGTCTTAGTGTGCAATCTAGTGACAGAACCTCTCAAGTCAGTCTTAGTGTGCAATCTAGAGACAGAACCTCTCCAGTCAGTCTTAGTGTGCAATCTAGAGACAGAACTACTCCAGTCAGTCTTAGTGTGCAATCTAGAGACAGAACTTCTCAAGTCAGTCTTAGTGTGCAATCTAGAGACAGAACCTCTCAAGTCAGTCTTAGTGTGCAGGTAGAGACAGAACTACTCCAGTCAGTCTTAGTGTGCAATCTAGAGACAGAACCTCTCAAGTCAGTCTTAGTGTGCAATCTAGTGACAGAACCTCTCAAGTCAGTCTCTTAGTGTGCAATCTAGAGACAGAACCTCTCAAGTCAGTCTTAGTGTGCAATCTAGAGACAGAACTACTCCAGTCAGTCTTAGTGTGCAATCTAGAGACAGAACTTCTCAAGTCAGTCTTAGTGTGCAATCTAGAGACAGAACCTCTCAAGTCAGTCTTAGTGTGCAATCTAGAGACAGAACCTCTCAAGTCAGTCTTAGTGTGCAGGTAGAGACAGAACTACTCCAGTCAGTCTTAGTGTGCAATCTAGAGACAGAACCTCTCAAGTCAGTCTTAGTGTGCAATCTAGAGACAGAACCTCTCAAGTCAGTCTTAGTGTGCAATCTAGAGACAGAACCTCTCAAGTCAGTCTTAGTGTGCAATCTAGTGACAGAACTTCTCAAGTCATTCCTAGTGTGCAATCTAGAGACAGAACCTCTCAAGTCAGTCTTAGTGTGCAATCTAGAGACAGAACTTCTCCAGTCAGTCTTAGTGTGCAATCTAGAGACAGAACCTCTCAAGTCAGTCTTAGTGTGCAATCTAGAGACAGAACCTCTCAAGTCAGTCTTAGTGTGCAATCTAGTGACAGAACTTCTCCAGTCATTCCTAGTGTGCAATCTAGAGACAGAACCTCTCAAGTCAGTCTTAGTGTGCAATCTAGAGACAGAACCTCTCAAGTCAGTCTTAGTGTGCAATCTAGAGACAGAACCTCTCAAGTCAGTCTTAGTGTGCAATCTAGAGACAGAACCTCTCAAGTCAGTCTCTTAGTGTGCAATCTAGAGACAGAACCTCTCAAGTCAGTCTTAGTGTGCAATCTAGAGACAGAACCTCTCAAGTCAGTCTTAGTGTGCAATCTAGAGACAGAACCTCTCAAGTCAGTCTTAGTGTGCAATCTAGAGACAGAACCTCTCAAGTCAGTCTTAGTGTGCAATCTAGAGACAGAACCTCTCAAGTCAGTCTTAGTGTGCAATCTAGAGACAGAACCTCTCAAGTCAGTCTTAGTGTGCAATCTAGAGACAGAACCTCTCAAGTCAGTCTTAGTGTGCAATCTAGAGACAGAACCTCTCAAGTCAGTCTTAGTGTGCAATCTAGAGACAGAACTTCTCCAGTCAGTCTTAGTGTGCAATCTAGAGACAGAACCTCTCAAGTCAGTCTTAGTGTGCAATCTAGAGACAGAACCTCTCAAGTCAGTCTTAGTGTGCAATCTAGAGACAGAACCTCTCAAGTCAGTCTTAGTGTGCAATCTAGAGACAGAACTTCTCCAGTCAGTCTTAGTGTGCAATCTAGAGACAGAACCTCTCAAGTCAGTCTTAGTGTGCAATCTAGAGACAGAACCTCTCAAGTCAGTCTTAGTGTGCAATCTAGAGACAGAACCTCTCAAGTCAGTCTTAGTGTGCAATCTAGAGACAGAACCTCTCAAGTCAGTCTTAGTGTGCAATCTAGAGACAGAACCTCTCAAGTCAGTCTTAGTGTGCAATCTAGTGACAGAAGAACCTCTCAAGTCAGTCTTAGTGTGCAATCTAGAGACAGAACCTCTCAAGTCAGTCTTAGTGTGCAATCTAGAGACAGAACTTCTCAAGTCAGTCTTAGTGTGCAATCTAGAGACAGAACCTCTCAAGTCAGTCTTAGTGTGCAATCTAGAGACAGAACCTCTCAAGTCAGTCTTAGTGTGCAATCTAGAGACAGAACCTCTCAAGTCAGTCTTAGTGTGCAATCTAGTGACAGAACTTCTCAAGTCAGTCTTAGTGTGCAATCTAGAGACAGAACCTCTCAAGTCAGTCTTAGGGTCAATCTAGTGACAGAACCTCTCAAGTCAGTCTTAGTGTGCAATCTAGAGACAGAACCTCTCAAGTCAGTCTTAGTGTGCAACCTAGAGACAGAACTTCTCCAGTTATCTTGTTACTGTTATTATTATTATTAATATAATCTCTCAATGAACTCTCAGTTGACATAATAACATTAAAATAACCTTCTCAATAATCAACTTCAAATTTTATTCACTCGACGTTTTTGACTAGATGCTCTAGTTTTCATCAGGAATAATAATATAATAATTATTATTATTCCTCTCTGTGTGTATGTCTTCCTTTATGCATAGCCAGAGTTTAAAGTTTAAACATTGCGCGAAGGTGTGTGTGTATATATACACAGAGACATGGACAATGTGTGCTGACATTAGATGACATTAGATTACAAGCTCACAGAGATGGACATGGGCAATGTGTGCTACATTAGATGACATTAGATTACAAGCTCACAGAGATGGACATGGGCAATGTGTGCTGCATTAGATGACATTAGATTACAAGCTCACAGAGATGGACACGGGCAATGTGTGCTGCATTAGATGACATTAGATTACAAGCTCACAGAGATGGACATGGGCAATGTGTGCTGCATTAGATGGCATTAGATTACAAGCTCACAGAGATGGACATGGGCAATGTGTGCTGCATTAGATGGCATTAGATTACAAGCTCACAGAGATGGACATGGGCAATGTGTGCTGCATTAGATGGCATTAGATTACAAGCTCACAGAGATGGACATGGGCAATGTGTGCTGCATTAGATGACATTAGATTACAAGCTCACAGAGATGGACATGGGCAATGTGTGCTGCATTAGATGACATTAGATTACAAGCTCACAGAGATGGACATGGGCAATGTGTGCTGCATTAGATGACATTAGATTACAAGCTCACAGAGATGGACACGGGCAATGTGTGCTGCATTAGATGACATTAGATTACAAGCTCACAGAGATGGACATGGGCAATGTGTGCTGCATTAGATGGCATTAGATTACAAGCTCACAGAGATGGACATGGGCAATGTGTGCTGCATTAGATGGCATTAGATTACAAGCTCACAGAGATGGACATGGGCAATGTGTGCTGCATTAGATGGCATTAGATTACAAGCTCACAGAGATGGACATGGGCAATGTGTGCTGCATTAGATGACATTAGATTACAAGCTCACAGAGATGGACATGGGCAATGTGTGCTGCATTAGATTACAAGCTCACAGAGATGGACATGGGCAATGTGTGCTGCATTAGATGGCATTAGATTACAAGCTCACAGAGACGGACATGGGCAATGTGTGCTGCATTAGATGGCATTAGATTACAAGCTCACAGAGATGGACATGGGCAATGTGTGCTGCATTAGATGGCATTAGATTACAAGCTCACAGAGATGGACATGGGCAATGTGTGCTGCATTAGATGGCATTAGATTACAAGCTCACAGAGATGGACATGGGCAATGTGTGCTGCATTAGATGGCATTAGATTACAAGCACACAGAGATGGACATGGGCAATGTGTGCTGCATTAGATGGCATTAGATTACAAGCTCACAGAGATGGACATGGGCAATGTGTGTTGATTAGATGACATTAGATTACAAGCTCACAGAGATGGACATGGGCAATGTGTGCTGCATTAGATGACATTAGATTACAAGCTCACAGAGATGGACATGGGTAATGGGTGCTGCATTAGATGGCATTAGATTACAAGCTCACTGAAAGCCATGTCCCCAAAAAGGGTAGGGGAATTACAATCATCAGCTATTTTGTTTCGGGATAATCCTGCACACATTCCCGATGCTACATGTAGTACACAAATAACACAGCATGATGGTGGCGCTAACAAGCTATGCGAGACTCACATAGTGCAAGCAGAGGCTACAATCATTAGAAAAACACAACAGTTGTTGAAATGGCGAAATTCACAGTGAAGGTCTAGGGCTACAGGGGGCTAGGGCTACAGGGGGATAGGGCTACAGGGGACCAAGGCTACAGAGGGCTAGGGCTACAGGGGGCCAAGGCTACAGGGGGCTAGGGCTACAGGGGGCTAGGGCTACAGAGGGCAGCTATCGTTAAAGGCCTCTGTGAAAATAAAATGCAAGCAGCCGTAATAGAGAGCTATGTCCACATGGATGCCACACGACACCCTTGAAAATATTCCTGCAACAGAGTGTAGGTTCTCTCTAGTGAGTGTGTATGTGTGTGTGTATGTGTTGTGCACTACGCTGAGCTGCAGATAAATCGTGGACCCTTCAAGATTACGAAGTGGTTTCTATTTAGACTATTTAGAGGAATACCTTGGCAACTAAACAGCAAATGGCCAATGAATCTCATTGAAAACCCAACAACAACTAACCGACACAGAACACTAGAACACCCACAATGCCCGAGGAAGATAGTGCACACACCTCAAGCTGCTACACACTCACTGAAGCTGGAGGACCCAGAGCAAACTAGATCGATCACAGCAGAGAGAAACGAGGAAAAAGTGGAGACAACAAATGGGGCCACATCAGAAAAGGGCAAAGGCTTAACGAGAAAGATGACGGCACATTTAGATAAGAAGGAGCGAGCGGGGAACTCCTGAAAGGTGAGGAAATGGGACAAGGGAAGTCTTTGAGGAGCGAATATTTAAGAGGGGGAATGTGGAAGGTGGAAGTAGGGCAAATGTGTAGCAACAGTGACCGGCCGAGAAGAAAGAGAGTACCAGGAAAGCAGAGCATCTTGTCGTCGAAACATCAAGAGAGTAAAAAATTCAAGTTGATTATTGAGAAGGTCATCGTAATTTTGTTATGTCAACTGAGAGTTCCCGTCGAGAGCAATATCTAGATAGGCTGATGAGACGGAAGTGAGATGTCGGGCGAGAGATTTATTATTTAAAAACTAATTGGGTCGGCTTGTAAAAAAAATTAATTTTTTTTAAACACGGAAGTTCGCACTAATTAGACGACCTTTTATCAGTACATCAATCATGATAAGCAGTATAATATTAGTGCCGATGATTCTAAATGGTAAAGGGTCATCTAACTGGTCGTGGTCTGCGCGAGTACAGCCTTGCTTCATTTCTTTCTTGACAGATATATTTGCTTGCTTGTTCTTGTTCTTCCTTGCTATCTGTTTGTAGCACTCTAGGCTGGCCATGCAATGCTTGGGGGGCGGGGAAAGGTGCAATGTTTGGGGGGCGGGGAAAGGTGCAATGTTTGGGGGGGCGGGGAAAGGTGCAATGTTTGGGGGGAGGGGAAAGGTGCAATGTTTGGGGGGGGAGGGGAAAGGTGCAATGTTTGGGGGGGGCGGGGAAAGGTGCAATGTTTGGGGGGGGGCGGGGAAAGGTGCAATATTTGGGGGGCGGGGAAAGGTGCAATGTTTGGGGGGCGGGGAAAGGTGCAATGTTTGGGGGGCGGGGAAAGGTGCAATGTTTGGGGGGCGGGGAAAGGTGCAATGTTTGGGGGGAGGGTAAAGGTGCAATGTTTGGGGGGGGGGCGGGGAAAGGTGCAATGTTTGGGGGGTGGGGAAAGGTGCAATGTTTGGGGGGCGGGGAAAGGTGCAATGTTTGAGGTGTGTCGATAGACGGACTTGTATGTATGCAATGCACGAACAGTACACAAGGAGAGAAGTGGTCAAAATGGGTTTTTTCCATTCTTTCCAAACACACTAGGTGTATGATGCTAATCATGCATTAAATTCTTTTTGCTGTTAATCGAATTCTAAATTCTAAATTATCAACGCTAGCAAACGTAACCACATTTGCTGATTGCATAACACCAGTGGACATCTGGCCGAGACTAATCTTGAGAGGTTTTTCTAACTTGTTTCTTATTGTTGTAAGTCAGCACCTGTCATGTTGTTGTTGTTGTTGTTGTTGTTGTTATGTTATGTGCTCCCTACCACCACCACCACCACCAGCAGCAGCAGCACCACCACCACCAGCAGCACCAGCAGCAGCAGCACCACCACCACCCTTAGGATCAGCCTCCTTCAAGGACTTGGTTACAATTGCACAAGAGAACTCCATAAACCCAAACAGCAGAGAAGAACAAGATTCTCAGTCGATCAACAGAGCCGTCTCTTATTCTTAGCTAGCTAGATCGAGTCAACAAACCTTGCCACTCTGCTTATTATCCTTACCCAAACTTTCCCCACAGTTGGGAAATGATTATCTATGGAAACGCAGCAGAAATTTGTAGTCTTTTGGCAAAAAAATTGTCATGAAAACGCTTGTTGTATGCAAGTTATACGAGGGAACTGAGATAGCAGATACAGTACATGGGTACATATATCAAAGATGGATTTATCTAGGGCTGATTCATTTTTAGTCTGTCGGTTTTTACCTTTAGAGAGAGATTCAAGGCCACGCTGGAAGTGCTTTTGGAGCCAGCAGCAGTCACAACTACATCTAAGAAGCCGCCGGTGTATGTTTTAGCTGAGAGATATGAACCATTTCTTTTTCTTTTTTTTGCATTAATTATTTTTAAAACATTTTTTTTTGCCAATCACCACAGGAGTTGGTGGTACACATAGCACTCCCCAATAGCACTCCCCCATAATTATATAAGCTCATATTTTCCATCTAATTAGCATCGATAACTCTGACACAGGCTGAGACAGAATTGACACGCTGGGAGAGCATGAAAGCTGAGCAGGAGGAGAGAGCAGGAGAGCTGAGCAGGCAATAGGCTGATACAACACGACCACATGGACATGCACATGTATATTTACACCCTGAGGCAGTCGCCTCTTGAACCTCATGTAGAGAGGAGCATGCTCTTTTGAAAAAAATGGAACAAAAGTGCCTAGTTGGGCGCTACCCAAGTGGCTCAGTTACGTACACAGGTGTTCTAAAAATAACAATACTTCAGGTCTACATTCCTGCTAGGTATCTACTTACCACCTTCGAATATTCCTCAGGATCATTTTCTATTACCAACCTATATGCACACACGCACGCACACATACACACACACATACATACACACACACATACACACACAGAGAGAGGCAATAACAAAGGTATCGCAAGCATTCAACTCGTCAATGACTGAGCAAGCAAAGTACAGAGAGGGCACTGGAGAACTGCATGGTGCTCATATACGTACGACGGTTTGGGTGCTAGCTACAATCTACATATGTGCATTATCCATTGTGTGTGGGGGGAGCATGTGTGCACATGAGTTAAAGGTCGTGTGCATGCTTGAACACAAACATTTGTGTGTGTGTGTGTGTGCATGTGTGTGTGTGTGCTTGTGCATGCCTGTAATACACACTTGCACGCCAACCTTATCTCGATGAATGTTCCAGCAAAACTGAAATTACAGCCTACTACATTCCTGTTCACATGTCTACCATCAAGTACACTTACTTGTCTGCAATGCTTATTTTTCCAGTGATCGTCAGAGCTCTGATAAGGTCCTGTTCCTCCCCATGGCCTTGACTGTACCACTTCTTCAAGATCTCTAACAGTTCTTCCTCGCGGCTCATGGATGCGTCTCGCTTTTCTTCTCCCTTCTCTTGTCCTTCCTTCCCCTCTTCTAACTCCTCCTTTTCTAGAATCTCCTCGCGATCAGCCGATGCTTCCTCCTTAACTTCCACCACCTCATGATCGACCAGATTGTTGGAAGATTCATCAGCAAGGGGTTTTGAAGAAGCTGCAGGTATTTCCGAATGATGCACCTCTGAAGCTCCATCAGAAAGTTCTCTCAATATACTGCCACTTGTAGCTTCTAGCAAGAACTCACACCTTGCGTCGACAACGTCATCAGAAGTGGCAAGCACTGCAGCACCGCCAAGCACTGCAGCACCGCCAAGCACTGCAGCACCGTCAAGCACTGCAGCACCGTCACCGTCAAGCACTGCAGCACCGTCACCGTCAAGCACTGCAGCACCGCCAAGCACTGCAGCACCGCCAAGCACTGCAGCACAGTCAAGCTGCTGGGTATCAGTGACCTCCAAAACACTCTCCAACTTGGGAGGAGATGAACCACTGCCAAAGTCGGACAGCAGTTTGTAGTCGTCAGAAGATGTAGGGTCACTTAATCCTCCTTTTTCTGCCATGTGGGAGCCACTATCTGTGTTAACGCCATTGCTGCTGGCAGGATCAGGGCTGGGCGAGCCTTGAAATGCTGGTGTTTCAATATGGCTCAATCTTGTGAGGTCCGATTGACTAAAGCTGATTTGGCTGGAGGGGAAGATCACAGTTGGACAATCCAAATTATTGATGTACTTCATCTCGGGAGAGACCGGAGCAGATTTGGGGATGTCTCTATGGCCCGTGCCTACAGGTAAGGTAACAGCTCTGGCCCTACCAGGCGTGATCTCGAAATAATTGGATGTAAATATAGCAGATGCCATTTTCCTCGACAGAGGCTTCCTCCTCGTTGGTTCCCTCGTAAGATCAATGGTTGGCAGGACAATATCAGGATTGGCGACAGGAAGAGGTGAGTTAGAATTTCTGCGCACGGACTTTGGAAAACCTGAACCTTGGTCTGTAGCCGGCGGGTATGGAAGGAGATAAGTCTTCCCATCTTCCTCAATTTTGTTAACCACTTTCTTCTGCTTTTGCCCCCCAGGGTATATGCTTGTGAGAGAGCGTCTGCGCATTAGCTTCCTGACTGTTTCCGTGGGCTCCAGCTCGCTGGGATCTTGTGGCACTTGGAAAGAAGAAGACGGGACAAGGGAAGAGAGAGGCGTTTGTTTAGCAGAGCCACTGTAGGGGGTCTGTGTACAGATATTTTCGAGTTGCTGTTTGTTGGATTGGTTTGTGTGTTGAGGCAAGTTGGGTGCTGAAGTGTTTTGGATGATAGACTCAGGGTTGAAGTACCATTCGTTAGACTCCTGCATGTTGGGGGGGAAAAGAAGTTGAAATTATCAGTACTTGCACATCAACAACTATTGCTGAACCATCGATGTCAGGAAATCCAGACAAGAGTGATCGCTAGTAACAGCTAGTTGTTGTTGGTTGTCGAGCATACAGGTCAAAATATATTCTACTAGCTACTGCCTCAGATACCTAGCATCCTCCCACCCTACCACAAGGAGTAAGACAGTGGGATCACCATTCATTGCGTTTGTTGCTAAGAATGACTGACTCTAAAAGACTTTTGTAAGATTGCTAGACAAATATTTGGAAATTCAATTTCTACATCGATTTGATACATAACCAGTGCTCAGTCGTGTGGGCTACTCACCTCTACATCAGTTGCACCGAAAGATGACGCTGCGTGCACACCTTGTAGCCAGTGCAATACAGCCGCTTTTTCCATGCTTTTTGAGGAGCGAGAAAATGATCCATAAAGCAACTAAGAAAATCGTCCCAGTTGATGTAGAGGAAACGTACTGTAACTACTAAAGTCTAGCAGTCGGTCAAGTGCTAGGGACGATCTTCCACTCACCACTCCTCCTCAGCAGGAGTAGCTGCAGGTGTAATAGAAATAGAAAAACAAACAAAAAAAAGGATGGGGGGGCGGAAGGGGATGGGAAACGTCACCTCCCTCGTGAGATAAATGGTCCTCGCCCGCCCACCTCATTCCCAAGTTACGGGGATGTGGGAAGGTCATCGCGATCCTTTACCTAATCGCGTGAAGTGTTGCCATGAGTGGGTGTTATTATGTTCTAGCATGGCTTCTCTAGAGGAGTTGGCTTTCGAAGAACATGTGGAATGGTTTGAGCTCCGTAGGTCTACGTGGGAGCTGATGCTTGAGCAATGTCCTCCTGGTGAGGTGGAAGAAATCAAGAGAGTCTTGGGCACTTCCCTTGTGGAGCAAGTTATTGATCTTCAGGAGGAAGTGAGTTGCATATTACGTAGATGTTGACCATTCCACAGTTGCTAAGGAACCCACGAAATATATTTCAGCAATCTAGAACTGGCAGATCAAACTGGAGGTCAAATTATGCAACAACAATAGTACAATGTATGCAAATTCATCAACCTAGGCATTTTTCAGCAGCAGCAGCTACTCATGGCTAGGCTATGGCTAGGCTATGGCTAGGCTATGGCTAGGGAAGGGAAAGAATCTACCTGCACATGTAGTAATAATAATAATAATGAATTGCTCTTGCACCCTTGTCCTTCATTAACCCTCTAGATGTAAGCTAGCTTTCTTCATTAACCCTCTAGATGTAAGCATCCTTCATTAACTCTCTAGATGTAAGCATCCTTCATTAACCCTCTAGATGTAAGCATCCTTCATTAACTTTCTAGATGTAAGCACCCTTCATTAACCCTCTAGATGTAAGCATCCTTCATTAATCCTCTAGATAGATTTAAGCATCCTTCATTAACCCTCTAGATGTAAGCATCCTTCATTAATCCTCTAGATGTAAGCATCCTTCATTAACCCTCTAGATGTAAGCATCCTTCATTAACCCTCTAGATGTAAGCATCTTTCATTAACCCTCTAGATGTAAGCATCCTTCATTAACCCTCTAGATGTATGCATCCTTCATTAACCCTCTAGATGTAAGCACCCTTCATTAACCCTCTAGATGTAAGCATCCTTCATTAACCCTCTAGATTTAAGCATCATTCATTAATCCTCTAGATGTATGCATCTTTCATTAACTCTAGATGTAAGCATCCTTCATTAACCCTCTAGATGTAAGCATTCTTCATTAACCCTCTAAATGTAAGCATCCTTCATTAACCCTCTAGATGTATGCATCCTTCATTAACCCTCTAGATGTAAGCATCCTTCATTAACCCCCTGCATCCTTCATTAATCCTCTAGATGTAATTGCCATATCCTTTTTTAATCAATAATAAAGCGATCGCTCTGACCATTGCATAGTTCACATATCAAAAGAAAGTGGTACTCATACTTCCGAATATCAAGTGCGTAAATATCTGATAAATTAGTGGGGACAAATCAGGCAGATGCACAGTCACGTAACGGTCTCAAAATGAATGGTGATAAATTGACACTCAAAGATGTACTTACCCTGCATTCTCTGCGGATGATTCAGTGGGAAAAGAAGGTGAAGTAATACCAGTTACAATTGCCTTCACCATCATCAACTTGAAATTGTATTCGCTCGACGTTTCGACTAGATGCTCTAGCCTTCATCTAGTTACCTGGGAAAGTCAATTCCTGAGGAGATGCTGCAGTCCAACTACTGCTGACCTTTACTCTCAAGAATTTAGCGATGGCCAAGTCTCAGATGACGAAAGCATGGATCAGGAAGCCATGGCAGGTGTGTGAGACTATCAAGTTTTGTATCGGCCTGTTAATTTTATTATAAAATTATGTTGGTAGAATCCGATGACGAGCATCTTCTTCCTCCCAAAATCTGATCCTCCTTCTCCAGCTTTGACAGATTATATATCAAAACAACAACAACAATATTTTTTTGTTGTTATGCACTCAATATCGATGTGCTAATTGGGTACAATGAAATTCATATCGCATGACCGTATGTGGTTGATTGTTGTGACCACGATGCACGATGTTTATAAACAATAGTGCTATCACATGTCATAATTGCAAGTGGTAGGTATGAATGCATTCCAGATTTTAAATTGAATTTTAGTTGTAGCTCATGGGGAAAAAATCCCTAGAAAATTCACCAGTGAAAGGGCTAACATCCAGCTTTTTTATTTTTAGTTATTATTATAATTTTTTTAAGCGGGTGCAGGACTATACGAAGTCCAAGTTTCACCGACTCCGCGCTTCGAGGATTCCAGGACTTTTTAATGTTTTTCTACGCATTCATCATAACTGTAGCCTTGTACACCACGTTGTTCACTACATAAATCACCACATGCCATGTCTTGTTGCAGTTGTTGACTGCCCATGTAGGGTCAGCTACAGCCTCCATTCAAGGACTTGGCAACAATAGCACAGGAGAAGCCTACCAACCAAACATCGGATATTTTGCCTTCTTTGGGCTAGGGTAAGAGTTGCCCACGAGATTGAAATCTACTAACCAACCAGTGTAGATGAGTGTGGGACATTTGTTCTATAGCAGGCCTGATTTGCTTCACCGACAAAAATACCTTCCTGACGATCCTTACCAACTGCTTTATTTCGCAATTGAGATACGGGGAGTCCCGGACATTATTGGGACATCTGGAATCTTCTGCTGCTAATTTTTTTTTTGATTTTATTATTTTAATGAATGGACCTATTGCATGCTTGAGGGGAAGATAAATATTCAAACAGTATATATGTATTATTTATTAGATTGACTAGTCAAAGAAGAGTGAAGCAAAAATTTACCAATGGACGTACACCACAAACATTTAGTTGGTCGTTCGCATATTGAAATAATGATGTTATTCAGATTTAAAAAGCACTGAGCACTGTAATGTTGGTCATTATTTTAGGCTCATAAAATGTTTGTGGTCTACAGTGGTAAAAATAATACTTTCTTGCGACAAATACTTATTTTTTGTTTTTATTTATTTGTTATTATTATTATTATTATTATTATTATTATTATTATTATTATTATTATTATTATTATTATTATTATTATTATTATTATTATTATTATTATTATTATTATTATTTACAATAACTACATGTAACTTGAAATTGTATTCTCTCGACGTTTCGACTAGATGCTCTAGCCTTCATCAGGTTTATCATATAAATTTTATGTTGTTGTTATTATTACTAGTATTATTAGTATTAGTTTATTATTGTTATTATCATCATCATCATCAAATCAAATATTGTTATTATTTATTGTTATTTATTTATTTATTATTATTATTATTATTATTATTATTATTATTATTATTATTATTACTACTACTACTACTATTATTATTATTATTATTATTATTATTACTATTATATTATTATTATTATTATTATTATTACTACTATTATTATTATTACTACTATTATTATTATATTATTATTATTACTATTATTATTATTATTATTATTATTATTATTATTATTATTATTATTATTATTATTATTATTATTATTATTATTATTATTATTATTATTATTATTATTATTATTATTACTACTATTATTATTATAGTCAAACAGCTGCCTTTAAGAGGCTCCTTGTGTGTCTTACATACCTGACGTCAATAAATTAAAGTGGCGACGTTCATAATTTGGGGTGAAGGTTCATTTCAATACGCACAACGGGTGCCGTCATGGATATTGTGAAACAGCCTCAAGGGTGGCTCTAGTTTGGAAGAAGCCAACGTGAGACCAGGAGAACCATGGAGACCTCCGCTATTGTTTTCCTTTTTCCTCCTCACCCCACGAGCGAAGAAAGGTGAACATCATCGTGTTCTTCATCCATATGACCAATCCGAAGAATCGTGAAATTTTCCACTTTTTAATAACTGTAACTATGACCTAAAGATGGTATGCAGGTCACATGCGCAGGTAACAAAATGGCCGACAAATCCAAGTGCTAGGTGCCATTTCTGGCAATGGCGGCTACTAGCAGAGCTGGACCGCCACCACAATTTAATGGCTGGTTCCTTGATCCAGGCCTATCCTGGCCATAACACTTCGTGAAAATCCATCGATAAGTTTTTGTGCAATCCTGCCGACAGACAGACAGACAAACAAACAAACAAACAAACAAACAGGAGTGAAAACCTAACCTCCTTGGCAGAGGCAATAATGATATCCTGGTCTGACAGAGCTCCTTGTCATGATGGAGCTGCTGTGGCTAGGACACGAGAGTCTTGATAACCTCGAGTGACAGAGCTCCTTGCTCCATGCACTAATTGTCTTTTTGCCTGTCGATGCCTAGTCTAGAGAGAGAGAGAGAGAGAGAGAGTGTGTGTGTGTGTGTGTGTGTGTCCATATACTTACTGTGTTGGTTCTAGCTTGTATTTGTTGAGCATCAATCATGACTATGTTTCTTCCTGCTCAACCTAAATGTCAGTGTTTCTTCCTTATATATATTTTTAGTAAAGAATTTATAGATAGGGTGTCCACGTACGACACTCTCCAGGCTCTGTTTTGCAACAATTCACCTGTTCTCCATCTCTGCTGGCTGGCCCTGTACACACACTCTCAATGATGTGTGCCTTTAGAAATGGATTACGTATGGACATTGCTTGCTAAAGCAGCTGCTCGGGCCCACTTTCTTGCTGGGCTGATACTGAAGTGTTCTGCTTAGCAACCAGCTCTCCGGTATGTCGACTTGCGCGCTGACGTCAGTCAACCCCGAGTCACATGTCCCATGTCCGTTAACAATGCCAGCGTGTTAGTTGGGTGCAGATTCAGCTTGTAAAACACAAATAACAGGTTCTTCATGTAGATAAATAGTTGAAGTATGCTTTCAACGTGTGGTTAACGCTAGATAAAGGGTTAACGTGGTTGTTGCGCATGGGATTGCCACCAATGCTCCATCAGCAGCTACAAGGTGTGTTTTTCTGGATAGTCAGGTCCCAACTCTTCCAGAAGATATTAAAAAATTCATCTGGGACGATTATTACGTGGGTTCCAGCATGAAAGGGGCAATGGTGGTATATTTAGGGCTGTCCAAAGTTCAAGAGTTGTTGCCCATCCCTAAATCCCATCCCTATACCTCTACCCTTATAGCCCTAACCCTATATCCATATACCAAATAATCCTCCTCTATCTCTACCCTTTTATAGCCCTAGCCTTATATCCCTAGATCTATATCCCTAGACCTATATCCCTAGACCTATATCCCTAGACCTATATTCCTAGACCTATATCCCTAGACCTATATCCCTAGACGCATATCCCTAGACCTATATCCCTAGACCTATATCCCTAGACCTATATCCCTAGACCTATATCCCTAGACCTATATTCCTAGACCTATATTCCTAGACCTATATTCCTAGACCTATATTCCTAGACCTATATCCCTAGATCTATATTCCTAGACCTATATCCCTAGACCTATATTCCTAGACCTATATCCCTAGACCTATATCCCTAGACCTATATTCCTATTCCTAGATTTATATCCCTAGACCTATATTCCTAGACCTATATTCCTAGACCTGTATTCCTAGACCTATATCCCTAGACCTATATTCCTAGATCTATATCCCTAGACCTATATTCCTAGCCCTATATTCCTAGCCCTATATCCCTAGACCTATATCCCTAGACCTATATTCCTAGACCTATATCCCTAGCCCTATATTCCTAGACCTATATCCCTGGACCTATATCCCTAGACCTATATCCCTAGACCTATATTCCTAGACCTATATTCCTAGACCTATATCCCTAGACCTATATTCCTAGACCTATATTCCTAGACCTATATCCCTAGACCTATATCCCTAGACCTATATTCCCAGACCTATATCCCTAGACCTATATTCCTAGACCTATATTCCTAGACCTATATCCCTAGACCTATATCCCTAGACCTATATTCCCAGACCTATATTCCTAGACCTATATCCCTAGACCTATATTCCTAGACCTATATTCCTAGACCTATATCCCTAGACCTATATCCCTAGACCTATATTCCCAGACCTATATCCCTAGACCTATATCCCTAGCCCTATATCTCTAAACCTATATTCCTAGACCTATATCCCTACACCTATATCCCTAGACCTATATCCTTACCACTAAAGCCATATCCCTTCCTAGCCCTAGTTATTTAGCCCTAGCCAAGCCTTGCTGCATGCCATAGCCATATTAGCACTCCAGAAATATAGAACACTTGGTGAAGTTCCAAGTGGTAATCTTAAAATGAGAGAAGAGCTTCCATGTCAAAACTTCCTTGCCATGATGGGGCTGCTGTGGCTAGGATACCAGAGTCTTGGTAACCTTGTGTGACAGAGCTCCTTGCCATGATGGACCTGGACACCAGAGTCTTGGTAACCTGGTATGACTGAGCTCCTTGCCATGATGGGGCTGCTGTGGCTAGGATTCCAGAGTCTTGGTAACCTGGTGTGACAGAGCTCCTTGCCATGATGGGGCTGCTGTGGCCAGGACACCAGAGTCTTGGTAACCTGGTGTGACAGAGCTCCTTGTCATGATGGACCTGCTGTGGCCAGGACATCAGAGTCTTGCTAACCTGGTGTAACAGAGCTCCTTGCCATGATGGGGCTGCTGTGGCCAGGACACCAGAGTCTTGATAACCTGGTGTGACAGAGCTCCTTGCCATGATGGACCTGCTGTGGCCAGGACACCAGAGTCTTGGTAACCTGGTGTGACAGAGCTCCTTGCCATGATGGACCTGCTGTGGCCAGGACACCAGAGTCTTGGTAACCTGGTGTGACAGAGCTCCTTGCCATGATGGACCTGCTGTAGGACACCAGAGTCTTGGTAACCTGGTGTGACAGAGCTCCTTGCCATCAGAAAAGTAACTGGTATCAACTGGTTTGTGCAGATTCGACATGACCTCTAAACCCTCTATACCTTAATTAAGCATAGCAGCTTCAATTAGAGCGATGTCATCCCTTTACCTGGCCAGCTGCATTGAGGCAACTAAATGACTGATATTTTTTGCTGCTTGTACATAGAGGCTGCAATGGAGGCCAACAAAAGTGCAACGTTCATGGATCTTTTGATCAGCCAAACACATACAGACATACCCAAAGACAACACGGTTGCTTGGCCCTGCATGGCACGGGATAAGAACCTGGTTCAGACCCGGCCGAGTGCTTTCTAGGAGAGGGGACATAAGTGGGGTAGGTGTGTTTTTTTTTAGACAGTCAGCCAATTTCAAGGAATTTCTAATTGTATATTCTAAATACTTCGAAGGAGTCCACTGATGGTTATTGCAGATGAATTTGCTGTGAGAGGAATGTAGATTGAGGTTTGTTGCAGGTTGGCTGGGTCAAAAGGAGTGGGTGAGGAGCTGTTTGTTTAATTAAGTGCTCTCTGTGGCCATTCTGTCTCTTGGACTGTAAATATATTCATGGTTGATACTGGCACAACCCCGCTTGGGACTATCCTGGGCTGTCCCTGGTGAGAGAGACGGCTTATCCTAGGATTAGGGCTGGGGTATTCTAGGCTAGGGGTGTTCTAAGGCTAGGGTCAGGGCGAGGAATATTCTAGGGTCAGGGTGAGGAGTATTCTAGGGTCAGGGTGAGGAGTATTCTAGGGTCAGGGTGAGGAGTATTCTAGGGTCAGGGAGAGGAGTATTCTAGGGTCAGGGTGAGGAGTATTCTAGGGTCAGGGTGAGGAGTATTCTAGGGTCAGGGTGAGGAGTATTCTAGGGTCAGGGTGAGGAGTATTCTAGGGTCAGGGTGAGGAGTATTCTAGGGTCAGGGTGAGGAGTATTCTAGGGTCAGGGAGAGGAGTATTCTAGGGTCAGGGTGAGGAGTATTCTAGGGTCAGGGAGAGGAGTATTCTAGGGTCAGGGTGAGGAGTATTCTAGGGTCAGGGTGAGGAGTACTCTACGGTCAGGGAGAGGAGTATTCTAGGGTCAGGGTGAGGAGTATTCTAGGGTCAGGGTGAGGAGTATTCTAGGGTCAGGGAGAGGAGTATTCTGGGGTCAGGGTGAGGAGTATTCTGGGGTCAGGGTGAGGAGTATTCTAGGGTCAGGGTGAGGAGTATTCTAGGGTCAGGGTGAGGAGTATTCTAGGGTCAGGGTGAGGAGTATTCTAGGGTCAGGGTGAGGAGTATTCTAGGGTCAGGGTGAGGAGTATTCTAGGGTGAGGGCGAGGAGTATTCTAGGGTCAGGGTGAGGAGTATTCTAGGGTCAGGGTGAGGAGTATTCTAGGGTCAGGGTGAGGAGTATTCTAGGGTCAGGGTGAGGAGTATTCTAGGGTCAGGGCGAGGAGTATTCTAGGGTCAGGGAGAGGAGTATTCTAGGGGCAGGGTGAGGAGTATTCTAGGGTCAGGGTGAGGAGTATTCTAGGGTCAGGGAGAGGAGTATTCTAGGGTCAGGGTGAGGAGTATTCTAGGGTCAGGGAGAGGAGTATTCTAGGGTCAGGGTGAGGAGTATTCTAGGGTCAGGGTGAGGAGTATTCTAGGGTCAGGGTGAGGAGTATTCTAGGGTCAGGGTGAGGAGTATTCTAGGGTCAGGGTGAGGAGTATTCTAGGGTCAGGGTGAGGAGTATTCTAGGGTCAGGGTGAGGAGTATTCTAGGGTCAGGGTGAGGAGTATTCTAGGGTCAGGGTGAGGAGTATTCTAGGGTCAGGGTGAGGAGTATTCTAGGGTCAGGGAGAGGAGTATTCTAGGGTCAGGGTGAGGAGTATTCTAGGGTCAGGGTGAGGAGTGTTCTAGGGTCAGGGTGAGGAGTATTCTAGGGTCAGGGTGAGGAGTATTCTAGGGTCAGGGTGAGGAGTATTCTAGGGTCAGGGTGAGGAGTATTCTAGGGTCAGGGTGAGGAGTATTCTAGGGTCAGGGTGAGGAGTATTCTAGGGTCAGGGTGAGGAGTATTCTAGGGTCAGGGTGAGGAGTATTCTAGGGTCAGGGTGAGGAGTATTCTAGGGTCAGGGTGAGGAGTATTCTAGGGTCAGGGTGAGGAGTATTCTAGGGTCAGGGTGAGGAGTATTCTAGGGTCAGGGAGAGGAGTATTCTAGGGTCAGGGTGAGGAGTATTCTAGGGTCAGGGTGAGGAGTATTCTAGGGTCAGGGAGAGGAGTATTCTAGGGTCAGGGTGAGGAGTATTCTAGGGTCAGGGTGAGGAGTATTCTAGGGTCAGGGTGAGGAGTATTCTAGGGTCAGGGTGAGGAGTATTCTAGGGTCAGGGTGAGGAGTATTCTAGGGTCAAGGTGAGGAGTATTCTAGGGTCAGGGTGAGGAGTATTCTAGGGTCAGGGTGAGGAGTATTCTAGGGTCAGGGAGAGGAGTATTCTAGGGTCAGGGAGAGGAGTATTCTAGGGTCAGGGAGAGGAGTATTCTAGGGTCAGGGAGAGGAGTATTCTAGGGTCAGGGTGAGGAGTATTCTAGGGTCAGGGTGAGGAGTATTCTAGGGTCAGGGTGAGGAGTATTCTAGGGTCAGGGAGAGGAGTATTCTAGGGTCAGGGTGAGGAGTATTCTAGGGTCAGGGTGAGGAGTATTCTAGGGTCAGGGTGAGGAGTATTCTAGGGTCAGGGAGAGGAGTATTCTAGGGTCAGGGAGAGGAGTATTCTAGGGTCAGGGTGAGGAGTATTCTAGGGTCAGGGAGAGGAGTATTCTAGGGTCAGGGTGAGGAGTATTCTAGGGTCAGGGAGAGGAGTATTCTAGGGTCAGGGAGAGGAGTATTCTAGGGTCAGGGTGAGGAGTATTCTAGGGTCAGGGTGAGGAGTATTCTAGGGTCAGGGTGAGGAGTATTCTAGGGTCAGGGTGAGGAGTATTCTAGGGTCAGGGTGAGGAGTATTCTAGGGTCAGGGTGAGGAGTATTCTAGGGTCAGGGTGAGGAGTATTCTAGGGTCAGGGTGAGGAGTATTCTAGGGTCAGGGTGAGGAGTATTCTAGGGTCAGGGAGAGGAGTATTCTAGGGTCAGGGTGAGGAGTATTCTACGGTCAGGGAGAGGAGTATTCTAGGGTCAGGGTGAGGAGTATTCTAGGGTCAGGGTGAGGAGTATTCTAGGGTCAGGGAGAGGAGTATTCTAGGGTCAGGGAGAGGAGTATTCTAGGGTCAGGGTGAGGAGTATTCTAGGGTCAGGGAGAGGAGTATTCTAGGGTCAGGGTGAGGAGTATTCTAGGGTCAGGGTGAGGAGTATTCTAGGGTCAGGGTGAGGAGTATTCTAGGGTCAGGGTGAGGAGTATTCTAGGGTCAGGGTGAGGAGTATTCTAGGGTGAGGGTGAGGAGTATTCTAGGGTCAGGGTGAGGAGTATTCTAGGGTCAGGGTGAGGAGTATTCTAGGGTCAGGGTGAGGAGTATTCTAGGGTCAGGGTGAGGAGTATTCTAGGGTCAGGGTGAGGAGTATTCTAGGGTCAGGGAGAGGAGTATTCTAGGGTCAGGGTGAGGAGTATTCTAGGGTCAGGGAGAGGAGTATTCTAGGGTCAGGGTGAGGAGTATTCTAGGGTCAGGGTGAGGAGTATTCTAGGGTCAGGGTGAGGAGTATTCTAGGGTCAGGGTGAGGAGTATTCTAGGGTCAGGGTGAGGAGTATTCTAGGGTCAGGGTGAGGAGTATTCTAGGGTCAGGGTGAGGAGTATTCTAGGGTCAGGGTGAGGAGTATTCTAGGGTCAGGGTGAGGAGTATTCTAGGGTCAGGGTGAGGAGTATTCTAGGGTCAGGGTGAGGAGTATTCTAGGGTCAGGGAGAGGAGTATTCTAGGGTCAGGGTGAGGAGTATTCTAGGGTCAGGGTGAGGAGTATTCTAGGGTCAGGGAGAGGAGTATTCTAGGGTCAGGGAGAAGTATTCTAGGGTCAGGGTGAGGAGTATTCTAGGGTCAGGGTGAGGAGTATTCTAGGGTCAGGGTGAGGAGTATTCTAGGGTCAGGGAGAGGAGTATTCTAGGGTCAGGGTGAGGAGTATTCTAGGGTCAGGGAGAGGAGTATTCTAGGGTCAGGGTGAGGAGTATTCTAGGGTCAGGGTGAGGAGTATTCTAGGGTCAGGGAGAGGAGTATTCTAGGGTCAGGGTGAGGAGTATTCTAGGGTCAGGGTGAGGAGTATTCTAGGGTCAGGGAGAGGAGTATTCTAGGGTCAGGGTGAGGAGTATTCTAGGGTCAGGGAGAGGAGTATTCTAGGGTCAGGGTGAGGAGTATTCTAGGGTCAGGGAGAGGAGTATTCTAGGGTCAGGGTGAGGAGTATTCTAGGGTCAGGGAGAGGAGTATTCTAGGGTCAGGGAGAGGAGTATTCTAGGGTCAGGGTGAGGAGTATTCTAGGGTCAGGGTGAGGAGTATTCTAGGGTCAGGGTGAGGAGTATTCTAGGGTCAGGGTGAGGAGTATTCTAGGGTCAGGGAGAGGAGTATTCTAGGGTCAGGGTGAGGAGTATTCTAGGGTCAGGGTGAGGAGTATTCTAGGGTCAGGGTGAGGAGTATTCTAGGGTCAGGGTGAGGAGTATTCTAGGGTCAGGGAGAGGAGTATTCTAGGGCAGGGTGAGGAGTATTCTAGGGTCAGGGTGAGGAGTATTCTAGGGTCAGGGTGAGGAGTATTCTAGGGTCAGGGAGAGGAGTATTCTAGGGTCAGGGTGAGGAGTATTCTAGGGTCAGGGAGAGGAGTATTCTAGAGTCAGGTTGAGGAGTATTCTAGTGTCAGGGTGAGGAGTATTCTAGGGTCAGGGTGAGGAGTATTCTAGGGTCAGGGTGAGGAGTATTCTAGGGTCAGGGAGAGGAGTATTCTAGGGTCAGGGTGAGGAGTATTCTAGTGTCAGGGTGAGGAGTATTCTAGGGTCAGGGTGAGGAGTATTCTAGGGTCAGGGTGAGGAGTATTCTAGGGTCAGGGTGAGGAGTATTCTAGGGTCAGGGAGAGGGTCAGGGAGAGGAGTATTCTAGGGTCAGGGTGAGGAGTATTCTAGGGTCAGGGAGAGGAGTATTCTAGGGTCAGGGAGAGGAGTATTCTAGGGTCAGGGAGAGGAGTATTCTAGGGGCAGGGTGAGGAGTATTCTAGGGTCAGGGTGAGGAGTATTCTAGGGTCAGGGTGAGGAGTATTCTAGGGTCAGGGAGAGGAGTATTCTAGGGTCAGGGTGAGGAGTATTCTAGGGTCAGGGAGAGGAGTATTCTAGGGTCAGGGTGAGGAGTATTCTAGGGTCAGGGTGAGGAGTATTCTAGGGTCAGGGTGAGGAGTATTCTAGGGTCAGGGTGAGGAGTATTCTAGGGTCAGGGAGAGGAGTATTCTAGGGTCAGGGAGAGGAGTATTCTAGGGGCAGGGTGAGGAGTATTCTAGGGTCAGGGAGAGGAGTATTCTAGGGTCAGGGTGAGGAGTATTCTAGGGTCAGGGTGAGGAGTATTCTAGGGTCAGGGAGAGGAGTATTCTAGGGTCAGGGTGAGGAGTATTCTAGGGTCAGGGTGAGGAGTATTCTAGGGTCAGGGTGAGGAGTATTCTAGGGTCAGGGTGAGGAGTATTCTAGGGTCAGGGAGAGGAGTATTCTAGGGTCAGGGTGAGGAGTATTCTAGGGTCAGGGAGAGGAGTATTCTAGGGTCAGGGTGAGGAGTATTCTAGGGTCAGGGTGAGGAGTATTCTAGGGTCAGGGTGAGGAGTATTCTAGGGTCAGGGTGAGGAGTATTCTAGGGTCAGGGTGAGGGGTATTCTAGGGTCAGGGTGAGGAGTATTCTAGGGTCAGGGAGAGGAGTATTCTAGGGTCAGGGTGAGGAGTATTCTAGGGTCAGGGTGAGGGGTATTCTAGGGTCAGGGTGAGGAGTATTCTAGGGTCAGGGAGAGGAGTATTCTAGGGTCAGGGTGAGGAGTATTCTAGGGTCAGGGTGAGGAGTATTCTAGGGTCAGGGTGAGGAGTATTCTAGGGTCAGGGAGAGGAGTATTCTAGGGTCAGGGTGAGGAGTATTCTAGGGTCAGGGTGAGGAGTATTCTAGGGTCAGGGAGAGGAGTATTCTAGGGTCAGGGTGAGGAGTATTCTAGGGTCAGGGAGAGGAGTATTCTAGGGTCAGGGTGAGGAGTATTCTAGGGTCAGGATGAGGAGTATTCTAGGGTCAGGGAGAAGTATTCTAGGGTCAGGGTGAGGAGTATTCTAGGGTCAGGGTGAGGAGTATTCTAGGGTCAGGGTGAGGAGTATTCTAGGGTCAGGGTGAGGAGTATTCTAGGGTCAGGGAGAGGAGTATTCTAGGGTCAGGGAGAGGAGTATTCTAGGGTCAGGGTGAGGAGTATTCTAGGGTCAGGGAGAGGAGTATTCTAGGGTCAGGGTGAGGAGTATTCTAGGGTAAGGGAGAGGAGTATTCTAGGGTCAGGGAGAGGAGTATTCTAGGGTCAGGGTGAGGAGTATTCTAGGGTCAGGGAGAGGAGTATTCTAGGGTCAGGGTGAGGAGTATTCTAGGGTCAGGGTGAGGAGTATTCTAGGGTCAGGGTGAGGAGTATTCTAGGGTCAGGGTGAGGAGTATTCTAGGGTCAGGGTGAGGAGTATTCTAGGGTCAGGGAGAGGAGTATTCTAGGGTCAGGGTGAGGAGTATTCTAGGGTCAGGGTGAGGAGTATTCTAGGGTCAGGGAGAGGAGTATTCTAGGGTCAGGGTGAGGAGTATTCTAGGGTCAGGGTGAGGAGTATTCTAGGGTCAGGTTGAGGAGTATTCTAGGGTCAGGGAGAGGAGTATTCTAGGGTCAGGGAGAGGAGTATTCTAGGGTCAGGGTGAGGAGTATTCTAGGGTCAGGGTGAGGAGTATTCTAGGGTCAGGGAGAGGAGTATTCTAGGGTCAGGGTGAGGAGTATTCTAGTGTCAGGGTGAGGAGTATTCTAGGGTCAGGGTGAGGAGTATTCTAGGGTCAGGGTGAGGAGTATTCTAGGGTCAGGGTGAGTATTCTAGGGTCAAGGTTTGAGCCAAGGTTTAGCTAGGGCTAAGGCCCAAGCATTTTCTCTATAGCAATGTTTAAGGCTACCCTAGGGCTGAGGATGCATGTCCAGGGCCATGGCCAGCCCTGGAATACTTATGGCTAAGGGATCAGAGGATTCTAGGGCCAGGGTATTCTCAAGCATCGCAGGAAGAGGGGTGGGTAATCCTGTCCCGGTCCTGGGAAAGGTTGTGGCAGCCAATACAAAGAAGCTTGTTCTCTACGTACTGAAGATCTATCTCTCAATCAGTTTTTAGGTTTTTCTGCATGACTATTGACTGATCGAAAGATAAACCCCTTTGGCATTCTATTTTAATTAAGCATTCTGTACAGGCCCAAATACCTGTGGTGGCGAGGGCATTTGGATCATTACTCTACAGAGGAAGTGACAGTAATTGCTTGATGTGGATCAAGCCCTGCATTCAACTACCCTGTGTATGGAGGGACCACTTCCACTCACCAGTTAATTAATTAACCTTGTGTGATCTGTAGGCCTTGCCAAACCCGCCTCACTAGAATCAGCAACTTCTCGTGGGAAATTGCTGAAAACTGTAGCCATCCCCATCCTTCCTGTTCTTTATATCTCTCTCCTCTCTGACTGTGCAGCCAGTTCTCTCTCCTCTACTGACTGTGCAGCCAGTTCTCTCTCCTCTACTGACTGTGCAGCCAGTTCTCTTTCCTCTACTGACTCTGCAGCCAGTTCTCTCTCCTCTACTGACTATGCAGCAAGTTCTCTTTCTTCTATTAACTGAGCAGCCAGTTCTCTCACCTCTACTGACTCTGCAGCCAATTCTCTCTCCTCTACTGACAGTTATCTCTCCTCTACTGACTATGCAGCCAGTTCTCTCTCCTCTACTGACTGTGCAGCCAGTCCTCTCTCCTCTACTGACTGTGCAGCCAGTCCTCTCTCCTCTACTGACTGTGCAGCCAGTTCTCTCTCCTCTACTGACTGTGCAGCCAGTTCTCTCTCCTCTACTGACTATGCAGCCAGTTCTCTCTCCTCTACTTACTATGCAGCCAGTTCTCTCTCCTCTACTGACTATGCAACCAGTTCTCTCTCCTCTACTGACTGTGCAGCCAGTTCTCTCTCCTCTACTGACTGTGCAGCCAGTTCTCTCTCCTCTACTGACTGTGCAGCCAGTTCTCTCTCCTCTACTGACTGTGCAGTCAGTTCTCTCTCCTCTACTGACTGTGCAGCCAGTTCTCTCTCCTCTACTGACTATGCAGCCAGTTCTCTCTCCTCTACTGACTGTGCAGCCAGTTCTCTCTCCTCTACTGACTGTGCAGCCAGTTCTCTCTCCTCTACTGACTATGCAGCCAGTTCTCTCTCCTCTACTGACTATGCAGTCAGTTCTCTGACTATGCAGCCAGTTCTCTCTCCTCTACCGACTATGCAACCAGTTCTCTCTCCTCTACTGACTATACAGCCAGTTCTCTCTCCTCTACTGACTGTGCAGCCAGTTCTCTCTCCTGTACTGACTGTGCAGCCAGTTCTCTCTCCTCTACTGACTGTGCAGCCAGTTCTCTCTCCTCTACTGACTCTGCAGCCAGTTCTCTCTCCTCTACTGACTGTGCAGCCAGTTCTCTCTCCTCTACTGACTCTGCAGCCAGTTCTCTCTCCTCTACTGACTCTGCAGCCAGTTCTCTCTCCTCTACTGACTGTGCAGCCAGTTCTCTCTCCTGTACTGACTATGCAGCCAGTTCTCTCTCCTCTATCGACTGTGCAGCAAGTTCTCTCTCCTCGACTGACTGTGCAGCCAGTTCTCTCACCTCTACTGACTCTGCAGCCAGTTCTCTCTTCTCTACTGACTGTGCAGCCAGTTCTCTCTCCTCTGCTGACTATACAGCCAGTTCTCTCTCCTCTACTGACTATGCAGCCAGTTCTCTCTCCTCTACTGACTATGCAGCCAGTTCTCTCTCCTCTACTGACTGTGCAGCCAGTTCTCTCTCCTCTACTGACTGCGCAGCCAGTTCTCTCTCCTCTACTCACTATGCAGCCAGTTCTCTCTCCTCTACTGACTATGCAGCCAGTTATCTCTCCTCTACTGACTATGCAGTCAGTTCTCTCTCCTCTACTGACTATACAGCCAGTTCTCTCTCCTCTACTGACTGTGCAGCCAGTTCTCTCTCCTCTGATGACTATACAGCCAGTTCTCTCTCCTCTACTGACTATACAGCCAGTTCTCTCTCCTCTACTAACTGTGCAGCCACTTCTCTCATCTCTGACTCTGCAGCCAGTTCTCTCTCTTCTGCTGAAGTTGTAGCTAGTTGTAGTTGTACTGGCAGTCTATCAGGCTCATGTCATACTGCACCATATTTACCAGAGTATGTTTGAGAACTTTGGCCAAATTTAGTAAGTCAAGTTGTACTCAATGCGCAGAAGATCGTGATTTGAAGATTGTTCATGTGCTTGAGGAAGATCATGATGTGAGGAGTGTTCATGTGCTTGAGGAAGATCATAATGTGAGGGAGTGTTCATGTGCTTGATGAAGATCATGATGTGAGGGAGTGTTCATACATGTATGCTTGAGGAAGATCATCATGTGAGGGGTGTTCATGTGCTTGATGAAGATCATGATGTGAGGGAGTGTTCATACATGTATGCTTGAGGAAGATCATGATGTGAGGGGTGTTAATGTGCTTGAGGAAGATCATGATGTGAGGGGTGTTCATGTGCTTGATGAAGATCATGATGTGAGGAGTGTTCATGTGCTTGATGAAGATCATGATGTGAGGGGTGTTCATGTGCTTGATGAAGATCATGATGTGAGGAGTGTTCATGTGCTTTGTGATGTGAGGGGTGTTCATGTGCTTGAGGAAGATCATGATGTGAGGAGTGTTCATGTGCTTGATGAAGATCATGATGTGAGGGAGTGTTCATGTGCTTGATGAAGATCATGATGTGAGGGAGTGTTCATGTGCTTGATGAAGATCATGATGTGAGGGAGTGTTCATGTGCTTGATGAAGATCATGATGTGAGGGGTGTTCATGTGCTTGAGGAAGATCATGATGTGAGGGGTGTTCATGTGCTTGAGGAAGATCATGATGTGAGGGGTGTTCATGTGCTTGATGAAGATCATGATGTGAGGAGTGTTCATGTGCTTGTGATGTGAGGGGTGTTCATGTGCTTGAGGAAGATCATGATGTGAGGAGTGTTCATGTGCTTGATGAAGATCATGATGTGAGTAGTGTTCATGTGCTTGAGGAAGATCATGATGTGAGGAGTGTTCATGTGCTTGATGAAGATCATGATGTGAGGGGTGTTCATGTGCTTGATGAAGATCATGATGTGAGGAGTGTTCATGTGCTTGAGGAAGATCATGATGTGAGGGAGTGTTCATGTGCTTGAGGAAGATCATGATGTGAGGAGTGTTCATGTGCTTGATGAAGATCATGATGTGAGGGAGTGTTCATGTGCTTGATGAAGATCATGATGTGAGGAGTGTTCATGTGCTTGAGGAAGATCATGATGTGAGGGGTGTTCATGTGCTTGAGGGAGATCATGATGTGAGGAGTGTTCATGAGCTTGAGGAAGATCATGATGTGAGGGGTGTTCATGTGCTTGATGAAGATCATGATGTGAGGAGTGTTCATGTGCTTGAGGAAGATCATGATGTGAGGGAGTGTTCATGTGCTTGAGGAAGATCATGATGTGAGGAGTGTTCATGTGCTTGATGAAGATCATGATGTGAGGGGTGTTCATGTGCTTGATGAAGATCATGATGTGAGGAGTGTTCATGTGCTTGATGAAGATCATGATGTGAGGGAGTGTTCATGTGCTTGAGGAAGATCATGATGTGAGGAGTGTTCATGTGCTTGAGGAAGATCATGATGTGAGGGGTGTTCATGTGCTTGAGGAAGATCATGATGTGAGGAGTGTTCATGTGCTTGATGAAGATCATGATGTGAGGAGTGTTCATGTGCTTGATGAAGATCATGATGTGAGGGAGTGTTCATGTGCTTGATGAAGATCATGATGTGAGGAGTGTTCATGTGCTTGAGGAAGATCATGATGTGAGGGGTGTTCATGTGCTTGAGGAAGATCATGATGTGAGGGAGTGTTCATGTGCTTGATGAAGATCATGATGTGAGGAGTGTTCATGTGCTTGATGAAGATCATGATGTGAGGAGTGTTCATGAGCTTGAGGAAGATCATGATGTGAGGGGTGTTCATGTGCTTGAGGAAGATCATGATGTGAGGGAGTGTTCATGTGCTTGAGGAAGATCATGATGTGAGGAGTGTTCATGTGCTTGAGGAAGATCATGATGTGAGGGGTGTTCATGTGCTTGATGAAGATCATGATGTGAGGAGTGTTCATGTGCTTGATGAAGATCATGATGTGAGGAGTGTTCATGTGCTTGAGGAAGATCATGATGTGAGGAGTGTTCATGTGCTTGAGGAAGATCATGATGTGAGGAGTGTTCATGTGCTTGATGAAGATCATGATGTGAGGAGTGTTCATGTGCTTGAGGAAGATCATGATGTGAGGAGTGTTCATGTGCTTGATGAAGATCATGATGTGAGGAGTGTTCATGTGCTTGAGGAAGATCATGATGTGAGGGAGTGTTCATGTGCTTGATGAAGATCATGATGTGAGGGGTGTTCATGTGCTTGATGAAGATCATGATGTGAGGGAGTGTTCATGTGCTTGATGAAGATCATGATGTGAGGGGTGTTCATGTGCTTGAGGAAGATCATGATGTGAGGGGTGTTCATGTGCTTGAGGAAGATCATGATATGAGCAGTGTTCATGTGCTTGATGAAGATCATGATGTGAGGAGTGTTCATGTGCTTGATGAAGATCATGATGTGAGGAGTGTTCATGTGCTTGAGGAAGATCATGATGTGAGGAGTGTTCATGTGCTTGAGGAAGATCATGATGTGAGGGGTGTTCATGTGCTTGATGAAGATCATGATGTGAGGAGTGTTCATGTGCTTGATGAAGATCATGATGTGAGGAGTGTTCATGTGCTTGAGGAAGATCATGATGTGAGGGAGTGTTCATGTGCTTGAGGAAGATCATGATGTGAGGGGTGTTCATGTGCTTGAGGAAGATCATGATGTGAGGAGTGTTCATGTGCTTGAGGAAGATCATGATGTGAGGGAGTGTTCATATGCTTGAGGAAGATCATGATGTGACGGGAGTGTTCATGTGCTTGAGGAAGATCATGATGTGAGGGGTGTTCATGTGCTTGAGGAAGATCATGATGTGAGGGGTGTTCATGTGCTTGATGAAGATCATGATGTGAGGAGTGTTCATGTGCTTGATGAAGATCATGATGTGAGGGGTGTTCATGTGCTTGAGGAAGATCATGATGTGAGGGAGTGTTCATGTGCTTGATGAAGATCATGATGTGAGTAGTGTTCATGTGCTTGATGAAGATCATGATGTGAGGGGTGTTCATGTGCTTGATGAAGATCATGATGTGAGGAGTGTTCATGTGCTTGATGAAGATCATGATGTGAGGGGTGTTCATGTGCTTGATGAAGATCATGATGTGAGGAGTGTTCATGTGCTTGAGGAAGATCATGATGTGAGGGAGTGTTCATGTGCTTGATGAAGATCATGATGTGAGGGAGTGTTCATGTGCTTGATGAAGATCATGATGGGAGGAGTGTTCATGTGCTTGATGAAGATCATGATGTGAGGGGTGTTCATGTGCTTGAGGAAGATCATGATGTGAGGGGTGTTCATGTGCTTGAGGAAGATCATGATGTGAGGGAGTGTTCATGTGCTTGATGAAGATCATGATGTGAGGAGTGTTCATGTGCTTGATGAAGATCATGATGTGAGGGGTGTTCATGTGCTTGATGAAGATCATGATGTGAGGAGTGTTCATGTGCTTGATGAAGATCATGATGTGAGGGAGTGTTCATGTGCTTGAGGAAGATCATGATGTGAGGGAGTGTTCATGTGCTTGATGAAGATCATGATGTGAGGGAGTGTTCATGTGCTTGATGAAGATCATGATGTGAGGAGTGTTCATGTGCTTGAGGAAGATCATGATGTGAGGGGTGTTCATGTGCTTGAGGAAGATCATGATGTGAGGGAGTGTTCATGTGCTTGAGGAAGATCATGATGTGAGGAGTGTTCATGTGTAGGAAGATCATGATGTGAGGGGTGTTCATGTGCTTGATGAAGATCATGATGTGAGGGGTGTTCATGTGCTTGAGGAAGATCATGATGTGAGGGGTGTTCATGTGCTTGAGGAAGATCATGATGTGAGGAGTGTTCATGTGCTTGAGGAAGATCATGATGTGAGGGAGTGTTCATGTGCTTGATGAAGATCATGATGTGAGGGGTGTTCATGTGCTTGATGAAGATCATGATGTGAGGAGTGTTCATGTGCTTGATGAAGATCATGATGTGAGGGAGTGTTCATGTGCTTGAGGAAGATCATGATGTGAGGAGTGTTCATGTGTAGGAAGATCATGATGTGAGGGGTGTTCATGTGCTTGATGAAGATCATGATGTGAGGGGTGTTCATGTGCTTGAGGAAGATCATGATGTGAGGGGTGTTCATGTGCTTGAGGAAGATCATGATGTGAGGGGTGTTCATGTGCGGAAGATCATGATGTGAGGAGTGTTCATGTGCTTGGCATTTTTTGCTCCTGTGATAAGTTCTTGTTTGATTTATTTCTTCGTCCCTAGCACATGTACTTGCTTGCTAAAGAGAACCTCTAAACTGGACTCATTGCTGCAGCACATAGTGATGCGCGTATTTTTTGCAATGCTATCACTAGCTTGCTAGTCATGTTTTGCTGAATGCACTGCAATCAGAGCTTTGGCAGTTTGCGTGCTGGACACAGGGTTAACCAGGTTAAACAGATGGGGTTATTTAGGGAGTCGTGAGTCTGACCAGGTGGTTTTATTATAAAATGTCATATCTTTGCCCACATTCATGCCATGGTCCTGATTCATATATCAAGATGTAGCCAGTGGAGTATGCTTTCTGGTGGTAGTTTTTGTTTCACCATACATATTTATCTTTTGGAACTGCAGGTTAGAATGTGAAGTGAAATCAACCCCTCAAACTCAATCGCTACTTTACCATCAAATCTTGAATAGCTATAGCAACTGTGATTGATAGAGCTGTACCAACACTACAGATTGAATCTCAAGAGGTTTTTTTTAAAAATTAAGTGGACATACGTTCATGTGAAGGGGGTCTTAATTGTAAGATAGAAACACTAACAAGAGCTTCTGGGTACAACTTTGACTCCATCGATTCTGTACACTGTATGAACTAGATATATAGCTCAAAATGCACCAGTAGGTAGGCAAGCACCTGGTGCTGAAGACCATATATTTTTTGAAACTCAATTTTCAGTTTTGTTGCTACGATTACTTTGGCACATTTTAGCGCCTAATGAATATGTTATTGAGTAGGGCTTCCTCTAGCCACAGATATCAATTATAACTGCTTAGGACTTTCAAGTCGGGAACCAGAACTACTGAAAGTTCAGGCACTCTGATTTTGAGGTACCTTCACTTTGGCTGCATGTACCTACATGTATGCAGCTTCTTTGATGTCAAAAGAGAGCACACAGAGAGAGCTATCATTTGAGCTATATATCAAGTTCATACAGTGGAGTGTGCAGAATCTATGGAGCTCCAAAGTACTAATCACAAGGTTTTGTTAATGTTAGTTTTGTACCCCCTTCAATGAACATAAGTCCTATAAAACATGTTTTCAAAAATCCAATCTCAAGTGCTCTAGCAACCAAAGTTGTTATAGCTACTCAAGACTTGATGCCGACTGGTTTTTGTGGTGTTATTGACTTCATATTCCAACCTGCAGTTCCATAACAAAAACATGTGTGGCAACAAAAAGCCCACCAGAAAGCCTATTGAATGGACTACATTTTGGTCAAGGAGTCAGAACCATAGCACACGTGAAGGCCACACAAAACCACATAAGGTCAGACCTGACGCCTCTCCCCTCCCCTCCCCGATAAAACACATTTTATGGTATCGTTGGTTCAATAAAAAAAGGGGAAAAATTGTTTCTTTCGATGGCAGTGGGTATGCCTCAATCTACTGTTGCTCGATTTGATTGGTCAATCCAGAACAGGACTGCTTAGGATTATTTTTCACTGGCTTGGCACTTTTCATCACCTACCTTGATTAGCTCCTTTACTTTGATTCCGGTTCACTCGCTCCAGTGCTATGAATGATTGGTCCGATTGGTCCGTCTCACGTGTTTCATACAACGGGAGGGACTGGGAAATCCAATCTCAAGTCCGGCTAACCTCACCACCCCCATTTTTTTTTTTTTGGAAAATCACAATGCTGAATATTCACACCAATAGATGTTTCCATAGTATGTGTCAAGGATGCTTTCTGGTAAAGAGAAACCAGTGCTGCCAAGTTGTAGCCTCTTCCCTCCTCCCTCCTGGCTAGGTTGCTATGGTACTCTAAGAGCTAGGTAAAAAGGGTCCTCTAAATGTTTGTGGTCTAATTGGTATGTTCCTGCTACTTTTCCAACAAGCAAACCCAACAAACATGGTAGACATTTATAGTTATTCATTTTCTAAATGCGCATGCATTTATTAATTTAAGTGGGAGTGGGAGTTTCTAAATGAAGACACGTATTTGTTGGCCCGCATATTCTCCCACCCTAATACGGTGACTGGCTCGTATTGATATATTCCAGCTCGTCTCGAGGAACATGGGTGTGCATGGTAACGTGTTGTTTGAATAGTGTCTTGATTGGCCCTGTGTGTGTAATAGGTGAGTGTTTTGCTGGAGATTTGGAGACAGATGAAGGATGACGCTGACGTCCAGAGCAGCTGTGGCATCCCTCTCCGCACGCTGCTCCTGCCGGAGCCTCCCCACGTCAGGGAGAGGCTCGTCCAAGAAATCAAGTTCTTTGTGAACTCTCTGCAGAGGCGATCGAGCCTTCCCACGATTGGCCAGTCCTCCCCGCGCGGCAGGCTTGTGGAGTACGTCAACGCTGCTGATGTGGTTGGATTGAGAAGTGAGGGGCATGGCAGGTTGAGAGATGGTGGGCGTCGGCCTCTCAGCGAGGTGAGCTCCCGGGGTGGGAGAAGTGCGTCGCTACTTCTTCAGCCTCGTCCCAATGGCCAGACAAAGGAAAGGTCGGTGTGGGTGAATTGCGAGTGGGAATCTGACGTCTTGCTGGGTTGAAGCAGGTTGAATCCGCTGTGTGTGTGCGTGGGGGGGTGGGAGGGGGGGGGGGGCATGCGTGTCTAAATAATGTGATGCTGGTAAAGTAAACATCAGTTGGCAAAATGGCCGCTTGAAGCTGAGAAGACACATAACAAGTAATGTCCTTGCGCAGATGGACCCAATTTCTTATAGGTAAGGGTCACTAAGGTGATCCTGCCCATGGAAGGAATGGAGGACAGGTGAATGATTGCGGAGCTGAGTCCAAGTGTGTTGTACGTCGACATCACGTCTAGAGATCTGTCCAGTTCCAGGAATGGAAGAAGACAAACTCTTGAGCTGGAAAAGACGTGCACGGCCATGTTTGGTGCTCCAACAAGAAGAGGCTAAAACCAACAGTCAAGTAAAGGTCAAAAGTTATCAGTTTTGGGGGATTGTTTGTTTTTTTACTTTTCGTCCCGATGAAAACCAAAGCATGCGGTTGAAATATGGACACAACAACAACAACAGCAACAAAAGCAACAACAACAGCTGAGTAAAATGTCAATTTAAAATCACTTTACAAGTCAAGTAAGTACTTAATGACATGCACTTCCACGGTGCACACAGGTTTCTCTGATCTCCCGCTAGGCTAGCTCCATTCATGAATTACTTATCTTGAATTCTTGGCATTGAAAAGCACTCTCCCTCTCTCCATGGATATCTATAACTATGTTCCAAGGAGGCTAAAAGGAGGGCTAGTCAAGTGAGTTCTGTGCGTAGCAGGTTGCAAGACGGTGTCTGCAAGAGATTGCAAGTGCTCCGGCCTACATGAGGGTGCGGCAGCACCGATGAGCTGGCCACCTGCTGCGTCTACTTTCAGCACTCTCTGGCGAGTATTTGGGACTTAGGTATAGCCAGATTCATGTCAGATATTTGTTGTGTAAGGTCTAGTATTTTGTTGTCTTGTAGTTAATTGGTTATGATTTAAAGATCACTTGCTTGCTCAAGTGTGCCTTGAGGCAATACCAGTGTCAGCAATCAACACGTTGACTGCAACCTGTTTCCTCAGTTATCCCTCTCTTGCCTGTTACCCCAGCACAGCTGACCCTTTTCCTCACTCGTCCTTGGGGCAGGAGAAGAAAAGGCTGTGCTGTCTCTAATATATATATATATATATGATATGCGATTTGCGTCATTCGACTCTTGCCTTCCCAATCAGATTACAGTGTTCCTGTTGGTTGCATTCCAGGTACGCGGAAGAACGAATGCTTGAGTTTAGTCCTCCATAGTTACGGCAAACTGGCCTCAGTGCTGGAGGGTAACACACAGACGTAACCATCAGCTACCCGAGTGCACCTGGGTTGTCATGGAAACACTTGCAAAAGGCTGATGTATTGCGTGTGCAAAAGAATGAGCACTGTCTGTGGTACTAACAGGACAATACTACGCCCACCCTTGTTGGGGGATAGTCCTATATGAGCGAGACACCAGACCCTCTTCTTTACCCCCCCCACCCCCCCCACCCAAAATATAGCAGGTAAAGGGTTGCCACTCCAGACGAGAGTATACCACCAGCATGCACATGGTGTTTTGACCTGTTAGTACTTCAGACTGGTCATGTGTAGAGCTACAGCATTGAACCATGAAGACCTATATGTTTAGGGGGGGGGGGGGGGGGGAGAGGAAGTGAGAGGGATAAGAATGTATATTAGTCAGTGGCAGAGGAAGAAGAGGTCTGGGTTTCTCTAGCATGCAGAACTTGTGCAGCTGGAATTTGACACTTCACTGTTTACACCTAAATAATGGCGGACAATATTTTCCACGTGTAATACGTCAACCTTTTGCTAGCGTTGTCTTGACAACTCAGACTGCAGCCACTGATAGTTAGTGTCCCTCTGATGTGTACGATGTGGAAGTCCATTCTTTGGTTCTCCATTTGTACTAGTTTGGGCCATCTTCATGAGTTGCTTATTATCATCAGAAGAACAAAAAGTTTGTGAAGTGATTCCAGTTGAAGAAGTTGAAGACAAAGGAGAATTAATCGCGGGCCACTTCTGCTCTCGGCCATTGTCATCACTTCCCTCCCCAACCACCATAACCCTTTTCCGACACTTCCCCCGTGCAGAACAACTCCATGGAACACATTCTACTTGTCTCAATGTCCGAGAGGTTTACACCTACCAGAGAGGCAGCACTGTCCCCAGGAGGTTCCCCCGTGGGACAGCTCTGTCATAACAAAAGATACTTGGTGTCTCAATGGCCAACACTCTCTAGTGAACTCTGGCTTGGCACTGGCAGAAGACCCACTTTTACTTGTCTGGCCTGGATAATTATATTCATTGTGGTACCAACACTCTGGCATGTGGTGGTAGAAAACCACTCAGACTTGTCTGGCTTAGATAATTATATTCATTGTGGTAGTTGATTCATTAATCAACCAAAAACAGCAAGGACTAGCACTATACATGAGTTCCTGTTCACTTGCCATAACAAGGGTAGTGAGGTTCGAGGGGTGTGTGATGATGTTGATGGTGTGTGTGTTGAGATTATGGTGTGTGGTGAGTTTGAAGAGAGTGTGGTGATGTTGATGGTGTGTGGTGATGTTGAAGGAGTGTGTTTTGATGTTGATGGTGTGTGGTGATGTTGAAGGAGTGTGTTTTGATGTTGAAGGAGTGTGTGGTGATGTTGATGGTGTGTGGTGATGTTGAAGGAGTGTGTTTTGATGTTGATGGTGTGTGGTGATGTTGAAGGAGTGTGTTTTGATGTTGAAGGAGTGTGTGGTGATGTTGATGGTGTGTGGTGATGTTGAAGGAGTGTGTTTTGATGTTGATGGTGTGTGGTGATGTTGAAGGAGTGTGTTTTGATGTTGAAGGAGTGTGTGGTGATGTTGATGGTGTGTGGTGATGTTGAAGGAGTGTGTGGTGATGTTGAAGGAGTGTGTTTTGATGTTGATGGTGTGTGGTGATGTTGAAGGAGTGTGTTTTGATGTTGAAGGAGTGTGTGGTGATGTTGATGGTGTGTGGTGATGTTGAAGGAGTGTGTGGTGATGTTGAAGGAGTGTGTTTTGATGTTGATGGAGTGTGTTTTGATGTTGAAGGAGTGTGTTTTGATGTTGAAGGAGTGTGTGGTGATGTTGATGGTGTGTGGTGATGTTGAAGGAGTGTGTTTTGATGTTGATGGTGTGTGGTGATGTTGAAGGAGTGTGTTTTGATGTTGAAGGAGTGTGTGGTGATGTTGATGGTGTGTGGTGATGTTGAAGGAGTGTGTGGTGATGTTGAAGGAGTGTGTTTTGATGTTGATGGTGTGTGGTGATGTTGAAGGAGTGTGTTTTGATGTTGAAGGAGTGTGTGGTGATGTTGAAGGAGTGTGTGGTGATGTTGAAGGAGTGAGTGGTGATGTTGATGGTGTGTGGTGATGTTGAAGGAGTGTGTGGTGATGTTGAAGGAGTGTGTGGTGATGTTGATGGTGTGTGTGGTGAGGTTAGAGGCTGCAGGTTCCTTGTTTGCTGGCAAAGGAAGCAACTCTGGAAGATTTATTTCAAGTATGACCTTGTGCGTGGTTCTCTAGTGTATGTACATTGTAATAATGGCGTCCGCATTGAACTCTGGCATGAGGTCTTTCTGACGGGCAAACTCGTGCTTGGCCTCGGGTTATTGGTTGTTCTTTCTCAAAAGAAAAATCATCATGTGTGTATGTTTTTATTGTTACTGCCTGTGGTCTACTACTACTACTACTACTACTACTATTATTACTACTACTACTACTATTACCTACTACTACTACTACTATATTACTACTACTACTACTATATTACTACTACTGCTACTATGTCTGGCAGTCAACATTCCCTGGTAGATAATGGACTTGGCGGTGTTAGTGATCAGATCAACGCTACCAGCATCGACATGGTTGTCAAGAAGATACGGTAAGTGTTTAATACTGAGCAGGCTGGGGGGGCTGACGCAGCTGCCTCCCCCTCCCTTACATAAAGCATGTTCACACCCACCCTCCCCTCCGCTTGACGCAGGGCGATGTTGGAGCAAGACTGTGAGCATCGTCGCTTGGCCCTGCAGTTCCTCCAGAAGTGCGTGGAAGGAGAGCAGTACCGTGTAAGCTCCACCCAACTCTCAGAGGTGCCGGCACTCTCTGGTGCGTATAGCATTGTTCTAATTATGTGTACGTTGTGAAATTTTGAAATAGGAGCTGGCAGAGTGGGCCCCTCCCCACTCCCATGCTTAACGATGTGAGAGCTGGTTAATATTTGGTACGGTGCAGATACAAATTCATGGGCAGGCGATAATGTTTGGTTGTATGAATCCTCCTGTCCAACTTCTAAAAAGGGCATGCTTCGCCTGCCAATTCGAGACAGCATATTTCCTCAAATGGTTACCATGGATGCAAGGGATGGGGGGGAAACAATTAAACTTTGACTAGGCATGTGGCTGCTCACATAGCCACAGCCATGGCTACTTGCTCATCTATTCAACAGCCATGGCTGCTTGCTCACCTAGCCAGAAGCCATGGCTGCTTGCTCACCTAGCCAGAAGCCATGGCTGCTTGCTCACCTAGCCAGAAGCCATGGCTGCTTGCTCACCTAGCCAGAAGCCATGGCTGCTTGCTCACCTAGCCAGAAGCCATGGCTGCTTGCTCATTTAGAAGCTGCCGGGTACACCTCCTCTTCGTTACTGCTGAACACCAGCTCAGCAGACACAAGCATAAAATAAAGATGGATGAAGTGAAAATGAGGCTACTGCCTGAGCAGAACTGTAAACCAAGTTTGGGTCCTGCTTCATCATCTTTGTCATTGTCAAGGTCAGGGAAAGTGTCGCAAGAATACTCCCTCGACTTTCCATCTTGGAGTAAGTCATGCAGTTCCTAGTTCCTAGTCCTGTTACAGCCACCATTCTCCTCGGCTTTAGCTGTGAATGGCATGTTTGAATGGAGGGATTTGATTGGTTGGCGTCCCCTGGAACCAACCAATCAAATCCCTTCAAGCCTCAGGTTCATAAGTAAGACCATGTGGTGGTTGTTTTTAACTTCACTGAGATTTGTTTGATTGGTCAGTTCCAGGGTACCTTGGGGACATTTACAAGGTGAGGAGAGGGTGTTGAGACTGGTCTTGGTGTGTGATCATGAAGGTGGTGCTCTACTGCTCTCTAAGGATGCCAATCTCTAAGGCTGCCAATGAAGGTGGTGCTCTACTGTTCTCTAAGACTGCCAATGAAGATGGTGCTCTACTGCTCTCTAAGGCTGCCAATCTCTAAGGCTGCCAATGAAGATGGTGGTCTACTGCTCTCTAAGGCTGCCAATGAAGATGGTGCTCTACTTCTCTCTAAGGCTACCAATGAAGATGGTGCTCTACTGTTCTCTAAGGCTGCCAATGAAGATGGTGCTCTACTTCTCTCTAAGGCTGCCAATGAAGATGGTGCTCTACTTCTCTCTAAGGCTACCAATGAAGATGGTGCTCTACTGTTCTCTAAGGCTGCCAATGAAGATGGTGCTCTACTTCTCTCTAAGGCTGCCAATGAAGATGGTGCTCTACTGGTCTCTAAGGCTGCCAATGAAGATGGTGCTCTACTGCTCTCTAAGGCTGCCAATGAAGATGGTGCTCTACTGCTCTCTAAGGCTGCCAATGAAGATGGTTCTCTACTGCTCTCTAAGGCTGCCAATGAAGATGGTGCTCTACTTCTCTCTAAGGCTGCCAATGAAGATGGTGCTCTACTGCTCTCTAAGACTGCCAATCTCTAAGGCTGCCAATGAAGATGGTGCTCTACTGTTCTCTAAGGCTGCCAATGAAGATGGTGGTCTACTTCTCTCTAAGGCTGCCAATGAAGATGGTGCTCTACTGTTCTCTAAGGCTGTCAATGAAGATGGTGCTCTACTGTTCTCTAAGACTGCCAATGAAGATGGTGCTCTGCTGTTCCTCTAAGACTGCCAATGAAGATGGTGCTCTGCTGTTCCTCTAAGGCTGCCAATGAAGATGGTGCTCTACTGTTCTCTAAGACTGCCAATGAAGATGGTGCTCTGCTGTTCCTCTAAGGCTGCCAATGAAGATGGTGCTCTACTGCTCTCTAAGGATGCCAATCTCTAAGACTGCCAATGAAGATGGTGCTCTACTGCTCTCTAAGCTGCCAATGAAGATGGTGCTCTACTGGTCTCTAAGGCTGCCAATGAAGATGGTGCTCTACTGCTCTCTAAGCTGCCAATGAAGGTGGTCTACTGCTCTCTAAGGCTGTCAATGCTCTACTGCCTTTCAAGTGCTGCCTGTCCTGTAGGACAAACAGTCTCTCAGACCGTCTGCTTCAACCACAAGAAACGTGGATTTTCTTCAGGTGTGTCCTGCATTTCCAGAGTAGGGCACCGCTATCGCCACTGCACATCCTAATGGAGATTCACACAGTGACCATGGATCCAACCTCCAACTAGCTGTGTGACATGGTTTCAGTGTCTGCCACGACAGGAATTCTTCAGCTTGAGAATCCAGCGTGCAACTGCTCTCCACGAGAACATTCAGCGCAGTGAGGTGTGTGTCCTCTCCAGTTGCCTTTGGGCTGTTTATGTTTAGGACAGTTGACAATTTTGACAATTTGGGTCTCGATCCTTGTTGTAGTCCAAAGTTTATCCCACACCCACAGGGGACCATCTCAGTTGACCTCTTTCTTTAGTCTGGGAGGCAAACAACATGGCGTCAGACTGAGTGCCTTTGGCTGGTGCCAAGATGAGTCATCGATTGCTAGGCAACTCCACCTCTGTGCCAGCATGGGCTTGAAGTTGACAAAAGGGAGTCTGGAGCGGAGGAATAACATGTGCTGTGTTGGAGGAGTAAGAGTAGGCTGGAGCTGGGGAGGAGTTAGCTGCTGGAACAGGAATGTGAAGGATATGACGGTATTGCCTGATCAGCATTCCAAAACAGACAGGCCCTTCCTCTTTTTTTTGTTGGCTGTTGTCAAGGTTACTTCTTCACACAAGAGGCACAACTCAAATGCAGCGTCACCTCTGTATCTGGCCTTCTGGTGAGCGTGGTCAGTTCCTCTCCATGGCTTAGTGTTGCTAGGAATGTGCCAGGCTGAGCACTAGCACAACTCAGGAAGGAGCTGTGTGGCTCTGACTTGTCACTGTTTCCTTTGCATTGAGAGGCACTCAAGAAGCTCAGCCATCTTTCATAGATACTTATTCCATTCTGCTCCAAGCCATCTAGCCAATCTGAATATTCATGAAATCATTATAATTATATACAAATATATATATATAATTAATATGGACACAAATTCGTGAGATGTCTGCTGCCATGCCTAAGAGCTTGCTGGATGTTACCTCACCTTTCATTGCACGTGACTCCTCAACACATACACTCAATTTATATCAGCAACATGTTTGTGCTATTAATTCTATTTTCGACCAAAATAGCCACCTAGCATTGTCGTAAATGGTCTATCCTTGAACGTGTCGGTTTGTGTGGATATGGCGACATCTTATGCTAAGAGGCTGAGATGCGTGGATATAGGTTGTATTACACGGCAGCCATCTTGAGAAGTGAAGGTGGTCGCCATAGGTGAGTGGTTATCAAACATGGAAAACGAAGGCAGTGATTGCATGTGTGGGAGGACTTGTCTGGAATGTGCCATGCTTAGTTGCTAAGCTCTCACTGTACGCAAAAACAATTTGTTGAGACAAAAATAATTTGTTGAGACAAAAATATATATTTTTTAGCATGTGCAATTGCCTAATTAGTCGTGGTTTAGCGCCTAATGAATACGCTCATTTTGTAGAGTAGGGCTTCCTCTAGCCACAGATAACAATTATAACTGCTTAGCAGTTTCCAATCAGGAACCAGAACTACTGAAAGTTCAGGCACTCTGATTTTGAGGTATGTACCTTCACTTTGGCTGCATGTAGCTCTGCAGCTTCTTTAATATACCAAGAGAGAGCACACAGAGAGATCTATCATTTGAGCTATATATCAAGTTCATACAGTGAAGTGTGCAGAATCTATGAGCTATAAAGTACTAACCGCAAGGTTTTGTTAATGTTTCTATTTAGACCCCCCCCCCCCCCGCCCTCCCTTCACATGTGCTTCCATCTTTACTTCTACCACCAATGTGGTAAAGGTCTCTTCTAAGGTGCGCATGGAACAAAACCATGTCTCAGCAATTACCACATAGGGGTTTTCCCTAGTGGGGTCCCACCACCCCACCACCAGCATAATTCAGAACTTGCCTGTAACTTAGAAATTTGCAGCTGTGGCACTTACTTTGCTAGTAGTGATTTAAAACCTACTCACCCTACTTACCAGGGAGTGCACCCACCCACCCTTACTTACCAGGGAGTACACCTACCCACCCTTACTTACCAGGGAGTGCACCTACCCACCCTTACTTACCAGGGAGTACACCTACCCACCCTTACTTACCAGGGAGTGCACCTACCCACCCTTACTTACCAGGGAGTGCACCTACCCATCCTACTTACCAGGGAGTGCACTAATCAATGCCTAAAGTTACATTGGCATGGCGTACTTTTTAGAATGATGGACGACAACATCCCCCCCAAAACATCCAAAGCTCATATCTCAACTAAAACTCACATCTGCAGCTTCTTAGCTGCATGGATGGTGGCTTGTAGCTGCATGGATGGTGGCTTGTAGCTGCATGGATGGTGGCTTGTAGCTGCATGGATGGTGGCTTGTAGCTGCATGGATGGTGGCTTGTAGCTGCATGGATGGTGGCTTGTAGCTGCATGGATGGTGGCTTGTAGATGCATGGATGGTGGCCTGTAGCTGCATGGATGGTGGCCTGTAGCTGCATGGATGGTGGCTTGTGGCTGCATGGATGGTGGCCTGTAGCTGCATGGATGATGGCTTGTAGCTGCGTGGATGGTGGCTTGTAGCTGCATGGATGGTGGCTTGTAGCTGCATGGATGGTGGCTTGTAGCTGCATGGATGGTGGCCTGTAGCTGCATGGATGGTGGCCTGTAGCTGCATGGATGGTGGCTTGTGGCTGCATGGATGGTGGCCTGTAGCTGCATGGATGGTGGCTTGTAGCTGCATGGATGGTGGCCTGTAGCTGCATGGATGGTGGCTTGTAGTTGCATGGATGGTGGCTAGTAGCTGCATCGATGGTGGCTTATAGCTGCATGGATGGTGGCTTGTAGCTGCATGGATGGTGGCTTATAGCTGCATGGATGGTGGCTTGTGGCTGCATGGATGGCGGCTTATAGCTGCATGGATGATGGCTTGTAGCTGCATGGATGGTGGCTTATAGCTGCATGGATGGTGGCTTGTGGCTGCATGGATGGTGGCTTGTGGCTGCATGGATGGTGGCTTATAGCTGCTGCATGGATGGTGGCTTGTAGCTGCATGGATGGTGGCCTGTAGCTGCATGGATGGTGGCTTGTAGCTGCATGGATGGTGGCTTATAGCTGCATGGATGATGGCTTGTAGCTGCATGGATGGTGGCTTATAGCTGCATGGATGGTGGCTTGTGGCTGCATGGATGGTGGCCTGTGGCTGCATGGATGGTGGCTTATAGCTGCTGCATGGATGTTGGCTTGTAGCTGCATGGATGGTGGCTTGTAGCTGCATGGATGGTGGCTTGTGGCTGCATGGATGGTGGCCTGTAGCTGCATGGATGGTGGCTTGTAGCTGCATGGATGGTGGCTTGTAGCTGCATGGATGGTGGCTTATAGCATAGCAGACATGAACTCTGTACCCTTTCATTCCATTCCCCAGAGTTACGTGAGTTTGGGTCTCAGCTGGAGAAGGAGTATTTGTCGGAGGCCAAGATGTCTCCTCATTCTCCTCCTGCACGCGTGAGAAGTGCTGACGACAGCCTGCCGTTGCTAGGGCGACAGCTCACTCCCTTGCCCCCTAAGGCACCCCGCCCCCAAGGGTGAGTTGGACCTGAGGAAGTGTCATGATGATGTACAGGGCTGTGATCCCCCTGAGGTAGCCATTAGACCCTTTACCAATTTTCACTGGTTGGCGCCAAATCCTGACACATGGTAAGAGTCTGTAAAGTTGTTCATAATGGTCATGTGATATAATCTCTGTGGCCAGCAGCAGTAGCATGTCGAGGGATAGCTTTGAGGGGTTCAAAGGAGGGTTGGCGGGAGGGGGAGGGGGAGAGGTGGAACACGTGGAAAAGAAATTGTCTTAAAAAAAAACACCCAAAAACAATCCCCTGGGGGCATATAATCAGTATATACCAGGGGGGAGGATTTTTTTAGGGGGGTGCAGGCATAGCGACTTCTAAATGCACACATACGTGTCCATACTCACATACACAAATACTCACACACACATACTCCTTCATTGATTTATATATTTTTTAATCTTCCTGTCAAAAAAATAACTTCTATTAGTGGGTGTGATTAGTGGGTGTGACACAAGATTTAGCACCAAAAAAATTTAATTTAAAAAATATTTTTAAAAGCCAAAAGGAGATGACATAACTTTTATGTGTTCTCGCTAAAAAAATCATCTCCTTGATGTGGTGTGTGTGTGTTAAGTATATGTCATTGCCATGATGGGAAGAGGTGAACATTCAGCGAGGAGATACATGTATGTATAGCCGAGTACTGAAGAAGTTCAGTTGAAATGTCAAGCTGATGGAGAAATGAATTTTCAGTTTGTATTTTATGGAAGTCAGCTAAAAATCTCGTTCTGAGTCCCATCATTATAGCATCGTTAGTAGCATCGTTAGAAATGTAGCATCATTAGAAACGTAGCATCATTAGCATCATTAGAAATGCAGCATCATTAGAAATGTAGCATCTAGAAATGTAGCATCATTAAAAACGTAGCATCTAGAAATGTAGCATCGTTAGAAATGTAGCATCGTTAGAAATGTAGCATCGTTAGAAATGTAGCATCATTAGAAATGCATCTAGAAATGCAGCACCAATTAGAAATGTAGCATCATTAAAAATGTAGCATCGTTACAAATGCATCATCATTAGAAATGCAGCATCATTAGAAATGTAGCATCATTAGAAATGCAGCATCATTATAAACGTAGCATCTAGAAATGTAGCATCATTAGAAATGTAGCATCATTAAAAATGTAGCATCGTTACAAATGCATCATCATTAGAAATGCAGCATCATTAAAAACGTAGCATCTAGAAATGTAGCATCATTAGAAATGTTGCATTTAGAAATATAGCACATGAGACTAGGAAGTTCTTACTGCAGTGGCAGCTCCACAAGATAGACACATCGTGTGGGCCTGCCATTTTGTTTGTTTAGGCATGAGTGTGGAGAGGCTGCCATATTTGAGCTCTGCCATGGAGTCATGGAAGTTCCAGACTACAGCTCATGTGTACCTCGGCTACTAATACCTAATCATCCTCCACCTGCAGTAGTGCAGTGCAATGAAGTAGTGCAATGAAGACACAGGGCAACTGAAAATTCCCACCATCCAATGACTAGAGACACCGCGCCCTTTCACCCACAACCCCAAGAAGGTAAAGGGTCATCATCATCAGCCATGCAGCAGTAAATTAGGTTTCTAAGATTTGATAAAATGTCTGAAATCTGCATAATGAGATTCATAACACATAACATGTAGCCCCGCCCACAGGTGTGTGCACCGTGACTGCAAGCAACTTGTCATCCACTTACTGTGTGCCACACCCTTTCCCTCTGACGTCAATTAGGTAAAGGGTCGTCACAAGCTCTTTGTAAATCCTTGTTGTACCGTGAAAAGGAAGCTGAGTCTTATAAACTCCAGGGAGAATGGGGGGGGGGGGGGGGGGGGTGATGATAATCGCTTTCACTAACCCCAATTTATCCCCCAACACACATCCTTACATGGAACCTTAAAGGGAACTTTGTTAGAACATGCTTGTGCGTACAGACGTGCATGCATATGCTACACTGTGTGGGGGTTGGCTATCCGGGGTCATCAGAGTGTTGGCCACCACCCTCGGTAGGGGCAGTCAATGCGGACTGGAGGTACAATTGTCCTTGTTTCTGGAATAAGCCTTCCCTCCTACTTGTGTGTACTTTGCACGTATATATAATACATGAGCTGATCTAGTTGTCTAGAGCTGCTGGAGTAGTACTGACATGGGAATGAGTTGCAGCTCTCTGCCAACTCGGGCGTGGCTGTGTACGGTTCTTGTTGCGTGGCGATGATGATTGTGTTGACACTGTGTTTAGTCAGGGAGGACACTTGTGGGGGAGTGGCGTGTGAGGGGGGACACTTGTGGGGGAGTGGCATGTGAGGGAGGACACTTGTGGGGGAGTGGCATGTGAGGGAGGACACTTGTGGGGGAGTGGCGTGTGAGGGAGGACACTTGTGGAGGAGTGGCATGTGAGGGGGGACACTTGTGGGGGAGTGGCATGTGAGGGAGTGGCGTGTGAGGGAGGACACTTGTGGGGGAGTGGCATGTGAGGGAGGACACTTGTGGGGGAGTGGCATGTGAGGGAGGACACTTGTGAGGGAGGACACTTGTGGGGGAGTGGCATGTGAGGGAGGACACTTGTGGAGGAGTGGCATGTGGTAAAGTGTGCACCAGAAGTTGCTGGTAGCTGACGTGTACACATCCTTCCTTTGTCCTCTGTGTGGTGTGTATGTGGGTGCTCATAGTGTAGGAAGTGCCAGGAGGTTGATATCTGGCTGGGAGGAGGGGGGGGGGGGGGGGGGGGGGGGGGGGCATAACAATGACGAGGTTATCTTGGAATTCTCCCCCCCCCCCATCCCCCCCCCCCCCCCCCCCCCATGTTTGTTATACTGGATAGTATCTAATTATCGCAAATTGCGTCAGCCAGCACCCTCCATGCCTGCTATAGTTAGCTGGCTGCACATGGCGGGCACCACAGGATGCGCATTCCTCGCAGAGCAGGGGTGGGGAGGCGAGGGATACTGATGAAGAGTGTTCCGTGTGAAACCTACAACTTGGTAGTTTTGTTAAGCTTGTGGCTAAGTGCAACGATACGCTAGTTGCAATAAGCGGCGGAAGCTTGGGCTGAGCTTCAGAACAGCTGGCAAATTCCCAGCTGAAGTAAGTGACGTATTTAACCTTCAAACTTCACTGCATAATTACCACGTGGATGATTATAAGGTGGGTGTGCATCAATTAGCACCAACAGTGCTTTTTTTAAATTTATTATTATTATTATTATTATTATTATTATTATTATTATTATTATTATTATTATTATTATTATTATTATTATTATTATTATTATTATTATTATTATTATTATGACGATGATGATGATGATGCAAGCACCCACTCCACTTAGCGGATGTCCCCCGTGTTTTTTTCCAGGGGAGTTGTGACCACCTGGACATACTTTATGATGACTCAGCGTTCAAGCAGTCGACCGTCACCTACAAGAACAAGAATGTAAAAACAAACACAAACTATGTCAGCACATGAAACTGTCGATCCTTTACCACACAACAATGGTGCACATTGTTTAACTGGTAAAGGGTCGTCTAAGGTGCTATACACGGTTTCCTTTCTGCTGGTCAATCCTGGGTTTTTCCCCCCGTTATAAAAAATATTATTTAAAATACATATACATACATTTTTGTTCTTGTTTAATTTGTAGTTGAGTGGTGGAGGACTGCACCAGGTCAGAGCTCCAGGAAACACTTTTTCTATTATTGTAGACTACACACATCAGCACATGCCATATCTTTTTGCTATTGTTGGCTGTACCATGCAAGATCAGCTTCAGTCTCCTTCAGGGACTTAGTAACAGTTGCACAGGAGAACTCCACCAAGCAAACGGCAAATGTTTTGGTAGAGGATCAGCTACAGCCTCGTGGTAATGGTTTCCCAGGAGTGGGAACTCCACCAGCCAAACAACGGAAGGAGTGCAGATCGTTTGTTCTGCTTGCAATGCAGCACATGATTAGCTTGATTGCATCATCAACGACTCCACTGGTTTGATCTTTACCAACTGCTGTGATCCACAATTGAGAAACAGACTAGTTGTGGACGCATTGGAACATTTGGAGTCTTCTGCTACTATATAGAACTATTACAACTGTGAGCAGACTAGTTGTGGACGTGCATTGGAACATTTGGAGTCTTCTGCTACTAGAACTATTACAACTGTGAGCAGACTAGTTGTGGACGTGCATTGGAACATTTGGAGTCTTCTGCTACTAGAACTATTACAACTGTGAGCAGACTAGTTGTGGACGTGCATTGGAACATTTGGAGTCTTCTGCTACTAGAACTATTACAACTGTGAGCAGACTAGTTGTGGACGTGCATTGGAACATTTGGAGTCTTCTGCTACTAGAACTATTACAACTGTGAGCAGACTAGTTGTGGACGTGCATTGGAACATTTGGAGTCTTCTGCTACCAGAACTATTACAACTGTGAGCAGACTAGTTGTGGACGTGCATTGGAACATTTGGAGTCTTCTGCTACCAGAACTATTACAACTGTGAGCAGACTAGTTGTGGACGTGCATTGGAACATTTGGAGTCTTCTGCTACTAGAACTATTACAACTGTGAGCAGACTAGTTGTGGACGTGCATTGGAACATTTGGAGTCTTCTGCTACCAGAACTATTACAACTGTGAGAAGACTAGTTGTGGACGTGCATTGGAACATTTGGAGTCTTCTGCTACTAGAACTATTACAACTGTGAGCAGACTAGTTGTGGACATGCATTGGAACATTTGGAGTCTTCTGCTACTAGAACTATTACAACTGTGAGCAGACTAGTTGTGGACGTGCATTGGAACATTTGGAGTCTTCTGCTACTAGAACTATTACAACTGTGAGCAGACTAGTTGTGGACGTGCATTGGAACATTTGGAGTCTTCTGCTACTAGAACTATTACAACTGTGAGCAGACTAGTTGTGGACGTGCATTGGAACATTTGGAGTCTTCTGCTACCAGAACTATTACAACTGTGAGCAGACTAGTTGTGGACGTGCATTGGAACATTTGGAGTCTTCTGCTACTAGAACTATTACAACTGTGAGCAGACTAGTTGTGGATGTGCATTGGAACATTTGGAGTCTTCTGCTAATAGAACTATTACAACTGTGAGCAGACTAGTTGTGGACGTGCATTGGAACATTTGGAGTCTTCTGCTACCAGAACTATTACAACTGTGAGCAGACTAGTTGTGGACGTGCATTGGAACATTTGGAGTCTTCTGCTACCAGAAGTTCAGGCCTATTGAATGCAGTTATGAAAGGGAATGAAGAGATACGTACAAACACGCTACACATAGAGATCTTGAAGATGAAATCCAAGTTAGGGTGGAGGGGTGTGTGGCTCCACACTCTCAAGTTTTTTTTGTACTGCTGGTTCACTACCTTAGCATAGGATACCAGGCATGCTTGGAGTGTTTCGTAGCCAGCATCGGCTGCAACTGTTTAGGCAACTACGAAGCTGCTGATGTGAGTTTTATTTGGGGTTGGGTGGGGGGGGGGGGGGGGGGGTGGTTGTCTTCCCATATATATATATGCATATTATCGTCAGCGAAGTGAGCCATTGAGTCTGTACAATCTGGAAATACCTGTTTGGCTCAGACGTGCATATGCTCGTCACACAGAGCAGTAAATGATCTCCGTAAACGTGTGCAGAACTGCGGCATCGTAATTCTGCGCTGAATTGCACTGCTAAGCGCCGTCTCGAGTGTGTGACGATGAACAAGATGAGAGTGGAGCAGGGAGTGATTGAGAAGGAGCAAAAGTGTGCTGTAGAAACTGACGAACTGGGAAAATCTAGGCTGTGAAGAAAGGGTGGAAAAATTCCTCGGGCATGCATGCGTATTAACGGCTTATGGTCCGCACTGGAAGAGCCTATAATGAGCTAGGAAAAAAGTAGGGTGAAACAAAATAACAAAAGAGACTTACCATTAGAAAGCACAGACTGCAAGCTTAATTTGATATATAAATCGGGAAACTAGAGTGAATGCGAGCAAATATATGGTACTTTATATGAGACTACGCGATACACAACCCTCTTTCCCTCTTAAGGTATGTATTCGTGGCAGCAGATCATCTGCTAGAAACCCAGTCAAAGATGTGGATGTAACCCTGGCAACAGCAGAGGGCCGCATCTCATATCTCATTTAATTATCATAACTCTACATCATTAAAATAATAATTATAATATTATTATATTAAAAAATATAACACGCGGAGGAATAAATGGCTTCCTCCCGTAGATTGCCACTCGGCTTTGCTCGATGTCCAAATGTTTAAGCATTGCCTTGTTTTATGAATCTTTTTTCTATATGTGCGACAGGCTCAGGATAAACAGAGCATCCAAGGTGATCCTCAGAGGTGCTGGAGGATGTGGCGGTGGTGTCGATGTTTGTGCCAATTCTGGCAGACCTGCTATTTCTAACGTGGAAGGAATGAGTGTGGACTTGCAGGAGGCCATCAATGACCCATCGGCATGAAGCCTGCTGGAGTTCAAACAGTCTCTGGGGATGTCCAAGGACCACTTCACTGTAAGCACACCGCGCCCACTCATCCTCCTCCACACCTCTCTTATGTGTGACCACACCCACTCATGTCACCTCTCTCTTGTGTGTGCAGAGAAAGGGAGTTTTGTTCTTGCCTAGTCAGCATTCTTGCATATTTTCTTGCTTGTCGTGCCAATGTGATGGTCACAGGATCTCTAACTTCACGTTCTCTATTCGCAGAGTCAAAAATAAGGTGGTAGGTCAGCACTGCCCAATTTTGACTGGTCATTTATGAAATCGGGACTTATCTTTGGTTGCCAGACACCGGTAACCCCTAGCAATGACCCTTTCCAATCAACCCATTCCAACTAATGATCCTTTCCGACCAATGTCCCATTCCAACCAGTGACCCATTCCACCCATTCCAACAACCCATTCCAATCAATGACCCGTTCCAACCAATGTCCCATTTCAGCCAACGACGCGTTCCAACCAGTGACCCATTCCAATCAATGACCCTTTCCAACCAATGTCCCATTCCAGCCAACGACGAGTTCCAACCAGTGACCCATTCCACCCATTCCAACAACCCATTCCAATCAAGGACCCTTTCCAACCAATTTCCCATTCCAGCCAACGACCCGTTCCAACCAATTCCAACAACCCATTCCAATCAATGACCCTTTCCAACCAATGTCCCATTCCAGCCAACGACGCGTTCCAACCAGTGACCCATTCCACCCATTCCAACAACCCATTCCAATCAATGACCCTTTCCAACCAATGTCCCATCCCAGCCAACGACCCGTTCCAACCAGTGACCCATTCCACCCATTCCAATCAATGACCCTTTCCAACCAATGTCCCATCCCAGCCAACGACCCGTTCCAATCAGTGACCCATTCCACCCATTCCAATCAATGACCCTTTCCAACCAATGTCCCATTCCAGCCAATGACCCGTTCCAATCAGTGACCCATTCCACCCATTCCAACAACCCATTCCAATCAATGACCCTTTCCGACCAATGTCCCATTCCAACCAATGACCCGTTCCAACCAATGTCCCATTCCACCCATTCCAACAACCCAATGACCCTTTCCAACCAATGTCCCATTCCAACCAATGACCCATTCCACCCATTCCGAACAACCCATTCCAATCAATGACCCTTTCCAACCAATGTCCCATTCCAGCCAACGACCCGTTCCAACCAGTGACCCATTCCGAACAACCCATTCCGAACAACCCATTCCAATCAATGACCCTTTCCAACCAATGTCCCATTCCAGCCAACGACCCGTTCCAACTAGTGACCCATTCCACCCATTCCAACAACCCATTCTAATCAACGACCCATTCCATCCATCCATCCAACGACCCATTCCAACCAGTGACCCATTCCACCCATTCCGAACAACCCATTCCAATCAATGACCCTTTCCAACCAATGTCCCATTCCAGCCAACGACCCGTTCCAACCAGTGACCCATTCCACCCATTCCAACAACCCATTCTAATCAACGACCCATTCCAACCAATGTCCCATTCCAACCAGTGACCCAATCCACCCATTCCAGCAACCCATTCCAATCAATGGCCCTTTCCAACCAATGTCACATTCCAACCAGTGACCCATTCCACCCATTCCAGCAACCCATTCCAATCAATGGCCCTTTCCAACCAATGTCCCATTCCAACCAGTGACCCATTCCACCCATTCCAACAACCCATTCTAATCAACGACCCATTCCAACCAATGTCCCATTCCAACCAGTGACCCATTCCAATCAATGGCCCTTTCCAACCGACGACCTGTTCCACCCATTCCAACAACCCAATGACCCTTTCCAACCAGTGACCCATTCCAATAACCCATTCCCATCAATGACCCTTTCCTACCAACGACCCTTTTCACTCTTTCCAACCAACCATTCCAAAGAATGATTCACTCCAACCAATACCTGCTGCTGCTGCTGCTACATCTCTCGCCAGATTTGTTATGTCCATGCCCTGCCCTGGGCATTCTACACTTTAAGATCTCGAAAATACCTTCAGCTGATCACAGAGTGTGGTCGAACTGAAGTACTCCATCCCTGCACGAATCTTCTCATCACTTCCATCTCCATCATGGCCAAGCTGCGGTGAAGTACTCCATCCCTGCACGAATCTTCTCATCACTTCCATCTCCATCATGGTCAAGATGTGGTGAAGTACTCCATCCCTGCACGAATCTTTTCATCACTTCCACCTCCATCATGGCCAAGCTGTGGTGAAGTACTCCATCCCTGCACGAATCTTCTCATCGCTTCCACCGCCATCATGGCCAAGCTGTGGAGAACTACTCCATCCCTGCACGAATCTTCTCATCGCTTCCACCGCCATCATGGCCAAGCTGTGGTGAAGTACTCCATCCCTGCACGAATCTTCTCATCACTTCCACCGCCATCATGGTCAAGCTGTGGTGAAGTACTCCATCCCTGCACGAATCTTCTCATCACTTCCACCGCCATCATGGTCAAGCTGTGGTGAAGTACTCCATCCCTGCATGAATCTTCTCATCACTTCCATCTCCATCATGGCCAAGCTGTGGTGAAGTACTCCATCCCTGCACGAATCTTCTCATCACTTCCATCTCCATCATGGTCAAGCTGTGGTGAAGTACTCCATCCCTGCACGAATCTTCTCATCACTTCCATCTCCATCACACCACAACAAGATTGACTTCTTTAAGGTCTCTCAATATTTGAAAAAGAAACAGTAAAAGTATTTGATGTCAGCTGAAAATAATCGCACGAGAATGTCTTCATTTTCGATGCTGCCCTTGTCTATTGACCCATCCCAGAAGCAGGGGAAAGGATTGGCAATCAAATGCATCAGCTCCTGTCTTCAGGACCTGCACTTCAACAATGTCTTTTCACTGATTCTTATTGTGTATGAAGTCCCAAGGCAAACAACTCCATGGTGAACTTCTAGTCCACAAATTTGATTTTTTGAAGACTTGGTCTTTGTTACGAAGTTAGCCACAGCAAACTCGAGTTATAATGTCTCTCTCTTTTCCAGGAGCTTATTAATTAGGAGCATGGACCAGTAGACTTCAACACGATCTTCAGGGGCATCATTTCATGAGCATGCTGGTCGTTGGGGCATGGTCGCAGACGTTAATTATTGTCATGGAATCAGCTCCGACAGTCCACTTATCACTGAAGTTCTTTTGTTGCTTCCTCAGATCCTCTCCACGAATTCGTCACGTACCTTTGCACAGTTTGTCTTGGCCACTATCTTCTTCACACTTTTTCTCACCGGAGCACTCCAGCCACGAGACTGCCATGACTTCTGGAAAGTGGAGTGAACAACGCTATGTTTTTTTGGTGAGGGGGAGTGGCTTCATCCGCTGAGACACACCTTCTCTTTCAGACACGGTGAACAGTTAGCTAGCTCGGAAGTAGATTGAACGACGCTGTGCTTCTTAGCGGGAAGGGGCTTCATCTGCTTAGTCCCGGACCTCCACCACCTCCCTCTGCACAATGTTCAAGGAGTCTTTAAAAAAAATTATTTATGAACATTTATGAACGGATTGACTGTTCAAACAAAACAGAAAGGAAACAAGAGTGTACACATGCTAGACCACAACCAGTTTTTAAATTTAGACCATTTAAAAATTAAATGACCCTTTACCATTTAAATTTTAGACCATTTAAATGTTATATGACCCTTTACCATTTATAATCAACTTTTTTTTGTGAGCACACACAGACTGTAAAAAGCAACATCATTGGTGAATATACTTTTAAATGGTAAAGGGCATCTAACTGGTGGTCCATATGGACATACTTGTTTCTTTTTCGAAAGTCCATCCATGATAATAAATTTGGTGCTGAGCCAAATTTAGAATATTATTAATGCTTAATAAATCAAAACCACATGCAAAGTCAGCACAAAATCCTCATCCCATTAAATTGACATGTCAAAAACATTTCGAGGGAAATAAATATTGTCCTCTTTAAAAATTCTGCGATATAGCCGTGAATCTGCAGGGGGTTACCATGTCACCTGGGATCACCTGACTCTTCCATTATATTGTCACCTGGGATCACCTGACTCCTCCATTATATGATGGCACCTGGGATCACCTGACTCCTGTCACCTGGGATCACCTGACTCCTCCATTATATGCATGTCACCTGGGATCACCTGACTCCTCCATTATATGATGTCACCTGGGATCACCTGACTCCTCCATTATATGATGTCACCTGGGATCACCTGACTCCTCCATTATATGCATGTCACCTGGGATCACCTGACTCCTCCATTATACGATGTCACCTGGGATCACCTGACTCCTCCATTATATGCATGTCACCTGGGATCACCTGACTCCTCCATTATATGCATGTCACCTGACTCCTCCATTATATGATGTCACCTGGGATCACCTGACTCCTCCATTATATGTCACCTGGGATCACCTGACTCCTCCATTATATGATGTCACCTGGGATCACCTGACTCCTCCATTATATGATGTCACCTGGGATCACCTGACTCCTCCATTATATGATGTCACCCGGGATCACCTGACTCCTCCATTATATGATGTCACCTGGGATCACCTGACTCCTCCATTATATGATGTCACCCGGGATCACCTGACTCCTCCATTATATGATGTCACCTGGGATCACCTGACTCCTCCATTATATGATGTCACCTGGGATCACCTGACTCCTCCATTATATGCATGTCACCTGGGATCACCTGACTCCTCCATTATATGCATGTCACCTGACTCCTCCATTATATGATGTCACCTGGGATCACCTGACTCCTCCATTATATGTCACCTGGGATCACCTGACTCCTCCATTATATGATGTCACCTGGGATCACCTGACTCCTCCATTATATGATGTCACCTGGGATCACCTGACTCCTCCATTATATGATGTCACCTGGGATCACCTGACTCCTCCATTATATGATGTCACCTGGGATCACCTGACTCCTCCATTATATGATGTCACCTGGGATCACCTGACTCCTCCATTATATGATGTCACCTGGGATCACCTGACTCCTCCATTATATGATGTCACCTGGGATCACCTGACTCCTCCATTATATGATGTCACCTGGGATCACCTGACTCCTCCATTATATGATGGCACCTGGGATCACCTGACTCCTGTCACCTGGGATCACCTGACTCCTCCATTATATGCATGTCACCTGGGATCACCTGACTCCTCCATTATATGATGTCACCTGGGATCACCTGACTCCTCCATTATATGATGTCACCTGGGATCACCTGACTCCTCCATTATATGCATGTCACCTGGGATCACCTGACTCCTCCATTATACGATGTCACCTGGGATCACCTGACTCCTCCATTATATGCATGTCACCTGGGATCACCTGACTCCTCCATTATACGATGTCACCTGGGATCACCTGACTCCTCCATTATATGCATGTCACCTGGGATCACCTGACTCCTCCATTATATGCATGTCACCTGACTCCTCCATTATATGATGTCACCTGGGATCACCTGACTCCTCCATTATATGTCACCTGGGATCACCTGACTCCTCCATTATATGATGTCACCTGGGATCACCTGACTCCTCCATTATATGATGTCACCTGGGATCACCTGACTCCTCCATTATATGATGTCACCTGGGATCACCTGACTCCTCCATTATATGATGTCACCTGGGATCACCTGACTCCTCCATTATATGCATGTCACCTGACTCCTCCATTATATGATGTCACCTGGGATCACCTGACTCCTCCATTATATGTCACCTGGGATCACCTGACTCCTCCATTATATGATGTCACCTGGGATCACCTGACTCCTCCATTATATGATGTCACCTGGGATCACCTGACTCCTCCATTATATGTCACCTGGGATCACCTGACTCCTCCATTATATGATGTCACCTGGGATCACCTGACTCCTCCATTATATGATGTCACCTGGGATCACCTGACTCCTCCATTATATGATGTCACCCGGGATCACCTGACTCCTCCATTATATGATGTCACCTGGGATCACCTGACTCCTCCATTATATGATGTCACCCGGGATCACCTGACTCCTCCATTATATGATGTCACCTGGGATCACCTGACTCCTCCATTATATGATGTCACCTGGGATCACCTGACTCCTCCATTATATGCATGTCACCTGGGATCACCTGACTCCTCCATTATATGCATGTCACCTGACTCCTCCATTATATGATGTCACCTGGGATCACCTGACTCCTCCATTATATGTCACCTGGGATCACCTGACTCCTCCATTATATGATGTCACCTGGGATCACCTGACTCCTCCATTATATGATGTCACCTGGGATCACCTGACTCCTCCATTATATGATGTCACCTGGGATCACCTGACTCCTCCATTATATGATGTCACCTGGGATCACCTGACTCCTCCATTATATGATGTCACCTGGGATCACCTGACTCCTCCATTATATGATGTCACCTGGGATCACCTGACTCCTCCATTATATGATGTCACCTGGGATCACCTGACTCCTCCATTATATGATGTCACCTGGGATCACCTGACTCCTCCATTATATGATGGCACCTGGGATCACCTGACTCCTGTCACCTGGGATCACCTGACTCCTCCATTATATGCATGTCACCTGGGATCACCTGACTCCTCCATTATATGATGTCACCTGGGATCACCTGACTCCTCCATTATATGATGTCACCTGGGATCACCTGACTCCTCCATTATATGCATGTCACCTGGGATCACCTGACTCCTCCATTATACGATGTCACCTGGGATCACCTGACTCCTCCATTATATGCATGTCACCTGGGATCACCTGACTCCTCCATTATACGATGTCACCTGGGATCACCTGACTCCTCCATTATATGCATGTCACCTGGGATCACCTGACTCCTCCATTATATGCATGTCACCTGACTCCTCCATTATATGATGTCACCTGGGATCACCTGACTCCTCCATTATATGTCACCTGGGATCACCTGACTCCTCCATTATATGATGTCACCTGGGATCACCTGACTCCTCCATTATATGATGTCACCTGGGATCACCTGACTCCTCCATTATATGATGTCACCTGGGATCACCTGACTCCTCCATTATATGATGTCACCTGGGATCACCTGACTCCTCCATTATATGCATGTCACCTGACTCCTCCATTATATGATGTCACCTGGGATCACCTGACTCCTCCATTATATGTCACCTGGGATCACCTGACTCCTCCATTATATGATGTCACCTGGGATCACCTGACTCCTCCATTATATGATGTCACCTGGGATCACCTGACTCCTCCATTATATGATGTCACCTGGGATCACCTGACTCCTCCATTATATGATGTCACCTGGGATCACCTGACTCCTCCATTATATGATGTCACCTGGGATCACCTGACTCCTCCATTATATGCATGTCACCTGACTCCTCCATTATATGATGTCACCTGGGATCACCTGACTCCTCCATTATATGTCACCTGGGATCACCTGACTCCTCCATTATATGATGTCACCTGGGATCACCTGACTCCTCCATTATATGATGTCACCCGGGATCACCTGACTCCTCCATTATATGATGTTGTAGCGTTAGGCTACCAAGTCAAAATGAAAGTTATGAGTTTAACATTTATACCAATCACACAAAAGGACTCATGGTTTCTAGAACAATCGAATGAGCGTTAATTAGAAAATAAGTCACTACCTAATACAATGTCTGCCCACACAAGTAGGTGTGGTGAACGGAGTAGACGACCGGATGTGCAGTTATGTAACCACTACAAGAACTCCCCCACCAGTGGAAGTCTACCAGGCGATCATTGAAATCATGCCGGAAGGTGTACTTCCCGACCATAACGAGTGGTGTGCGTACTTGGAACAGCTGACGGAGCGGTGGTCAGCTGGGAGGCTGGAACGAAGGGTGTGGCATTTGGCGACAGTGTTGGATGACTAACTGTAGGAGAAAACATTGGCTGTCGATTGGTTGGACATGATGAGGGTGAAATTGAAGATGATGCATCTTCATCGAGATAAGCTGGTTTCAGTCTGTCAAGGGAGACCTTGTCAACCCTGTTATTGAAAGCAATGTCATAATACTTCTCGTGTCGGGCGAGAACCTTAAATGGACCATCATAGGGTCGTTGCAGTGGTGTCCGATGTGCATCATGGCGGACAAAAATGTGCTTGCAAGTCGAATGGAACATGGAAGGTCTTGTTGCCATGCTTGGATGTTTGGGTCGGCTGCAGACGGCTCATGTGTTGCTTGAGTCGACCAGCGTAAGTCGTAACATCGAGAATAGTATTTGATGGTGCGATGAATTCACCAGGAAGACGTAAGTTAGTGCCATAAACAAGCTCGGCAGCAGAGCAGGATAAATCTTCCTTAAAAGCTGCCCGAATGCCTAGGAGAACAATGGGAAGTTCATCGTACCAAGTGACTGACGAGAGTTTAGCACGGAGGGAGGCTTTCAGCTGCCGGTGCAGTCGTTCGACCATGCCGTTGGTCTGGGGATGGTAAGCAGTAGTGTGCGTTTTTGAGATACCCAACAATTTGAGTATTGCTGCCCAAAGGTCGGATGTGAACTGTCGACCTCTGTCAGAAGTAATAGTAGATGGAACACCAAATCTCGAAATCCAACCATTCACTAGTGTGTATTCTGCTGTCATATCGACCAATGGAATGGCTTCTGGCCATCGAGTGAAGCGATCAACCATTGTGAACAGGTAGGAATGCCCTTTGGAAGGCAGTAAAGGCCCGACAATGTCGACGTGTACATGCTGAAAACGGGCAGTCGGTGTCTCAAAGTCCTGAAGTGGACTGGCTGTGTGTCGATGGACTTTTGATTGCTGGCAAGAGAGACAACATTTTGCCCACTTGGAGATGTCACGATGGAGGCCGTGCCAAACAAAATGTGCAGCTATCAGTTTGTTGGTTGTCCTGATTCCTGGGTGGGAGGTATTGTGTAGTGTATCAAAGACTAACCGCCGGAATGGTACTGGAACAATTGGGCGAGCACGGCCCATAGATATATCACACAAAAGCAGGCGGCCAGATCCGATTGGAATCTCTTCGAGCTGAAGTGATGTAACAGCATGGCGTAGGGCACGGGTTTCATTATCCGTCTGTTGAGCATCCGCCATTGCCTCGTAGTCCATGGAGTCTGAAGAAGTAGTGGCAATTTCATTCAGTTGAACGTTGAACTCGAGAAAGTGCATCAGCTACTACGTTCTTCTTGCCCTGAATGTGACGGAGGTCCGTGGTGAACTCAGAGATATAAGACATGTGACGAACTTGGCGTGGTGTCCATCTATCCGAGCCACTAGCAATGGCGAAAGTCAATGGCTTGTGATCTGTGTATACATGAAACTGGCGACCTTCCACGAAATGTCGAAAATGACGAATAGCGAGATAAACAGCAAGGAGCTCTCGGTCGAATGCAGAGTATCGTGTTTCTGGGTCACGAAGCTTCCGGGAAAAGAAGGAAATTGGAGTCCAAGTCCCGTGGAGGTACTGCTCAAGGACAGCACCGACAGCTACATCAGAGGCATCCACTGTGATGCTGGTCAGGGCATCCAGGCTTTGGATGGGCCAACATGCTGGTCTCTGTCAGTATCTGCTTGCTTTGCTGGAAGGCTGTCGTACACTTGTCAGTCCAGTGAAAGATTTGCCTTTGAGGAGTTCGTAAAGAGGATGGAGTATATTTGCGCAGTTCGGGATGAAGCGGTGGTAATAGTTAATTAGCCCAAGGTATTCGCGAAGAGTAGAAGTATTAGATGGGGTCGGAAAATCTCTGATGGCTCGAATGCGATCGGGAAGGGGCCGTACACCAGATGTATCAATGTGGTGACCAAGGAAGTGAAGTTCAGATACGCCAAACTCGCATTTTTCAGGGTTAATGACCAAACCAAACTTAGCCAAGCGTTCGAAAAGTTGCCGGAGATGAGACTCATGTTCTTCTGGGGTCATGCTTGTAACCAAGAGGTCATCCAAATAGATGTAGACAAAATCTACTTCATCCATGAATCTTTGGAAAGTTTGCGCTGCATTGGAAAGGCCATAGGGCATCCTGTGATACTCAAATAGGCCAAATGGTGCGATGATGGCTGTCTTTGCAATGTCCTCCTTTTTCATCGGGATTTGGTGGTATGCACGCACCAAATCGATTTTGGAAAATATGTGTATTTCCCCTGAGTTGAGCACCGAAATCCTGAATATGAGGAATTGGATAGCGGTCAGGGACAGTCTTCTCATTGAGGGCACGATAGTCACCACAGGGGCGCCATGCTCCTGACTTCTTGGGCACCATGTGTAATGGGGACGACCAACTGCTGGAAGAAGACCCCATTTTGAGCATCTCATCAAATTCTTTTTTGGCTATTAGGAACTTGTCAGGTGCAAGCGTGGATGCGCGAAAACCGGAGGGCCTGTGGTTGTAATGTGATGCTCTATCCCATGAGCAGGTGCCACTGTGTCAAACTCGGGGACGGTGATGGATGGAAACTCCTTAACTCATTGAGTACGATGGTGGGTCAAATTGACCCCACCCTAGGTGCCGTTAGTTACATAATTATTAAACCGGAAACGATTATAGCTTCCTTGACGATAATGACGTCAAACGTTAGAGAATTGAAAGTCCTTTCCAATGAATTTTTTTTTAAGTCAGTAGCTGGAACGGTTGGCAAGTTACGCTCGCCTGAATTTCAGTCTCTTTCTCGCGAAGGATGGCATCTGTCCGCAACCTAACAGTAGATGATCTAGCAAACCACTGTGCTGGTGGTTCTCTCTCCAACAGCGATTTGGAAGCACAGATAGACAATGGACTTGAAGAGCTTGAAAGTGAGGATGAAACTCTAAAGGACCAGAACAGCGATGAAGAAGAGGAAGATAACAGGGTCGAAAACTTACTCTTCTCAGCGTATGGTGACAGCCAGGGATCTCAGTCTGTTACTACACCAGCTGAACGCAACTCACTCCTTTCTCTGGACCCAGAAATCAGTAAGCATGTCTTTTATAGGTGTTTAGCAAATTGCTATAGTTGTAGTAGTTCATCATCCAGCTACTGGATTTTTTATGGCTATCATTGTTCAGGTGATAATGATCCTGATATCCCCAGCTCTAGCTGCGAGTCTGAGTCACCCTCCCAAGCATAAGTAGAGGAAGGGGAAGTAGAGGGTGTGAAAGAGGCAACAGGAAAGTTAGGGGCACCAGATGCAGTGATGTAGGTGGAAGGGATCGCGGTGGAGACAGGGGTCGTGGTGGAGGCAGGGGTCGCGGTGCAACCAGGGGACGTGGTGGAGGCAAGGGATGCGGTGGAGGTAGGGACAGAGGTGTAACAACACACTCAACCGAGTAAGCCCTATACTTTATACTTCTGTAGCTAGTTCATATTTTATGAAAGTTCTTACTTACATGTACAATAGGTCAGACTTGTTCGATTGGGAAATTACGGGTGTAAGTGATTCCACATCATACCTACCACCACGACAACTTCCTAGTTTTGACCATCCAACAGGCCCTGTTCACCGTACTTTTCGGGAAAATACACCACTTCAAATTTTCAAGCTATTTGTAACGGTTAGTATATTGGAACTGATTTTAGAACAAACCAAACTTTTTTCTCTACAAAAAGGGGATTTCTCTGATATCACAATGGAAGAGTTGTTGGCCTTTATAGGTCTCAACATAGCCATGGGCATGTCACGTCTACGTCGAATTCATGATTATTGGTCGCATGAACCCATGTTTAGAATACCTTGGTTTTCAGCTGTCATGTGTCGTGACCGATACTTCAAGATTTCCAGATTTATTCATTTAGCTGATTCGACAAAGCAAAAAAGAAGGGGTGAAGATAATTATGATCCTTTGTACAAAGTGAGGCCACTCATTCAAAAATTATCCCACAATTTTTAGTGCTACTATCAGCCCAAATGTGAACTGGCGATCGATGAAATGATGGTTGGCACTAGGTGCCGAATTCACTTCTTACAGTATATCCCTCAAAAGCCAACGAAGTGGGGGTTGAAGGTTTTTGTAAATGCAGAGTCAACTACTGGCTATGTACTGATGTTTGAAGTGTACACTGGTAATTCTGGAAGTACCCATGATGTGGTAATGAGACTAATGGACCCATATTTAGACAAAGGACACAAGTTATTCACAGATAATTTTTATACAAGTCCCTTACTTTGTCGTACACTGCTTGATCGAGGTACGTACTCCTGTGGACTGTGCGTTCAAATAGAAAGCACTTCCCCCAAGCTCTGAAACCGTGTAAAGGACTAGTTCGGTCACAGTACAAGTTTGGTATATGTGGCCAGTATACAGCGTGTGACAGACGTGATGTTACTTTCCTTAGTACTATGCATAGTGCATCAGTAGAGATTGTGCATAAAAGAGCAAAGGGAAAGCGTGACAAAGAACCTCTTCCATGTCCTACAGCTATAATTGAATACAATAAATACATGAATGCTGTGGACCTTACAGATCAACTTCTCTCCTATCACTCGATAACAATAAGAAAAACAGTCAAATGGTGGAAAAAGTTATTTTGGAGAATGATTGATATGGCCATATTGAATTCGTCCATAATTTTTCGGAACAACCACCCTGGGAAAGGAATTCGTTCTAATAGGGAATTTCGTTTGGCATTAGTACATGAATTGGTACAGCCTTTGTTTCACCTACGGGCAAGTATACATAGCCCTTATGGAATGTTTTCACCTGGCAGACAACCTAATGAAGATTTTAGTCGTTTGAAGGGAAAACATTTTCTTTACAAGGACACAACTACCAGGAAGAGATGTGTTGTTTGTTTCAACACTAAAACGGTCAACAGGAAAAGGAAGGATACAAAAGTGACAACATATTGTGCAAAGTGCAAACAATACATGTGTATTGGTATTTGTTTCGAAAAGTATCATACTGTAGTCAACTATAAACATTAGAATTTTTTTGGTCATTCTAATATTTCAATTGACATTACAAAAACATTTCCCTCCCCCCTATAATTACTTCAATGCAACTGCAACTAGTGTGGTTAGAGAGTATTGCTTCAACTACTCAGTATTATTTTTGGCAAGATATATATAATTTTTTGTGGAAGTGATGTGTAAAAGAAGTTGTGCATTACTACGATATGCAATTATTAAAGGGCTTGGCCAGACACACCCAAGAGGTGTGGCTTTTATTCTTTTTCCGGTGTTCCATCATTTCTTAGTGAACCTAGAGATGAAGTTACAACAACAAAGGAGTAATAATAAATGTGTAACTCATAATTTTGTAATACTGTAGTCAACTATAAACATTAGGTTTTTGGGGATCTTTCTCGTATTTCGTATTGACATTACAAAAACAATTCTTTTCCCCTCAAGCTTCAATGGAACTGTAACTTAGTGTGATTAGAGAGTATTGCTTCAACTACTCAGTATTATTTTTTGCAAGGTATACATCATATTTTGTGGAAGTTATGTGTAAAATAAGTTGTGTAAAAAAATTGCATTACTACGATATGCAATTATTAAAGGGCGTGGCCAACACACCCAAAGAGGTGTGGCTTTTATTCTTATTCCTGGAGTTCCATCATTTCTTAGTGAACCTAGAGATGAAGTTACAACAACAAAGGAGTAATAATAAATGTGTAACTCATAATTTTGTAATAGCACTAATTTTTTACAATTTTTTGCTCCCCGCAATTCAGTAAGTCAATGAGTTAATGATGGTGGAGGACGGTTGGAGGAAGTTGAGACCAGCCGCTGGAATATTAGACGCACCTGCAGGTACGCTGCAGAATGTTTTTGCATCAATGAGTTTGTTGTAGCGGATGTCAATCAGAAGATCATGGTGGCGAAAGAAATCTGCGCCAATGATTGGATAGCTGACATCTGCGAGGATGAATTCCCAGTCGTAGGTCGTGTCGAGGCCAAGATCAAGTGTGATATGGCGAGACCCAAAAGTAGATATCGAGGTGCCATTCACAGCTATGAGAGGCTTGCCTTCCTTCATGGATCGTCGCTCGTGTGGGAGAATTGGAAACACGCATACGGCTGCTCCACAATCGATCAGGAAATCACGGCCAGAGACGTGATCATTAATGAAGAGAAGGCGGTTTTTGTTCCCCGGTCCACTACCCGCAATTAGTGGCCGGGGGAAGCGTTTCCCGCCAACTTGCATTGGGGTCGACACTTTTGGGCATTTTCTCCAAACTTGGCATGATACCAGCATAACCCTGAGTCTCCAGTTGGCCTGGAGAGTTTGACTGGAGTGGTTATCTTTTTCAAAACATCAATTTCGACCCGAAGGGAGGCGATGGTTGCATTGGCATCAACAGCACCTACATGTGGCTGGAAAAGGGTATCATTGTTAATGGCGCAGAGGTCACTGCCAGCTGAGTGAGGGATAGAGCTCCATCAGACTGTAACAATAGTTGTATAGAGGATGGTAGGCGCTTGAGGAAGAGTTTACGTATGATGGGAGACATCTCTACCGGCCAGCATTTCTATTTTGTGTAGCAGTTGAGTAGGCTTGAGGTCGCCCAGTGGCTGTAGAGAGAGTAGTTTCTCCATTCTCTCAGACTCTGACAGAGCTGTGTTCTTGATGAGGCTTCTCTTCAAGGCATCATAAGGCTTGTCAGCTGGAGGATTGAGAATGCAGTCACGAATCTCAGCAGCAACATCAGGAGTGATGGAGGCTACCACATAGTGGTACTTGGTCAGTTGTTGTGTGATATTGCGGATAACAAACTGGGCCTCCACTTGGCTGAACCAGAGTTCAGGATCTTGAGGCCAAAACGGCGGAAGCTTGATTGACACAGTGTTGATACTCGCTGCCATGATGAGCCTGACCAAACGTAAACTCGGAGCTGCTGACTGAGATTCAAATAGAGAGATTGCCGACTACTGATGCAGGAAGACGAAACGACGAAGACGATGAAGACAACGGTGTTCTCTTGTATACACGACGGGGTCACCAATGTAGCGTCGGGCTACCAAGTATGAAAGTTATGAGCTTAAAATCACACAAAAGGACTCATGGTTTTTAGAACAATCGAATGAGCGTTAATTAGAAAATAAGTCACTACCTAATACAATGTCTGCCCACACAAGTGGGTGTGGTGAACGGAGTAGACGAAGACCGGATGTGCAGTTATGTAACCACTACAATGTCACCTGGGATCACCTGACTCCTCCATTATATGATGTCACCTGGGATCACCTGACTCCTTCATTATATGATGTCACCTTGGATCACCTGACTCCTCCATTATATGATGTCACCTGGGATCACCTGACTCCTCCATTATATACATGTCACCTGGGATCACCTGACTCCTCCATTATATGATGTCACCTGGGATCACCTGACTCCTCATTATATGATGTCACCTGGGATCACCTGACTCCTCTTATATGATGTCACCTGGGATCACCTGACTCCTTCATTATATGATGTCACCTGGGATCACCTGACTCCTCATTATATGATGTCACCTGGGATCACCTGACTCCTCTTATATGATGTCACCTGGGATCACCTGACTCCTTCATTATATGCATGTCACCTGGGATCACCTGACTCCTCCATTATATGCATGTCACCTGACTCCTCCATTATATGATGTCACCTGGGATCACCTGACTCCTCCATTATATGTCACCTGGGATCACCTGACTCCTCCATTATATGATGTCACCTGGGATCACCTGACTCCTCCATTATATGATGTTACCTGGGATCACCTGACTCCTTCATTATATGATGTCACCTGGGATCACCTGACTCCTCCATTATATGTCACCTGGGATCACCTGACTCCTCCACATGTCAACCAGCTGACATTGTTGGTGCAATGACTTTCTCAGTAAATTAACTTACATCAGCTCACTGGACATTCCGCCTTCATCAGGAATAATGAGATGCTAAGACTCGCATGAGGTGGACTTACGTCGGTAGCTAGCTATCCACCTCGTGATGCAAACCACACCCAGGCACAATGCATGACACACATGACCAGATGCAACGGCAATAATTAATAATAATAATAATAATAAAATAATAATAATAATAATAATAATAATAATAATAATAATAATAATAATAATAATAATAATAATAATAATAATAAAAATTAAAGGAAAGGGAGAGAATAATAAATGTAATGAAGCCATGCTGCTCAAGTTTGATTGGTTTTTTATAGTGCAATACCTCACGCGAGTCTTTGCATCTCATTATTCCTGAGGAAGGCTAGAGCATCAGCTGAAATGTCCGAGCGAGTAAATTTAAGTCGATGACCGAGCAAGCCATGTTTTATTATACACACATGTAGAGTCAGGTGACCCTTTACCAATTTAAAAATCGTAGTAAACTGTGCAGGTATTGGTGTATATACATGATTTAAATGGTTGTGGTCTGACGTGGGTATACTCGTGCTTCCTTACCTTTCTTGACCAGCCAACAGTGTGCCAAGCACCCACCAACAGTGTGCCAAGCACCCACCAACAGTGTGCCAAGCACCCACCAACAGTGTGTCAAGCACCCACCACAGTGTGCCAAGCACCCACCAACAGTGTGCCAAGCACCCACCAACAGTGTGCCAAGCACCCACCAACAGTGTGCCAAGCACCCTCAATGTTCTCCAGCTCGACATACACAAAGCAGTGGGAAGCTAATGAGTATGCCTTTTCCTCTATAATGTCCCTGGGGCTCTGGCGGCTGCTCCCTCAGGCTCCTTACACAGAAAGGTGGTGAAGGAGGAGCCAATAATTCTCCTATTCCTCCACAAGGAGCACCAATGGTTCTGTCGCAATACTTGCTGTCAGACGCAAGTGTTGTAGGGTTCAAATTTGGAGACCTTGGCTGCTACAAGCAACTGCTATTTGTCTAGAATGTCTTGCAACCGGGGGGGGGGGGGGGGGGGGGGGGGGGGGCATGCGAGGCCCAGTGTTCCACCCAAGCCCAGCAAAGCTAGCAAACATGTGTGGTCCAATAACAAGGGCAGTTAGGATTCCTTTATTCTTGTTCTCACCGAGACCATTTTGTTATTATTCATATAGGGTCAGATCTGAAGCTACCAAGATCAAGAATCCTGATGCCAATCATTACCACCTCCATTCTCCAAATACATTTTTCTACCTCGTCTACAGACATCACATCATGTATATATAATTACCAAGTCTACAGACACCATGACTTGTATATATAATTACCAAATCTACAGACACCATGTATATATAATTACCAAGTCTACAGACACCATGACTTGTATATATAATTACCAAGTCTACAGACACCATGTATATATATATAATTATAATTACAAGTCTACAGACACCATGACTTGTATATATAATTACTAAGTCTACAGACGCCATGTAATTACTAAGTCTATTATATATATATATATATATATACGTTGACAATGCAATGCAAGTGTTGTAAAAGTGAGCAGATTTGCTGACATGTGTGCAATTAGGCTAGGTTGAGCTTGATCCAATACAGTTACATGAAACCAAGCTTTGCTGAGGGTGGGCTAGTGTGTATATAACTGTGGGTGCTGGAGTTGTGACGAGATGGAACTAAGCTGATGTAGTAGTATGCGGTGCCCGTCAGCATGAACATCCTTGAATACAATCTTGTTCACAGGTCCTACAGGAATCATTACACTCAGAGATTTGGTCTGGATAGGTGAAAAATGACCGTTTTCTTCCTAGCGAGTGTTGACCACAAGTAAACAGCCAAGTGTTTACAGGTTGGACGAGGGGGAAACCTTGAAGTCACTCTTATTGAATTTTCTAGGGGGGTATAGGGAGGAAATTCCCAAAACTCCTCACACACAAGAATATGAATATATAAAGTACTCTGGTGTGGTACAACATGGTCGAGACAAAACTTAGTTGAATATTTACCCAATATTAAGTCGAGAGGGGGGGGGGGGGGGGGGATTTCAGGTTTTCTAGCATCCCCATCATCCTAGCCAGCTAGCAGCTTAATTAGTTTGTTTAATTTCAGGATCTGCAAAATCACCAGCTGAAGCAGACTTGCTGTTGCCTTCAAAAACAATTTGGGAATGTTGATGCTGGTAGACACTCGATAAGAGTGGCGAGGTGATGGATGCACTGGTCTAGCAGATGCTCGTGCACAAGAATGGCGAGGTGGATGGATGCACTGGTCTAGCAGATGCTCGTGCACAAGAGTGGTGAGGTGATGGATGCACTGGTCTAGCAGATGCTCGTGCACAAGAGTGGTGAGGTGATGGATGCACTGGTCTAGCAGATGCTCGTGCATGCCCAAAGCTTGCAAATAAAGGAGCACATACCATATTCCTGCCACATGATGTAAGTTTTTAAAAGCTGATGAGTTCAACTGTGATCTAAATTGTGATGCAAGTTTTTATAAAAACTGTGATGTGATGAAAGTTAAACTGTGATGTTAGTTTTTTTAAAGTTGTGATTAAACTGCGATGACGTTTTTACCACAAAAAACTTCACCAAAGATTTAGGAGTTCTGATTTCATCTGACCTATCATGGAGTCTCCATGTAATCATTTATAATTGGTAAATCCTACAAGTCCCTGGGGCTTCTTAGATGTACTTTCCATCATTGCAACACTGAGTGCAAAGAAACAACTTTACCTCACTCTAGTGAAGTCTCAACTCACGTATGCCTCTCCAATCTGGAAATAATCCAAAGAAGAGATTTTTCATCAGACTACAAATCGCCTATTAGTCCCTAATGATGACTCTGGAACTAAATGATACTTATTTTTATTTAAATGCGATGACAAGTTTTTAAACTGTGATGAATTTTTTTTAAACTGATGGAATTTTTTAAACTGCGATGAAATTTTTAAAACCGTGATGCAAGTTTTTAAACTGCGATGAAAGTTTTAAATGCGATTAACAAGTGTTTGAACTGTGATGAACGTTTTTAAGGAGGGACTAAAGGTCAAATGTAACCTCGAATACAACTGATCATAACTTTTTTGTTTATAATCCTATGAACATAATTTTGCTACCAAAACCGTGTACTATTCATGTACTTTCAAAATGATATGTATATCATACACTTTCTATTTATCCTCCTGCCAGGTACCTTCAAGAAGCAAGCGCCTTGAAGAAGTCTTTGAACCACTCCCTACCCTTCCTCAGATTCTCAGATTTTTTATTGGCTTGTAATTGCTTGTGTGGTTACATTATGAACCCACCATGGCTTTGAGGGAAACTTTTTTTTACATTCTAATCATCAATTATATAGCACTATGCATTCTCTTAACCTTCTCTTAACCTTTAGTCCCCCCCCCCCCCCCCCCATGCAAGTTTTTAAACTGCTGACAAGTTTTTAAACTGCGATGACATTTTTTAAACCGCGATAAGTTTTTAAAACTGATGATTTTTTTTTAAATGCCATGACAAGTTTTAAATGACATGCGGGGAATTTGAGAGGGATCGGCTGGTTCTGATAGATGAGGTACGCAGAATTGCAGTGGCAAGACAGTGGCTGGATGAATTAAGAAGAGTGAGTAAGGATGGAAAGGTGGCATTGCTTTTGGGGAAAGATGTGGAGGGAGTAAGTGATGCAGTGATGGAGGTGGGTGAGTGTGTTATGTATTGGGTAGGGAAGTGGTGGCAGAGGAGAAAGGAATTGTTGTATGGTCAGCTGAGGAATGATCTTTGGTCCACTCCTGTCCCCCCCTTCCTGAGCAGCGGGACACTCGTAACTTAATATTGTGGATAATTTTATTAATTAAGTACTGTTGACTTCTTTTTAAAATATAGATTGTTATTAGGTTAGTTACTAAATAGTTTCACACTGTGCTGTATTATATATGTGATGGCCTTAACAGGCTCAGCAATAGCAACATTAAATCATTAAACTGATGATTTTTTTTTTTTTAACTGCGACAATTTTTTTTCCAACTGCGACATTTTTAAAACTGTAATGATCAACTGCAATGAAATTTTTTAAACCGACGACAAAGTTTTTCAACTGCGATGAAATTAATTTTTGATTTTCTAAACTGCAAAAAAATTTCTAAACTGCAAAAAAAGAAATTAAAAAATTTAAATGCGATGACAGGTTTTTAAACTGTGATATAAGTTGATGTATAATTATAGCTGAAGGAAGTAGCCAAATCATCACTTTAGGGTGATAATAATCATGGCAACTCATGAAGTAGCCAAATCATCACTTTAGGGTGATTATAATCATGGCAACTCATAACTCAATGGTTGGAGTGATAGTACACTTTGTTCTAGCCAGAAAAAAAGAATCATTAGTATATACTGCACCTAAGCAGCCAGGCATTCCAGAAATGTTCACAGAAGATCCACTGTATACACCTGCAAATGCACTACTAGCAGGCTCGCTGTAGCTCCCAGAGATATGTCTAATAGTGTGCCAGATTATTTTGAACAGGGAAAGACACATGCAACAAGAACACATTTACAAGCCTTATTTATTACAATGCATAATTATAAAGTGTTTGTCCCAGCCCGCGACAATGTCAAATATGCAACAAATCTCGCGCCATTTTGCAGTGTTCAGCCAAGAGACCACCAGCAGGGGTGCCTCCACTCATGGAGCCCCCAGCGATGGGAAAGCACTCTCATCCTCCACATTGGGAACATGGTCCTTCTGGTTGAAATTATTGTTGGAGTGACCCTGCCCCCTTCCTCCTCCGAACCCTCCTCCGAACCCTCCTCCTCCAAACCCTCCTCCTCCGGAACCCCTTCGGCTGCCTCCTCTCGCCCCGCGCCCTTCACCGCGCCCTTCCCTCCTGTTCTCGTCAAAGCTCCTTCGATTTTCACCCCTTTCGCGAAACCCTCCTCTGTCTCCTCGATCCCTCCTTTCTCCACGGTCTGCCCTATCTTCCCTTTGGGGTCCTCCGCCGCGACCTCCAGGAGTCCTGCCACGCCCACGCCTGGCTTGGTCCTTGAAGTAGAAGTTTTGGTCCAACGTAGTCTTGACCCTCCCCGACGTCTTGGGTTTCTCGATCACTTCCTGCACGGCCAAAACAAAAAAAGTAACACTAAAAAATAAAAAATAAAAGATTTGTAAATAATCAAGTTCATTTATGCACTCAACTTCTGCAGAAATGAGCTTGGTACATGTTATATATTAGTTCACAAATTTGAGTCAGAAAACACCGCAATGTGCTAATTTCTGTAGCAGTCCTGAAGATAGCGAACAAGCACTGACATATCTCTCTCTCTCCATGCTCCTCCTGTTATGCATATCGATAGGAAAAGCAAAAACACAGAATCCCCCGTGGACATGCTCCCCACCCACTCTAGCCGAGGAAGGCAGCGCGAAACAGCCAACTAAGAAACAGCCAACTAAGAAACAGATTGACACAGCGAGGGGAGGCAGGGTTGTATACAGAAATTTTGCCAAGGGGGGGCGAACTTGAGATATGGAAAAATAAGGGGGGGCGGAGAGCCTGGATGGTGCGGAAAGGGGACGTGCACCCTGGGCTTCCGCGTGGAGTACGAAAGTGTTTTACCCACAGGTATTTTTGCAGTACTAACTGTATATATAGCTGCTACTTATGATGGCATGCACTTTTTCTAAAATCTTTAGTACAACATTCCATCTTAAATATTTGCTGAAGTTGCATGCTACGGCAATCAGCATATATAGATTAGATATAGTCACTTGTCACTCGTATAATGGAGGTGGGCTTTTGTGAAATCGAATTATGTTGCATTCCATGCATTTTCTTACAAAATCATGAACAACAGGTTTCATACACAATTTTTCTCTAGTTCTCTAGGGGGGGGGGGGGGGGGGGGGTAGAAATGGTTGGTCACTTGGTGCCCTAATTTTTGTTAATATTTTCTTAACATGTTCATAAGTCGTAAAAGGGGGGTCTGGGGGGAAGATCCCCCCATATATTTTTTTGCTTTTACAATGTCTGAGGATAGCTATTTTGACTGACTACCAATGGCATTATGCTATACCGAACTATGGCTAGACTGTATATATTTCTCATGATATTGTAGCTGCTTGGAAAAAGGAGAGCATGTGTCATGACACGATGACATCACACACCACCACGTGCTCTCCTTTGTAGGTTTGTCACTTCTTTTGTTTCTCCTTCTTTCCCACTCCCTCTCTCTCAGTATTTTTAACTCAGTCCATTATGTCATGGTCTTCAAGTCTAATCTTAGACATGATGTCATCACACGCCACCACGTGTTCTCCTTTGTAGGTTTGTCACTTCTTCAGTTCCCTCCTTCTTTCCCACTCTCTCTCAGTATTTTTAACTCGGTCCATTATGTCATGGTCTTAAAGTCATCACACACCACCACGTGTTCTCCTTTGTAGGTTTGTCACTTCTTCAGTTCCCTCCTTCTTTCCCACTCTCTCTCAGTATTTTTAACTCAGTCCATTATGTCATGGTCTTAAAGTCTCTATAAAAGAAACCTTACTAGCTGATTTCTCTTCATATTAATATGGATATTCGCTCATACTTTGCAAGTACTTCTCATGCTAATAGCAGCGATAGCGAAGATAGCAGAACAGATAGCTCTGAGCATGTCGAGGCATCTAGTCCTAGCCTTAGTCCTCCACCTTCAAAGAAAAGCAAGCAAAACAAACACCGCTCTTCTGTATCCACGAAGAGAAAATACTCTTAAGAGCTGGGAGAAAGATTTCAGTTGGCTCTATTATGACGAGGATAGCGATGGTGCCTTTTGCAAGGTTTGCAAGCAATCTGGTCTGCAGCGTACTGGAGGAGTGTGGGTCACACAACCTTGCAGAAATTGGAAGAAAGCTGTTGAAAAAATGAAAGCTCATGCGAGAAGTGACTTCCATATCCATGCAACTCAAGCTCTTTTTGCAGCTAAAGGAGCAGCCAAAGGTGGAACAGTTGTACAGCAACTCCAGAATGTTTTAGCTCGCAAAAGAGCTCAGAACAGAGCTGCAGTGAAGTGCCTGATCCTACTCACTCATTTTCTTACGAAAGAACAAGTTGCACATTCGACAAAATTTGAGAAGCTGGTTGACGTGGTGGTTCGATGTGGCAGCCAACATTTGAAGCAATTCTTAGAAACTGCACCAAGAAATGCTGTGTACACATCAAGAGTGGCTGTGGTTGAATTCATCGAATCATTGGGGACATGGGTGGAGGAGTCGATTCTGAAGCGACTTCAAAAGGCACCTATGTACAGCCTCATGGCAGATGAGTGCACAGATGTCACCAACGTAGAAGAATTGTCTGTGTTTTGCCGCTGGGAGGAAGATGGTGTACCAGTAGAGTGCTTTCTGGAGCTTACTCCATTGAAGAAGGCTGATGCAGAGACCATCTATTCTAATCTCATCGATTGTTTAAAGAAGAAAGGTCTACAAGTCGGAAGAATAGTTGGATTGGGATTTGATGGAGCTGCAACTTTTTCTGGACGAAAGACCGGGGTTCAGGCACGTATCAAGAACATACTCCTCACGCTCTGTTTATACACTGCCACTGTCACTTACTGCAGTTGGCTTGTGTGCAAGCTGCCAATAAAACTCCTGGAATTGTTCATGTTTACAGAACATTGACTACTCTTTGGAAGCATTTTCGCAATTCCCCCAAGCGAGCAGAGTGTCTGAAGGAGGTACAGCACGTTCTTGAACTTCCAGAAATGAAAGTGATCAAGCCATCTGACACACGCTGGCTGGCACATGAAAGGTGTGTCAAAGCTGTCAAAGCAAGTTATTCTGCAATTGTAATCACCATTGGGAACATCTACACGACGTCCCACGAGCCAGAAGCTCTTGGAATCCATGGTGCCCTCTGCAAATTGTCTACGATTGCAGCTATATATTTGCTTGATTTCACTCTACCACAAGTAGCCAAGCTCAGCAAAGCACTTCAGGCAGAGCAGCTTGACCTCTCGTTGATATCATTCCTTGTTGATGCTACTGTTAAATCCTTGGATGATGCAGTTTTGCCTGGAGCGAACTGGGTGTTGGAGCTTCTTGAAAACGTTGAAGACTTGAAGTCATCTACAAAGGTGTCTATTGACGCTGATAAAATACTTTCGTTCCAGAATGTTGTTGGTAAGCCTTTTGTTGCTGATTTAAAGGCCAACATAACAAGCCGATTTTCTTCATCCAACGCTGTTGTATCAGCATTGTCTATATTCGATCCATGGAAAGTTCCAAAACCAGATTCAGTATCTTTTCCCACTTATGGAGACACGTCTGTTGAGAAACTGATTGCTCACTACGGAGAAGATAGAGATGCAGAAACATTGGATGGAGAAGAAACAGTGAAGACAGCCATGATTTCCACTGAAATACTTACAGAGTGGAAAACATTCCGCCAGCTGTTAGTCAAGCAACCACGGGATACTACTGCATCACAGCTGAAAGAACTTGTTTCAAACGACATGCTCAAGGCCATGTTTCCCAATTTGCACAAGATTGCCTCCATCTGCTTATCGATTCCAGTTTCTACTGCTTCTGTGGAGAGAAGCTTCTCACAGATGAAGATGATCAAGACTCGTTTGCGTAATTCTCTAAGTGACTGCAGCCTTTCTCACCTTATGAGGATTGCTATAGAGGCACCAGAAGTACTCTCTGAGAGCGACCTTGAAGAGATTGTGGACGTATGGCAGAGAAAACCAAGAAGAACCTCAGTTTGACATTCCTATCATTTGAACCTGATATCATAAGCTTATTACACCTTTCTTGTATTACGCCTTTCTTGACATTATTTAAAAAAATATCTCTAATTTCAAGGGGGGGGGGGGGGCGAGAATGATACAAGGGGGGGCAAATGCCCCCCCCCCCCCCCGCCCCCCCCCTAAATACACCCCTGGGAGGGGCACACACAGTGGGAGAAATGTGGGAGATCAAGATGACGTCCAGATTTCAATAGCAGTGAGTGACCAACAGCTAGCCAGTGAACAGGTAGCAGTGAGTGACCAACAGCTAGCCAGTGAACAGGTAGCAGTGAGTGACCAACAGCTAGCCAGTGAACAGGTAGCAGTGAGTGACCAACAGCTAGCCAGTGAACAGGTAGCACTGAGTGACCAACAGCTAGCCAGTGAACAGGTAGCAGTGACCAACCAACAGCTAGCCAGTGAACAGGTAGCAGTGAGTGACCAACAGCTAGCCAGTGAACAGGTAGCAGTGAGTGACCAACAGCTAGCCAGTGAACAGGTAGGAGTGACCGACCAACAGCTAGCCAGTGAACAGGTAGGAGTGACCGACCAACAGCTAGCCAGTGAACAGGTAGCAGTGAGTGACCGACCAACAGCTAGCCAGTGAACAGGTAGCAGTGAGTGACCAACAGCTAGCCAGTGAACAGGTAGCACTGAGTGACCAACAGCTAGCCAGTGAACAGGTAGCAGTGACCAACCAACAGCTAGCCAGTGAACAGGTAGCAGTGAGTGACCAACAGCTAGCCAGTGAACAGGTAGCAGTGAGTGACCAACAGCTAGCCAGTGAACAGGTAGCAGTGAGTGACCAACAGCTAGCCAGTGAACAGGTAGCAGTGAGTGACCAACAGCTAGCCAGTGAACAGGTAGCAGTGAGTGACCAACAGCTAGCCAGTGAACAGGTAGCAGTGAGTGACCGACCAACAGCTAGCCAGTGAACAGGTAGCAGTGAGTGACCAACAGCTAGCCAGTGAACAGGACACAGTCAGAGACAGAACACACCACCCGTGAGCACAACATCAACAACCGCGAGACTAAGAAACGCTTGAGAGAGCACGTGTGTTAAAAAAGATCCATTCTAGTGATCCCACCGACCCCACCATAATTTGACTTGAATTTGCGCTCAAAATGAGTGTGATCTCCCCCCCCCCCCCCCCACTTCTGCAACCATGGATTAGTTCTCTGTGCCCCTCATCCTGATCCTAATGGGAACTCCTCCCAGCGTGTACCTCAAAACAGTAACTAGGAGGTCATAGGGGCACACCAACATTTCCTATGTGGTCGCCGACTCTGTCTGTACCATAACTCACCACAGGTCCCTTATCATATCATCTCTCACCACACCCCTCGTGAATATAATCACGATACCGAGCTGTGCAAGTCTCCATGGGGACATAAAAATGCAGCTTGCTCCTTGTGTAGGATTAACTTACCAACAATGACCAGCCGATCGCACATGCTCAACATATGACAAGAACCTTATCAGAGTAGGTAAACCCCCATGCGTAGCAAGAGAGGATCTGGTCAGCTACACTAAAGCACAATGAAGACGACCCAAGATGTCTTTGGCAGATGTGGAGACCGAACGACTAATCCTGGGATGCCCAAGGTTCCATTAAGGGTGGGAGACCAGGGGAGGTTTCCTCCCCCTGTCCCCGAGAAGATATCGTAAATGCTGGTTGCTAATCAGATAGACTGCCGACTTTTATTTGTAGCACTCACCAGTGAAGAGTATCTATACACTTACAATGCAAATACAATAACTAATAATAAAATGTAGGGTTCTTATGGAGGGAGGAAAAAGAAGCTAAACTCTTCTATTATGTGCCTACCAAATATGAAGACCACACACATTAGGGAAGTAGGGGAGAGCGATGGGGAAGGGGGAGGATTGAAACACTGATTCGAGTAGCCGTTTCAAAACTTTGGTTGACTAACCTCGCAGAATGTGCCTACAAGAGTTGTTCCATTAGGCATTAAAACACAAGTACTAGGTCCAGCATGGTTGGAAAATCAATTTCCTTGAAATTTTAAGGAAATTGATTTTCAACCACCCTCTTGACCACCTACTCAAGTTTAGTGCATGCAGTAGGCTTCCTCTAGCCACTGGAGCTCATTGCAGCTGACTAGCACTTGACAAACGGGAGTTCCCCCACTTTAACTCTATACCCATGGAAAATGTTTTACTATCAAAAGAGAGCACTCTGAGATCGAGTCCATACCGATGAAGCGTACAGAATCTATGGAGCTATAAAGTGGTAACCACAAGCACCTACTAGTTTATGGTAATTCCCCCACATTGAGGTTTGATGCATGAAGTGATGGGTTGAGCAGCTGAAGGAGCTTCAGTAACCCTTCCTAGTGTTGCTAGCCCTCCTATTGCTGTGTAGCCAGAGCTTCATCAGCTTCAGTGACCCTTCCTAGTGTTGCTAGCCCTCCTATTGCTGTGTCAGAGCTTCATCAGCTTCAGTACCTTTCCTTCAGTACCTTTCCTCCTAGCCCTCCTATTGCTGTGTAGCCAGAGCTTCATCAGCTTCAGTGACCCTACCTAGTGTTACTAGCCCTCCTATTGCTGTGTCAGAGCTTCATCAGCTTCAGTGACCTTTCCTAGAGTTGCTAGCCCTCCTATTGCTGTGTAGCCAGAGCTTCATCAGCCCTTCCTAGTGTTGCTAGGCCTCCTATTGCTGTGTCAGAGCTTCATCAGCTTCAGTGACCCTTCCTAGTGTTGCTAGCCCTCCTATTGCTGTGTCAGAGCTTCATCAGCTTCAGTGACCCTTCCTAGGCCTCCTATTGCTGTGTCAGAGCTTCAGTGACCCTTCCTAGTGTTGCTTGACCCTTCCTAGTGTTGCTAGCCTTTCCATTGCCATGGTGACCCCAGCCCAAGAGACATTTGGTTTGGTTACTGGCTCAACACACCATAACCAGAAGTGGTTCGTACAATGGAACAAACACTAACCACAATGCCGGTCCATATGAATGCTATCACATATGGTATGGTTGCTAGGGACTCTTCCAAACAAGATTGCAAGGCATATCATTGTGTTGATCGACCCGTGAGAGGGTTAATAAACTTCCAAACTCCAAGACACAATAAGCTGCAACTCGGTCTAAGAATCAGCTCCATTGAGATAAGCAAACAAATGTTACGCAGCGCTACACCGCTTTATGTTTACAGCAAGAACATTGATCCAGAAGCACGTGCTTCTAAGTTTATGAGCCAAGGGATCCAGGTAAACAGAGATGCCTGTGCCTCTTTCCTCCCAAGAAGGCAAGGCATTCATTATTTCTATGACTGAGGTTGAGTTACAGCATGTCTGGCACGACATCGGTTAGACTTGGCTTTAGTAGAGCTCCGGTCAAGAAGAAAGGATGGCACCATAGCAGGGGCTTATATGTGCATATAAGGAAGGGAACAGAGCAGGGGCTTATATGTGCATATAAGGAAGGCATATAAGGAAGGCACCAGAGCAGGGGCTTATATGTGCATATAAGGAAGGCACCAGAGCAGGGTGCATATAAGGAAGGCACCAGAGCAGGGGTTTATATGTGCATATAAGGATGGCACCAGAGCAGGGGCTTATATGTGCATATAAGGAAGGCACCAGAGCAGGGGCTTATATGTGCATATAAGGAAGGCACCAGAGCAGGGGCTTATATGTGCATATAAGGAAGGCACCAGAGCAGGGGCTTATATGTGAATATGTAACCAAGTTCCTATTGCTAAGGATCACCCAGCGAGCATGGGGGGGGGGGGGGCCCAGAAATGGACCGACTTTTGAACAGGAGACGACACATCTCTTAACAACAGTTTGCATGGTACGTTTCCAATCATCATGAGAATGTTCCCCAATGTGTACCGGCAAAATTTGATCGAGTCAAATAACCACAAATAATCAGCTTTAGGCAAAGTATCGATGAACGGGCTTGTAGCAACGTGGGCCACTTTAGCCCCTCCTCTCATCCTCGCCCGCTTTGGCTGCTTGGGCTACTTCAACTGTATTCCCCCCCATGTAAAATTAAACCCTGATATCTGTGGTGGTCCCTACCCTCCAACATTGGCTGGCCCTGCACCCCCAGACCAGTTTTGGTGGCAATAGCCCACAACAAAATGCACACACTTTAATTAAGACACCTACTGGTTACTTGACTTTCCTTGCTTTGCACCAGGTAACACCAACCATCATTTAACTCTAACCTGCCTTCAACCCTACCCTCCTAGCTTTGCACGTGGTCCAGTAGGTAACCACAACCACCCTCCAGCCAGGCTGCCTTCACAGGGGACCACACAAGGTCTAGTTCCAGGGAACCACACAGGACCTACCCTAGTTCCAGGGGACCACACAAGACCTACCTTAGTTCCAGGTAACCATACAAGACCTGCCCTAGTTCCAGGGAACCACACTAGACCTACCCTAGTTCCAGGGAACCACACAGGACCTACCCTAGTTCCAGGGAACCACACAGGACCTACCCTAGTTCCAGGGGACCACACAAGACCTACCCTAGTTCCAGGGAACCACACAGGACCTACCCTAGTTCCAGGGAACCACACAGAACCTACCCTAGTTCCAGGGGACCACACAAGACCTACCCTAGTTCCAGGGAACCACACAGGACCTGCCCTAGTTCCAGGGAACCACACAGGACCTACCCTAGTTCCAGGGAACCACACAGGACCTACCCTAGTTCCAGAGGACCACACAAGACCTGCCCTAGTTCCAGGGAACCACACAAGACCTACCCTAGTTCCAGGGAACCACACAGGACCTACCCTAGTTCCAGGGAACCACACAGGACCTACCCTAGTTCCAGGGAACCACACAGGACCTACCCTAGTTCCAGGGGACCACACAGGACCTGCCCTAGTTCCAGGGAACCACACAGGACCTGCCCTAGTTCCAGGGAACCACACAGGACCTGCCCTAGTTCCAGGGAACCACACAGGACCTGCCCTAGTTCCAGGGAACCACACAGGACCTGCCCTAGTTCCAGGGAACCACACAGGACCTACCCTAGTTCCAGGGAACCACACAGGACCTACCCTAGTTCCAGGGAACCACACAGGACCTGCCCTAGTTCCAGGGAACCACACAGGACCTGCCCTAGTTCCAGGGAACCACACAGGACCTGCCCTAGTTCCAGGGAACCACACAAGACCTACCCTAGTTCCAGGGAACCACACAGGACCTACCCTAGTTCCAGGGGACCACACAAGACCTACCCTAGTTCCAGGGGACCACACAAGACCTACCCTAGTTCCAGGGAACCACACAAGACCTGCCCTAGTTCCAGGGAACCACACAAGACCTACCCTAGTTCCAGGGGACCACACAAGACCTACCCTAGTTCCAGGGAACCACACAGGACCTACCCTAGTTCCAGGGGACCACACAAGACCTACCCTAGTTCCAGGGGACCACACAAGACCTACCCTAGTTCCAGGGAACCACACAGGACCTACCCTAGTTCCAGGGGACCACACAGGACCTACCCTAGTTCCAGGGAACCACACAGGACCTACCCTAGTTCCAGGGGACCACACAAGACCTACCCTAGTTCCAGGGGACCACACAAGACCTACCCTAGTTCCAGGGAACCACACAGGACCTACCCTAGTTCCAGGGGACCACACAAGACCTACCCTAGTTCCAGGGGACCACACAAGACCTACCCTAGTTCCAGGGAACCACACAGGACCTACCCTAGTTCCAGGGGACCACACAAGACCTACCCTAGTTCCAGGGAACCACACAGGACCTACCCTAGTTCCAGGGGACCACACAAGACCTACCCTAGTTCCAGGGGACCACACAAGACCTACCCTAGTTCCAGGGAACCACACAGGACCTACCCTAGTTCCAGGGAACCACACAGGACCTACCCTAGTTCCAGGGAACCACACAAGACCTGCCCTAGTTCCAGGGAACCACACAAGACCTACCCTAGTTCCAGGGGACCACACAAGACCTACCCTAGTTCCAGGGAACCACACAAGACCTGCCCTAGTTCCAGGGAACCACACAGGACCTACCCTAGTTCCAGGGAACCACACAAGACCTGCCCTAGTTCCAGGGAACCACACAGGACCTGCCCTAGTTCCAGGGGACCACACAGGACCTGCCCTAGTTCCAGGGAACCACACAGGACCTACCCTAGTTCCAGAGTTCCAGGGAACCACACAGGACCTGCCCTAGTTCCAGGTAACCACACAAGACCTACCCTAGTTCCAGGGAACCACACAGGACCTACCCTAGTTCCAGGGAACCACACAGGACCTGCCCTAGTTCCAGGGAACCACACAGGACCTACCCTAGTTCCAGGGAACCACACAGGACCTACCCTAGTTCCAGGGAACCACACAGGACCTACCCTAGTTCCAGGGGACCACACAGGACCTGCCCTAGTTCCAGGGAACCACACAGGACCTACCCTAGTTCCAGGGAACCACACAAGACCTGCCCTAGTTCCAGGGAACCACACAGGACCTGCCCTAGTTCCAGGGAACCACACAGGACCTGCCCTAGTTCCAGGGAACCACACAGGACCTACCTAGTTCCAGGGAACCACACAGGACCTGCCCTAGTTCCAGGGAACCACACAGGACCTGCCCTAGTTCCAGGGAACCACACAGGACCTGCCCTAGTTCCAGGGAACCACACAGGACCTGCCCTAGTTCCAGGGAACCACACAGGACCTACCCTAGTTCCAGAGGACCACACAAGACCTACCCTAGTTCCAGGGAACCACACAGGACCTGCCCTAGTTCCAGGGAACCACACAGGACCTACCCTAGTTCCAGGGAACCACACAGGACCTACCCTAGTTCCAGGGAACCACACAAGACCTGCCCTAGTTCCAGGGAACCACACAAGACCTGCCCTAGTTCCAGGGAACCACACAGGACCTACCCTAGTTCCAGGGAACCACACAGGACCTACCCTAGTTCCAGGGAACCACACAAGACCTGCCCTAGTTCCAGGGAACAACACAGGACCTGCCCTAGTTCCAGGGAACCACACAGGACCTGCCCTAGTTCCAGGGAACCACACAGGACCTACCCTAGTTCCAGGGAACCACACAGGACCTGCCCTAGTTCCAGGGGACCACACAGGACCTACCCTAGTTCCAGGGAACCACACAGGACCTGCCCTAGTTCCAGGGGACCACACAAGACCCAACCTAGTTCCAGGGAACCACACAAGACCTGCCCTAGTTCCAGAGGACCACACAAGACCTACCCTAGTTCCAGAGGACCACACAAGACCTACCCTAGTTCCAGGGAACCACACAGGACCTACCCTAGTTCCAGGGAACCACACAAGACCTACCCTAGTTCCAGGGAACCACACAGGACCTACCTAGTTCCAGGGAACCACACAGGACCTGCCCTAGTTCCAGGGAACCACACAGGACCTACCCTAGTTCCAGGGAACCACACAAGACCTACCCTAGTTCCAGGGGACCACACTAGACCTACCCTAGTTCCAGGGGACCACACAAGACCCAACCTAGTTCCAGGGAACCACACAAGACCTACCCTAGTTCCAGGAAACCACACAAGACCTACCCTAGTTCCAGGGAACCACACAATACCTGCCCTAGTTCCAGGGAACCACACTAGACCTACCCTAGTTCCAGGACCTACCCTAGTTCCAGGAAATCACACAAGACCTACCCTAGTTCCAGGGGACCACACAGGACCTACCCTAGTTCCAGGGAACCACACAAGACCTACCCTAGTTCCAGGGGACCACACAAGACCTACCCTAGTTCCAGGGAACCACACAGGACCTACCCTAGTTCCAGGGAACCACACAAGACCTACCCTAGTTCCAGGGAACCACACAAGACCTGCCCTAGTTCCAGGGGACCACACTAGACCTACCCTAGTTCCAGGACCTACCCTAGTTCCAGGAAATCACACAAGACCTACCCTAGTTCCAGGGGACCACACAGGACCTACCCTAGTTCCAGGGGACCACACAAGACCTACCCTAGTTCCAGGGAACCACACAAGACCTGCCCTAGTTCCAGGGGACCACACTAGACCTGCCCTAGTTCCAGGACCTACCCTAGTTCCAGGGAACCACACAAAACCTACCCTAGTTCCAGAGGACCACACAAGACCTGCCCTAGTTCCAGAGGACCACACAAGACCTACCCTAGTTCCAGGGGACCACACAAGACCTGCCCTAGTTCCAGAGGACCACACAAGACCTACCCTAGTTCCAGAGGACCACACAAGACCTACCCTAGTTCCAGAGGACCACACAAGACCTACCCTAGTTCCAGAGGACCACACAAGACCTGCCCTAGTTCCAGAGGACCACACAAGACCTACCCTAGTTCCAGGGGACCACACAAGACCTGCCCTAGTTCCAGAGGACCACACAAGACCTACCCTAGTTCCAGAGGACCACACAAGACCTACCCTAGTTCCAGGGGACCACACAAGACCTACCCTAGTTCCAGGGAACCACACTAGACCTACCCTAGTTCCAGGAAATCACACAAGACCTACCCTAGTTCCAGGGAAGAACTCAGCGTCTTCCTTCTTGAGAGCAATGGTGTCCTTCCACTGAGAATTGTCCACATTCCTTTGGAGAGAAGAGTCCGGCTTGATGGTCTCCTGTACACACACAAGAATTAGACGGGCCATATCACAGGATCAGTCAACAAATAGGCATGCACAGCTCACTTCTGGCACTGAACACCAGGCACAGTCACGTGAGGATCACCAGACATGCAGGGGACCTTTGTCGAGGGGTTAAATATTCACAACGGGACAATTCATGGGGGTGGGGGTTGGCAATATTCGTGGGTTATCTAGGAGCCGCCACCACACCCACCTCCACAAACCCCGTGTACGCCCACCTCCACCACCCCCGTGCACGCCCACCTCCACAACCGCCTGCCATTAAATGCTCAGCTGCTGCACCTTGTGACAGGCTTACAATGAGGGCAGAGGTCAGGTCAAATTACAGGATGTCAGTTTTCATATTCTTAACCCTGTCCACAAACTTTAAGAGCAGCGCTCTCAGCATGGGTGTGGCCCAGGGGGGGGGGATGTGGAGGTCTGGATCTTCTGGAGTATTACCTTTCCTCTGTCTAATGGCTTGATGATGAAGAGCTATCAAGTTGCCTACATTAGCTTGCCTTCTACCAGAGACGCACAACTGAGGCTATTGATAGCAGGTCAGTAATGACTTGTCCTAACAACACAAAATACAATGGCACAGAGAACCTGAGACTTCTAACAAGAAAGGAGACAGCTATGGTTCCCGGGACTCCCAAGGCTCCTAGTTATGGGTGCTTGGGACTCACTAGGTTCCTAACTATGTGTGCCAGGGACTCCCTGGGCTCCTAGCTATGTGTGCCAGGGACTCACTAGGCTCCTAGCTATGTGTGCCTGGGACTCACTAGACTCCTAGCTATGTGTGCCAGGGGCTCACTAGGCTCCTAGCTATGTGTGCCAGGGACTCACTAGACTCCTAACTATGTGTGCCTGGGACTCACTAGGCTCCTAGCTATGTGTGCCAGGGACTCGCTAGACTCATAGCTATGTGTGCCAGGGACTCGCTAGGCTCCTAGCTATGTGTGCCAGGGACTCACTAGGCTCCTAGCTATGTGTGCCAGGGACTCACTAGGCTCCTAGCTATGTGTGCGCCTGGGACTCACTAGGCTCCTAGCTATGTGTGCTTGGGACTCACTAGACTTCTAGCTATGTGTGCCTGGGACTCACTAGACTCCTAGCTATGTGTGCCAGGGACTCACTAGACTCCTAGCTATGTGTGCCAGGGACTCACTAGGCTCCTAGCTATGTGTGCCAGGGACTCACTAGGCTCCTAGCTATGTGTGCCAGGGACTCACTAGGCTCCTAGCTATGTGTGCCAGGGACTCACTAGGCTCCTAGCTTTGTGTGCCAGGGACTCACTAGGCTCCTAGCTATGTGTGCCAGGGACTCACTAGGCTCCTAGCTGTGTGTGCCAGGGACTCACTAGGCTCTTAGCTATGTGTGCTAGGGACTCACTAGACTCCTAGCTATGTGTGACAGGGACTCACTAGGCTCCTAGCTATGTGTGCCAGGGACTCACTAGGCTCCTAGCTATGTGTGCCAGGGACTCACTAGGCTCCTAGCTATGCGTGCCAGGGACTCACTAGGCTCCTAGCTATGTGTGCCAGGGACTCACTAGGCTCCTAGCTATGTGTGCCAGGGACTCACTAGGCTCCTAGCTATGTGTGCCAGGGACTCACTAGGCTCCTAGCTATGTGTGCCAGGGACTCCCTAGGCTCCTAGCTATGTGTGCCAGGGACTCACTAGACTCATAGCTATGTGTGCCAGGGGCTCACTAGGCTCCTAGCTATGTGTGCCAGGGACTCACTAGACTCTTAGCTATGTGTGCCAAGGACTCACTAGGCTCCTAGCTATGTGTGCCAGGGACTCACTAGGCTCCTAGCTATGTGTGCCAGGGACTCACTAGGCTCCTAGCTATGTGTGCCAGGGACTCACTAGGCTCCTAGCTATGTGTGCCAGGGACTCACTAGGCTCCTAGCTATGTGTGCCAGGGACTCACTAGGCTCCTAGCTATGTGTGCCAGGGACTCACTAGGCTCTTAGCTATGTGTGCCAGGGACTCACTAGACTCATAGCTATGTGTGCCAGGGGCTCACTAGGCTCCTAGCTATGTGTGCCAGGGACTCACTAGGCTCCTAGCTATGTGTGCCAGGGACTCACTAGACTCCTAGCTATGTGTGCCAGGGACTCACTAGACTCCTAGCTATGTGTGCCAGGGACTCACTAGACTCCTAGCTATGTGTGCCAGGGACTCACTAGACTCCTAGCTATGTGTGCCAGGGACTCACTAGGCTCCTAGCTATGTGTGCTAGGCTCCTAGCTATGTATGCCCAGGGATTCACCAGGACCCAGTATAGATGCCCAGGCAGGCTTTACTCCATGGCACCAGCAACTTAAAAAAATAAAAAATTAAAATTAAAAAACAGAAACATTCCATATATTGCAAAATTTCCGGGAAAAACTCCCCATGATAACTGATACACTCAAACTACTCACACCAGGCACTACTGGGCACTCTCACATCGTACAATCACGCCACGTGTACAGAGCTAGAAATAAGGTTTAATGTTGGTAGGACATGATGTCCTAGCATAATAAGATTTGCTAGGTCATTTTCTAATATTGGTCAGTCATTATACTTCTACTAAATGTGCAATAATAATAGTATGATTCATAAAAACAAATGACAATACAGCATGAAAAGTTAAGTAGGACAAAAATGTCACTGCATGTTCTCCATCCAGTTATCCCAGTCTTCTAAAGGAAGATTGTCACCAGACTCACTACTTCTGTCTGACTCATTCTCTTCATCTTTATTCACTACCAATGCTGAGGTGCTTAGTGTAGCATTAGCAGGCTTTCTTCCTGTACTTCCTCCTGGCCACTGGTTTGGTCTAGTTGTACTTTCCCACCATAACTCAATGCTACTATCAGCATTGTACCTGTTTCCTACAATCAGCAGACCTCAGCCTAGTACATTGCAATTAGCCTAGGGGATACAATTAGCAAGGGCACCGCACTGCATGCTATTAGCTAACCACACTATGTTTTTTTCCCCCTCCTTTTTCTTTTTCCACAACACTAAGTGAATTTTACTTCCTGGTAACCACTGCAGCTGCAACACTAAGCAGCTGACTAGTAGTAGCCACTTAGCTTGTTATTTGCTATTAGGACAATCTGGCAGAGCAAGTAGTGATTTGGTCGGACAAATTGGTGAATTTCCCAGAAAATGCTGTTATGTCTAGCCTGTTATGTCTAGCTCTGCGTGTATCACACATGATCCTTGTGTATCACACATGATCCTTGTGTATCACACATGATCCTTGTGTATCACACATGATCCTTGAGCTCGTATTGACAGCAGTTTCATGTCTACTCACTCACAAGCAAAAGGGAAAAAAATGATTTTTTTATATTTTTTTACAATGAACAAAAAACAACCCTCCCTTTACCCTGTGTTGCGCCTTGTACTCATCCAGAGTCATCTCCTTCGGGCCAAGGTCCTCCTCCAGTGCTGCCTCCTCTTCCCCTTCCTCCTCTCTCCCGGCCTTCTCTCTGTAGAGGCACAATCATGATGACCATCAAATAATTGCCCCCCCTCCCAAGACGATATACGCAGCCCCCCCCTCCTCAATAACGACATACGCACAACTCCCCCCCACCCCCCCCAAAAAAGCACACAAACTTAGCTTCCCTTCTACCCGCTGCCAAGGTTCCTATGCACAGATAAAAGTCGCCCTTTTGTCAGCCTCTTCTTGTCTCCTCCTAACAAGTCTGGCACACTTCCACGATCACACACAGCGAGATAGGCAAAGAGGTCTCCCCATAACAATCCCCTATTCCCTTCCTGATACTGTTATTCATGTTACTCACTTGTCCTCCTGAGTGGCGGCAGGCTCCCCATTGGTTACTCGCTCCTGTGTGTCGGGGTGTTGCTCTGTCTCTTCCGTGGGCCAGTCCTCCAGGGTGGCTTCTTCCTGTCTCCCCCAGTTGTGTGAGCCTCCTCCATCACGCTTGTCCACTGCCTTAACCGAACTAAGGGAAGAGAGAGGGGGAGTAAGGAAGAAAGGGAGAGAAGAGAGGGGGAGTAAGGAAGAAAGGGAGATAAGAGTGGGGGAGTAAAGGAAGAAAGGGAGATAAGAGTGGGGGAGTAAAGGAAGAAAGGGAGATAAGAGAGGAGGAGTAAGGAAGAAAGGGAGAGAAGAGTAAGGAAGAAAGGGAGAGAAGAGAGGGAGGAGTAAGGAAGAAAGGGAGATAAGAGAGGAGGGAGGAAGGAAGAAAGGGAGAGAAGAGAGGAGGGAGTAAGAAGAAAGGGAGAGACGAGAGAGGATGTCATGTTCCTCTCATGGTTGCCCCCCCCCCCCCCCCCCTATTGATCAGGGTAACTGCAGTAGACATACTACCATACTAATGGAGACTGCTAAGAAATGATGAGGAATGCCTTAGGCGAGAGACCACCCCACTCACCAGGCCAACAACTCCCACACATGCATCCTCAAACTCTAGGTCTTAAAAAGAAGCTAAGATGCTTTGGCTCACACAGCCCGAGTCAACTCACTGCCACCCTACACCAACTAGCTCCACCACAGAGTGATGGTGTCCCTGTAGTGCTGCACACTAGTCACTTTGCATTGCTCATGTATTTAATGCTAGCCCCAAGAGAAAGAGGAGGCTCACCTGCAGCAGCTCTCAGTAGAGAGCACCCACAGCACCAACTAAAAGCTCATCTATTTAATGCTAGCCCCAAGAGAAAGAGGAGGCTCACCTGCAGCAGCTCTCAGTAGAGAGCACACACATCACCAACTAAAAGCTCATTTTTTTAATGCTAGCCCCAAGAGAAAGAGGAGGCTCACCTGCAGCAGCTCTCAGTAGAGAGCACACACATCACCAACTAAAAGCTCATCTATTTAATGCTAGCCCCAAGAGAAAGAGGAGGCTCACCTGCAGCAGCTCTCAGTAGAGAGCACACACAGCACCAACTAAGGGCTTCCACTCTGACTGGCTGGCTACAACTGGTGCCCACTCAAAGGAGTGACTACAAGGACGGAGGGATCTGGGTTTAAGCCCAATTCCAAACCCTTCTGATATTAAATTCTCACGCATGCATGCAGTGATGCTGCATCCACCCTCTTGAACAACTAGGGACATCCTAGACTAAAGAATGCCCCCCCCCCCCCCCCCCCCCCCGTATAACTGTATTGTTTAATGCCAGAGATATATTTAAACAGAAACATGCAACTATATTTGTTGAGAGAGGAAACGAAGACTGTACCCACGTACAACTAGTTAGATGACCCTTTACCATTTAAAATCATATGAGTGCAGTATTGGTGTACACAAGTTTGAAAAGGTAGGCTACACACACACTCACCTCTTATCACTGCCACTTCTTCTCTCAAACTCCCTCTTGCCGGTCCGTTGCCCGATACCACTGCGCCCTCCTCCCCGGAATGGACGGGATCCACGCCCCCCTCTGGGGGGACGATCCTCACCACCATACACATTTTCCTTAGGAGGTAAGAGATAATGAAACTACCGCCACATAGCAACAATACAGGGATCCACCATTGATTATCTTATCTGGGATCACCCCCCATGGGTGTCCACAGTTCAAAGTTGCTGACACTTTATACTAACCCAACCTGGAATCATTCCCACCCAGACTGCCACCAAGCATGCTCTAGCAACCACTGCTTCACCAAGCATGCTCTAGCAACCACTGCTTCACCAAGAATGCTCTAGCAACCACTGCCCTAACCCTACACTCACTGCCACCAAGCATGCTCTAGCAACCACTGCACTAACCCTACACTCACTGCCACCAAGCATACTCTAGCAACCACTGCTTCACCAAGAATGCTCTAGCAACCACTGCCCTAACCCTACACTCACTGCCACCAAGCATACTCTAGCAACCACTGCCTCCCCAAGAATGCTCTAGCAACCACTGCCCTAACCCTACACTCACTGCCACCAGGCATACTCTAGCAACCACTGCCTCCCCAAGAATGCTCTAGCAACCACTGCCCTAACCCTACACTCACTGCCACCAAGCATACTCTAGCAACCACCGCCTCCCCAAGAATGCTCTAGCAACCACTGCCCTAACCCTACACTCACTGCCACCAAGCATACTCTAGCAACCACTGCCTCCCCAAGAATGCTCTAGCAACCACTGCCCTAACCCTACACTCACTGCCACCAGGCATACTCTAGCAACCACTGCCTCCCCAAGAATGCTCTAGCAACCACTGCCCTAACCCTACACTCACTGCCACCAAGCATACTCTAGCAACCACTGCCTCCCCAAGAATGCTCTAGCAACCACTGCCCTAACCCTACACTCACTGCCACCAAGCATACTCTAGCAACCACTGCCTCCCCAAGAATGCTCTAGCAACCACCGCCCTAGCCCTACACTCACTGCCACCAAGAATGCTCTAGCAACCATTGCCCTAGCCCTACACTCACTGCCACCAAGAATGCTCTAGCAACCATTACCCTACAAACTCGTCACCAAGCATTCTCTAGCAAACCTACAACCAAATATAGCCTAGTGATAGCCAGTGTTAATGGACAATAACTTTCAAATATGGACATACTTGAAGCGATCCCGAATAATCTGAGGCAGTACCAAAATATACAGGGGGGATAATATTTGATAATTGTCCCACCCACCCTCCTCTTAAATATATGGATGAGTCGTGCAGCTTATCTTATGCTCAACCCTAGCCACCATGCGTTAAGGCTTTAAGCAAGACACTCACTCGGTCATTCTCCTTGGAGCCAAGGCGCGGTCTTCCGCCCATGCCTCTTGAACCACCCCTGGATGGGAAGCGATCTTCTCCACCCTGCCTGTCCTGCCTGTCCTGCCGGTCTTGCCTGTTGTCCAGCCTCTCTCCTCCCTGGCGCTCACCACGCGTGTTGAACCGAGACCCCTGTTTGGGGTGCACGCCAGAGTTCACCCTCTCCGGTGCAGAAACTGCGCAATACAATTCAACTTGTGACTTTTTTATATTTTATACACCTCTGTATGCATAATATCAACAACACAACAAGTAAAATACCACTAATTTATATTTATAATATACAGTATAGCTATAATCCCCCCCCCCCCCTCCCCTCCAAACCATCATCCATTCAAACTATTAGAAAGCCAACACAATAATCTGCAGTTTGGTGGAAGAAGTGGCTCCATTGAGGTAGGCAAACAGGCTATACCGCACTACATCCACAACAAGACCTATCCTTACAGCAAGGAAATCCACACTCTGAGAGGGAAAGGATTCCGAGTGGTTCCCAGTGAGTGACCACATCCTTTCTCAGAGGGAAGGGCTTCATAGTCCACACTCTTGAGAGGGAAAGGATTCCGAGTGGTTCCCAGTGAGTGACCACATCCTTTCTCAAAGGGAAGGGCTTCATAGTGGTTCAGTGAGTATCCATAGCCTCTCTAACTGCCACACTCAGAGAGGGAAGGGGTTCAGAGTGGTTCCCTCCCATTGAGTGACCACATCCTTTCTCAGCTGAAGAACTTTCAAAACGAAACACACCGACACCTAGGCCGGCAGAAGACTACCCAACAACTCCTAAAGCCTTGTTCACAACATGTCGCTGGGTCCTGCAACACGAGCGACGTGACACGTTGCGAAACTTTTTTCAGTCAGCGACAAGCCGTGACACTGTGTCGCGAGAATAGACTCGAGTTCTATTCCTGCGACAGTCGTGTGGTTTTCACACCTATTTCGATCTGATAGCGGGCGTGGTTAGTGTGCACTGTTTAGAGCTAAACTGTTGCAGGACTGTTCGCGAGGAAGAGATGAACGAAGAGAAGTTGATAGAAGCTGTGAGGAAGTATAGTCGTGCTTGTGGGAAGTATCTTCCAAGTCTTTTTAAGGACATAAGGTCGAAGGAAAATGCCTGGAAGAATGTTGCGGTCGAGGTAATGGTTGGTAATGGTTCGGTGAAATAGTTGGCTTAAAAGGGGAGAGTTGCCTTCTTTTTTTTAACTTGTGGTTACAACTTTAGAGCTCCGTAGATTCTGCAAACGTCATGGTATGAACTTGATATATAGCTCAAAAGATAGGTCTCTCTGTGTGCTCTCTTTTGATACTAAAATATATTTCATAGGATAACTATAGGCAAGTTACTAGACCCTAAAGTGGAGGGACCTCAAAAACCTGCATCCCAAAAACCTCATCCAAAATAACTCCAGATTGCTAAGTGTTGAAGATTTGAAATTGGTACGAGTGGCTAGAGGAAGCCCGCCTCTATTCAATCACCTTTTTCATTAGGCGTTAAAATTTTAGTACGTGGTCAAGTGCGCGGGTAGAAAATTGATTATGTTGAAAATTTAAAGTGAAGAGCATGTTCATTCACAAGTTGGAGAGGTGACTGTGCAGATTGCATTAAAAAATGGAAAAACCTCAGGGATGCATTTGTGAGGGAATTGAAGAAACAGAAGAGTGGAGACAAGGGCCTCAGCTATACATCGAGATGACCCTATTTCAACATCCTGCTATTTTTGTTGGACACTGTTCGACACAGGGAGTCTGTGAAATTTTAGCTACATTATAGAACTTTTGACTGCCATTATTTTTTTTCTTTCTAGAACATTCTCAAATTTCGGACAAGCAGAACCATTTGATGAAACAGAATCAAAGGAAGTGATGGACTAGGTAAGATTTGTGGAGTGGAGGGGAGACGGAATAATATATGTTCATATCTCATCATATTGTGTTCACGTTATTATTTTTAGCTTGTTGGTGCTGGAGGATGATAGGCCTGCGTCATCATTGCTGTGTGAGTCTCCCTCTCGTACTTCTCACCACTCCACAGCTGGAGGATGATAGACCTGCGCCATCATTGCTGTGTGAGTCTCCCCCTCCCTCTAGTACTTCTCACCACTCCACAGCTGGAGGATGATAGGCCTGCGTCATCATTGCTGTGTGAGTCTCCCTCTCGTACTTCTCACCACTCCACAGCTGGAGGATGATGCCTGCGTCATCATTGATGTGTGAGTCTCCCCCTCCCTCTAGTACTTCTCACCACTCCACAGCTGGAGGATGATGCCTGCGCCATCATTGCTGTGTGAGTCTCCCCCTCCCTCTAGTACTTCTCACCACTCCACAGCTGGAGGATGATGCCTACGCCATCATTGCTGTGTGAGTCTCCCTCTCGTACTTCTCACCACTCCACAGCTGGAGGATGATGCCTACGCCATCATTGCTGTGTGAGTCTCCCTCTCGTACTTCTCACCACTCCACAGCTGGAGGATGATAGACCTGCGCCATCATTGCTGTGTGAGTCTCCCCCTCCCTCTAGTACTTCTCACCACTCCACAGCTGGAGGATGATGCCTACGCCATCATTGCTGTGTGAGTCTCCCTCTCGTACTTCTCACCACTCCACAGCTGGAGGATGATAGACCTGCGCCATCATTGCTGTGTGAGTCTCCCTCTAGTACTTCTCACCACTCCACAGCTGGAGGATGATGCCTGCGCCATCATTGCTGTGTGAGTCTCCCCCTCCCTCTCGTACTTGCCACACTCCACAGCCAGCCACTTCGCGTGCATCATCTCCTTTGGTACACTCACCACCCAGCACTTGGGGGCAGAACAAGAGGAAACGAGTGACAACCAGGGATGAAGATGGTGACGAGGCACTTATACTGTCCTTAAAAGAAATACAGGAGAGTGCTCGCAATAGGCTAGCCAACAAAAATGATATGGACTTCAATTTTGGCCTTGAAGTGGCTGGGCGGTTGAAAACGCTCTCCCTCGGCAAAATGGTCTTGCCAAAATAAGAATCAAACAAGTACTACTATTTGACATCGAGTTTGAACCAGAAAATCCCCACTCTGGTGAGGCGTTAACCAAGACACAACAAAAACATGCAGTGTCCGAGGACAGCACGAGTGTTCCACAAACAACAAAAACATGCAGTGTCCGAGGACAGCACGAGTGTTCCACAACAACCACCCTTCATGTCACTTCCTGTGATTGACCAACCCTTTGTACATATCACATCCAAGCAGTCCAGCACTGTGTGTGGGCACAGGCAAGGCAACACCTGCACCCGTTCAGGATACCACCATCCAAACAGTCCAGCACTGTGTGGGCACAGCACCATTCAGGAAACCACCATACTGGGTCCCCAAAGGATAAAATTCAACAAGAAATCAGGTCCATTCTCCAACTAAGAGTCATCGAATCCTTGGGCCTCCCTGATCGTGGCTGTCGGGAAGAAGGATGGCAGCGTTCATCTTTGTCCGGACTATAGATGACTCAACACGCTAACGGTGTACAACCCTTACCAGATGCCCTGTGTCGATGACCTCATCGACAAACTTGGACAAGCCAAATATCTGACAAACTTGGAGAAGCCAAATATCTTCCCACCCTTGACCTCACCAAAGGGTATTATCAAGTCCCGGTGAGACCAGCCAACAGAGACAATGACTGTTTGGGTTTATCACAATGCCCTTTGTTCTCAAAGGTACCCACCACATGCCAACGACCGATAGACGTCACCCTGGATTGACTACAAGACTTCGCAGCAGCCTACCTCAACCACATCATTGTCTTCAGCTCAACCTGGGCTGGACATCTCACCCATCTCAAACAAGTATTGCAGAGACTGAGCAGCGAAGGCTTGAAAGTTAAGGCTAGGAAACGTTCATACCCACCCCACCCCCCAACGGACCATGTGGTTGGCCGGGGACAGGTACCACGGGAAATGGGCAAGATACACGCAATGGAAAAATGTCACCAGCCCCAGAACCAGGAAGGACATCCGAGCCCTCCTGGGCTCGGTCTGCTATTATCGACCTTTTGTGCCTGTCTTTGCAGACATCACAGCATGCCTTCCGGATTTAACAAAGGCCGCGGGGCCCCAACATAGTCAGATGGGGGCCACAGCACCAACGAGCTTTTCGACCAGCTCTAAGACAATCTCAGCAAGCAACATAGTCAGATGGGGGTCACAGCACCAACGAGCTTTCGACCAGCTCTAAGACAATCTCAGCAAGCATCCCACCCCTCAAAAGCCCTGACTACAAGATAACATTCTGTTTGCAGACGGATGCGTCGGACAGAGGCAACGGAACGCTGCTCAGCCAAGACGATGACAGTGGAGTGGAACACCTGATAGGCCTCCAGATCATCCTTCTCTGTTTATATAAATACATGAAAATGGGGGGGGGGGGGGGGGGGGGGTAAAATTGGTTCACAAAACGGAATTTGTGTTTCCGTGAAAGTGGAAATAGGTAATTTTTGAAACGGAAAAAAGAAGAGGGTGTAAATATTGTGTTTATTGTTGGTCCAATTATTACCATATATAGTTGTGTGACCCGGTTGGTCAGTCACCACAAAAAAACGACAAGGTCAAGAGTAGGCTTCATCTGGTCATCCTGCACATGTGCTCTTTAGTGAATCTTTATTATCTATAACTTGGTCAATTCGAGCTGATCAAGGTAGAGTAGGAGTCAGCGGATAAAGGCTGACCTTCCGAGCTGATCAGGGTAGAGTAGGAGTCAGCGGATAAAGGACGACCTTTCAAGCTGATCAGGGTGGAGTAGGAGTCAGCGGATAAAGGCTGACCTTTCGAGCTGATCAAGGTAGAGTAGGAGTCAGCGGATAGAGGCCGACCTTTCAGCTTATCAAGGTAGAGTAGGAATCAGCGGATAAAGGCTGACATTTCAAGCTGATCAGGGTAGAGTAGGAATCAGCGGATAAAGGCTGACATTTCAAGCTGATCAGGGTAGAGTAGGAGTCAGCGGATAAAGGCTGACCTTTTGAGCTGATCAAGGTAGAGTAGGAGTCAGCGGATAAAGGCTGACCTTTCAAGCTGATCAGGGTTAAAGGCTGACCTTTCAAGCTGATCAGGGTAGAGTAGGAGTCAGCAGATAAAGGCTGACCTTTTGAGCTGATCAAGGTAGAAGAGGAGTCAGCAGATAACTCCTGGACATGCTTGCCTCATAAAACTGTTTTTATTATTTTATAAACGCCCAGTGCTGACCACATAGTGGTTCATATATTTATGTTATTTGCAAGCAGCGACCAAAGTCTTATGCTTGCAAAGTGCAGAAGGTGATCTCCAGGTCACACTAGGAAGAGAGGCGTGTCATCCTCAATTGCCTAATAAGGGTTGGGCATAGCAGATCATTACGCACTCATGGAATGAACCGACCGACCGATTCCATTTTCCCCTTCCTATTTGGAGGTGCTCATTTCTTGTGCCATCTTCTAATGCTATTTCCACTCGGTCAGCCAGCAATTAACACTCCGCCTGCCAATTCCCTCGCTACAGCAACAGGAAGATATTGGCAGGAAACTTGGCTACAAATACTAGCCTGGCTCCCCAGTAGGTGACCTAATTGCTTGTGGGATAAAAAAATATTCTCACATACGCACAACAGATCCCTTAAAAATCATGCTAATGATATGCAATGAAAAATTTACCGGCAACTATTTCCCACAAAGTAGTACACATTGTGCTAGTCTTCCCATATAATTACAAGCTTAATTAAGCCTATAGCAGCAGCCATAGCTACAGCTGTGGCCATCTTTTAGGTAGCTGGAGCAGCAGCTTTAGACTTTGCACCTTGGCAGTTGTGTGCATCCAGGAAACAGATTATGTAATTGTCTCTTGAGCTTACAATAACATTTTACAAGTCTTAATTATTTAGTATCCTTCCCTGATAGTAGTGAGTGCAGCATTAAAATTGACCGGACCCTCCAGCCTTCAGGGGTTAAAGCATCTATGTGCATGTGGAAGAACGAGATAGCAGATCCAGCATCTCCAAGGACCACACCTGCTAGCCGTGGGGAGCAGAGGCAAACTCTCCAAGCAGTTCAAGGAAGACCACGTTCTGCACCTCTTGCGGTCATCTCGCACTTCCTATGGAGGCACTTTTGAAACGGAATTAATAAAACTTGAAATGGAAAATGACCTTTTCTGAAACGGAAACTGCTCCCCTTGTTTTGGGTTGGGTGGAGAAGATGACCTGGTGCTTCATAGGAATAAAGCATGTTTGGACACTCTCCCTCAAGATTTATGAGATAGATTCTGATGGAATATTAGATTGAAAACTGTCAACAGCACCCTCCAGTGAATGCCACACAGCTATGATAATAGCTAGTCATAGGTAGCACTCTCAGGTGAATGCCACACAGCTATTAGTTGCAGGTACACAGCACAGCACCCTCCAGTGAATGCCACACAGCTATGATAATAACTAGTGCCTGCCGTGTATGGGCATATAGTAGGTGTTTGTGTGCACACACACAGTACAGGATCATGCATGCACTACTCCACCAGTGCCTGTCATGTATGGGCATATAGTAGGTGTTTGTGTGCACACACACAGTACAGGATCATGCATGCACTACTTCACCAGTGCCTGTCATGTATGGGCATATAGTAGGCCTTTGTGTGCACACGTCACACAGTACAGTACAGGATCATGCATGCAGTACTCCACCAGTGCCTGTCATGTATGGGCATATAGTAGGTGTTTGTGTGCACACACACAGTACAGGATAATGCATGCACTACCCCACCAGTGCCTGCCATGTTGAGGGACTGTTGAGGGACTGTTGAGACAGTGCCAATGGTGGGACTACATAAGTCAGCAGCAAAATGAGGGTCCATGTTCTTAGATAGGAACAGGGAGAAGAGCTACAGCATGGCTGCATCCCCCCCCCCCCCCCCCCAGATGAAACCAGGTTAAGGGGGTAGGGGTTTAATATTCAGTTTAAACTCAATCAGCAAATAGGTGAAATGAAGAGCAATAGAGCATAAGTGTGACTACACACTCTGTGCCCAATAACCCTCCACCCCCCACCCACAAGACATCACCTGCAAATATTCAACCCCTCAAACTATCACATGAGCAAGAACTTGGGTCATCCATAGCCGAGCCAATAAGTGCTAGCCACACTCTGAGCAGGAGGTGGGAGGAGTTACAAACTAACCAATCAACAAACCAAGCGAGTACTCCAATGAGCAGTCCACTATGACAAGAGCAGCGCAAGCCAACCACAAGACGAAGGAAAACAGCCGCCGACTATGGAATGGCCGCATTCAGCAGCGAGTGTAGATGAACCAGAAAGAAGCTGTACATCGACACGGGGAAAGAGAAGAGTAATTGCTGGTGGAGGTGTATTGAGATGAAGCCATGCATGGTGCCGCTTAGCTGGCTTGACAAGTGCTTCTGCTCATTGCCAGCTACACAATGCTTACACTCATCCACCACCGGTACTAGCTCAGCAACACACAACAACTAACATAGCAGACATGCATGCTGGCACAGCGATGCGCCGGCTTGCTGGCCATATGCTTACACTCATCCACCACCGGTACTAGCTCAGCAACACACAACAACAAACATAGCAGACGTGCCTGCTGGCACAGCGATGCGCCGGCTTGCTGGCCATATGCTTACACTCATCCACCACCGGTACTAGTTCAGCAACACTCAACAACAGGCATAGTAGACTTGCTTGCTGGCACAGCGATGCCGGCTTGCTGGCAATATGCTTACACTCATCCACCACCGGTACTAGCTCAGCAACACACAACAATACAAGTCACACACTGAATAGAAGTCGCTCTGAAAGCCGCACTCCAAATGTAGCACACCAAGATAATTACACCACCGCTCTTGCACACGCGCAGTCGTTTATCATTAGTTAAGAATACACGCGCAATGTTTGCAAAGCAGACAGCAGCATACAAGGAGAAGTACAGCCAATGGATGATGTCAGGGCAGAAGTCTTACACTGCTGCTGGCAATGTGCTTGCTCCAGACAAAGCACAATGCTTGAGGTGGGTTAAGGAATGTTGGGATAGCTTGTCTGCCGAGTTGATCAAGAAATAATTCCGTGCTTGTGGCATCACTGTGAAGGTGAACGGGTCTGAAGATGGAGAAATTCACTGCCTCAAAGACGATAAAGTAGCAGCTTTAGCTATCCCAGCCATTACACAAGCTACTCGCCAGCTGTTGGAAGGAAGTGACAGCGGTGGAGAAAATCCATTTGCTTCCCTGGACGAAGAGGATAAAGAACAGATCGAACATAACGAACTCATTGTAGATAACGATAGTGATTAGGAACTCTTGTCAGCCAACTACTACCTAGCTCAATGTTTGAAATGAAACAATCACAACCACAATGACCCAGCCAAAAAATTGCGTCAGCACAATAGCGCAAGCGCAAGGCTTGAAGTTCGCAGCTTGATTTGGCTGAATAAATACAAGTCGCGACTTATATTCGAGTGAATATGGTATATATATATATATATATATTGTAAAGAAAAGAGCTCTATAAAGATCGAATGCACGACTAACACTATGCCACACCCCTCACTTCCGCTATCTTGAAAAGTTACGGCGAACCGTTATAGTAGATATGAAATAAGATTTCAGGCCTCTCTGACGGCGACAGCAGTGGAGATGAAGGAGAAAGCACCCAAGGTTACCTGGGCAACCATGAAGTTGATTGTAATAGCGTAGCAGCTCCAAAAAGCACTGTTGCCAGTGATGTAGGAGCATTTGACGGCAGCGAGGAGGAGCAGCAGGACTTCTCCCGAGGTTAATTAAGTGATGGCGAACAAGTGCAAGGTAAAGCATGGTAGCCACATATGCAACTAGAGCATGGCCACACAATACTAGACTTAAACCCCTTTTTTATCCTGGAAAAATCCTGCGAATTTCCTCCTGTGACTAATGTTGTCCAATAATTTGCTGGCCAACATATCTCGTCCAAATGCCAACATGACTAGCTCCAGTGCCCAGCATGGCCAGCTCCTGGAAAAATCCTGCGAATTTCCTCCTGTGACTAATGTTGTCCAATAATTTGCTAGCCAACATATCTCGTCCAAATGCCAACATGACTAGCTCCAGTGCCCAGCATGGCCAGCTCCAGTGCCCAGCACGGCCAGCTCCAGTGCCCAGCACGGCCAGCTCCAGTGCCCAGCACGGCTAGCTCCAGTGCCCAACACGGCTAGCTCCAGTGCCCAACACGGCTAGCTCCAGTGCCCAACACGGCTAGCTCCAGTGCCCAGCACGGCTAGCTCCAATGCCCAGCATGGCTAGCTCCAATGCCCAGCATGGCTAGCTCCAGTGCCCAACATGGCTAGCTCCAATGCCCAACATGGTTAGCTCCAATGCCCAACATGGCTAGCTCCAGTGCCCAGCACGGCTAGCTCCAATGACCAACATGGCTAGCTCCAGTGCCCAGCATGGCTAGCTCCAATGCCCAACACGGCTAGCTCCAGTGCCCAGCACGGCTAGCTCCAGTGCCCAGCATGGCTAGCTCCAATGCCCAACATGGCTAGCTCCAGTGCCCAACATGGCCAGCTCCAGTGCCCAACATGGCCAGCTCCAGTGCCCAACATGGCTAGCTCCAGTGCCCAGCACGGCTAGCTCCAATGCCCAACATGGCTAGTTACAATGCATGCTGAAGTGCTAAAAGTTGTCCCACCACTTGATTGTTTCTAAGCAACCAAAATCCATTATAACATTCTTAGACTCATTGGCTATAGATCACCTGATACTCAATGGGCAACTGTCAGCTGTTGTATGCATACAGTAAACCAAAAGTGATGCTCTTTGCCCCTTGTATAACACCCCTCCCCCTTCTTATAATGAGATTCATGTTCTTCAAGTGATTAATTAAGCTTTTTTGTGGTCATACTAGACTGTCATCTGCAATCTATCCTGATATCTATTTCGCTCACAAATATTTTGGTTGTGATGAAGGTATCAGAAATTGACCCCAATGCAATTTTGGATTGAAAATCATCAAAAACATCCTCAAGAGTCCTCGACACTGCAGCCAGGATGAATAAATGGTTAGTAGCTGCTGTATGTACACAGTACAGGATCATGCATGCACTACTCCATCAGTGCCTGTCATGTATGGGCATATAGTAGGTGTTTGTGTGCACACACAGTACAGGATCATGCATGCACTACTTCACCAGTGCCTGGGCATATAGTAGGTGTTTGTGTACACACACACAGTACAGGATCATGCATGTGCTACTTCATTGGAAGTTGTCTTGTAGAGGGACTGGGTGTTTGTTGAGACAGGGCCAAATGACAAGCACTACACATACCATGTCAGCTAAATCCACAATCATGTGCTCGGCTTTCTCTTAGCAACCAGAAGGAAAGAAGAGCCACTTGGCTGCATTTCATTTTGAAGTTTCGAAGATAGACAGCGGAAAGTCCTCTCTCTCTCTTTTCTTTTTTACAAGTAAGCGCCATGCTAAAAAAATTAGCATTGCAATTTTCAAGATTCTGGGGGAGGAGGAAGGATGTCCCAGGGAAGCTCCCTCCCCTAGCAATTGTGCGTGGAAAGTTTTTGCTAGAGAACAGAGAGACACTTTACCAAAAATGACTGAAGCCACTGAGATAGCACATGGAAGATGTCCAGTCCCATGCCTCTCCCTTTACTAAGATATATTTGGACTCTCTAAGATACTTGGGATAATTCCAACAGTTTCTAACCCTGGCCCAACAGCATCCCTAGCCCTGGAATACACGGATCCCTAACTTGGAGGTTGATGCTGTGTAGTCAGCGATCATCGCTAGGGGTATTCTGGGATATCGTAAGTGGATATCGTAAGTACCCCGCATATCCTGGGAAAGGTTGTGTGGCAGTGCTAAACATGTATTGAGTGCAGTTCTCTATCTTTGATTAGTAGACAGATAGCTTGGGTAAAGACAGCCAATATAGCCTGGGTAAGAACCAAGATAGCCTGGGTAAGAACAAAGATAGCCTGCCTGGGTAAGAACAGCCAAGATAGCTTGCCTGGGCAAGAACAGCCAAGGTAAGCCTGCCTGGGTAAGAACAGCCAAGATAGCCTGCCTGGGGTAAGAACAGCCAAGATAGCCTGCCTGGGGTAAGAACAGCCAAGATAGCCTGCCTGGGTAAGAACAGCCAAGATAGCCTGCCTGGGGTAAGAACAGCCAAGATAGCCTGCCTGGGGTAAGAGCAGCCAAGATAGCCTGCCTGGGTAAGAGCAGCCAAGATAGCCTTGGTAAGAGCAGCCAAGATAGCCTGCCTGGGTAAGAGCAGCCAAGATAGCCTGCTTGCCTGGGTAAGAAAAGCCAAGATAGCCTGCTTGCCTGGGTAAGAAAAGCCAAGATAGCGTGCCTGGGTAAGAACAGCCAAGATAGCCTGCCTGGGGTAAAAACAGCCAAGATAGCCTGCCTGGGTAAGAACAGCCAAGATAGCCTGCCTGGGGTAAGAACAGCCAAGATAGCCTGCCTGGGGTAAGAACAACCAAGATAGCCTGCCTGGGTAAGAACAGCCAAGATAGCCTGCCTGGGGTAAGAACAGCCAAGATAGCCTGCCTGGGGTAAGAACAACCAAGAAAGCCTGCCTGGGTAAGAACAGCCAAGAAAGCCTGCCTGGGTAAGAACAGCCAAGATAGCCTGCCTGGGGTAAGAACAGCAAGATACCCTGAACAGCCAAGATACCCTGAACAGCCAAGATACCCTGAACAGCCAAGATACCCTGAACAGCCAAGATACCCTGAACAGCCAAGATACCCTGAACAGCCAAGATAGCCTGCCTGGGGTAAGAACAGCCAAGAAAGCCTTCCTGGGTAAGAACAGCCAAGATAGCCTGCCTGGGTAAGAACAGCCAAGATAGCCTGCCTGGGGTAAGAGCAGCCAAGATAGCCTGCCTGGGTAAGAGCAGCCAAGATAGCCTGCCTGGGTAAGAGCAGCCAAGATAGCCTGCCTGGGGTAAGAGCAGCCAAGATGGCCTGCCTGGGTAAGAACAGCCAAGATAGCCTGCCTGGGGTAAGAGCAGCCAAGATGGCCTGCCTGGGTAAGAGCAGCCAAGGTAGCGATGGCCTGCCTGGGTAAGAGCAGCCAAGATAGCCTGCCTGGGGTAAGAACAGTCAAGATAGCCTGCCTGGGTAAGAACAGCCAAGAGAGCCTGCCTGGGTAAGAACAGCCAAGATAGCCTGCCTGGGGTAAGAGCAGCCAAGATGGCCTGCCTGGGTAAGAGCAGCCAAGGTAGCGATGGCCTGCCTGGGTAAGAGCAGCCAAGGTAGCCTGCCTGGGTAAGAGCAGCCAAGATAGCCTGGGTAAGAACAGGCAGGCAGCCTGGCTAAGAACAGGCAGAGTGCCTGGGTAAGCACAGCCAAGATAGCCTGGGTAAGAACAGGCAGACAGCCTGGGTAAGAACAGCCAGATAGCTTGGGTAAGAATAAACAAGATCAAGAACAAACAGCTTGGGTAAGCTTGCTGGATGTCCTGTCTATGATCTCACCCCTTGAGCCACTTAGCTGACGGAGAAAAATAAACACTTGGATTGAACTTTGGGCATTAATTAGAACACAATAATAAACTAGAAAGAGAAAGCTGGCAAAATACAACTCGGTCAACTTTTTTTTTAAATAAATTTAATTAACATTGGCTTTCGTGCAGGTCCTAAAGAGGGATGGGTGGTAGAGGGAAACTGAAAGGGAGAGACAATCAACCAATTGAAGAATTTGTTTTTAAGAAAGCTATTCAAAGTTGAAAGTAAAAGTAACCATAGTTGCTGCTGGTGGTTCCGGATTGTGAGCACAAACAAACTTTCCCAAAAGCTACACACCTTCAATAGGCGAGTGTAAAATCCTTTCCCAACCTTGGTCTAGAAATGTTCTGGAACACACGAACACATTTAAAAGTGCTATTCGACATGAGCTATTGAAAACTTGTATACACAATCAGCGTTTTGGTAGTAGTGTTGTACTCACTTCAGACTAGTCTTGAGTGGGTAACACCAGAAGCCATGTAGAAGAATGCAACAACTACTTTGTAATTAGCTGCCACAGTGTAATGATACAACACCTTTAAAAAAAAGGAAGGAAAAAAAACTACAGCATACTGCCATGAACCCCATTCATACTGAATAGTGTCACCACCCGTCACAGCTGCTATAAACATTATACCCTTCTGTTGAGCACCATCATTACTTACGGTAGTTTTAACATGAAATGAACTTTTGTGTCACAAGCTTCAATGTTGCCAAGGTCACTGATATTTCTTACACATGCCTGCAGAGAATTGCAGGCAAGTGCTAGCTATCACATTTGTAAATAAGGGGGCATTCATAACTAAGTCAAACACTTCTAATAGTAACAAGCACTGCCTCTCGATGTTGTAGTTATGCTTCGAGAACCTTAAAAAATGTCCAACATGTCACACATCAATACAGTGGAAACCCGTTTGGGGAGGCGGATTATTACTCTCAAGGCATTGCGGGAGGCTTACTTTTGTTGATATTTTCCGTCGCTTTGTTTTGCTTCGAGGAGGGCTTATCCTTGTTCTCCTTGCCGTCCTTTCCTTTGGCAAGCTTGTTTGCCTTGGAGTTTTCCCTGGTGTCAGACTTGGTTATCTTGGACACAGTCGGCTCTTTATCTGTCTTGGCAGATACGGGAAGGATCACATCTCCAGGATCATCTTCTTCGTCAATGAACATAGCATATCTGTTGGTCGTCCCTATGCTGTAAAGTTGCTCCATCCTACCGTGCTGCTGCCTGATTGCAACGGATTGAATACACACCTTTAGCTATCTAGTAGGAACGGCCATTTGCACAAAATTTGCACACATGTACTCGGATTTGTAAATTGAAGGTCAAAGGTTTCTAAACTACGTGACGTCATTAAGCTTGGAGACGGGTTTATTCCCCTTGTCACTCCTAGTAACATAGCCACTTCACCTAGTCCTTATGCTTGCTGTACATGCAGGACTGAATAGTTTAAACTGTCTTACATTTATCCATCAGCATTTTGTTGCATTTTTTTAATATTTTTTTTTAACAGGAAAGGCTGGGAAACCATAGAACCAGTGAGCAAGATGACCTAATTATAATTATGTGGAATGATAATTGCATCTATGTAGGCTCTAGGCTTTCAAAACCAACCAAGCCTCTGCCTTTTTACACTTCCACTGTCCACCCCCCCCCTCTCCCCTATCATTTTGTAAGAGCTTCCACTCTTGCTACTCCTGGCCATTCTCATCTTTGTGTCAGATGTCACTACAAAAGTGCTGCAACTTACTGAATTTAATAAAGGCTTTTCCCCTGCCTGGTTGTATTTTGTATGTTTGTGTGTACACAGCCTACACATCACTTTTGGCTTTCAAATGTCTGTAACGATGCCAAAGAGCATGTCCTTCTCACCAGCACAGTGCCAAAGAGCACATTCTTCTCACAATCATGGAAAAAGTGTCCATGTGGCAGATCACTTTTCAAAGTGGTCACTTAGTAGGCTAAATCCGTAAAAAATATATTTAAAAAATAGATCAGTTTTAGATGTGATTATCAACATGGATTAATAATCATACATGTGATTACATCCTACTTAATATCACATTGTATATAATGTATCAGGGCTGTTCAGTAGTGCTGTGGATAGTTCCACGATATAATGGATGTTGAAGGTTTAAAGTTGTTGCCCATCTAATCCTAGCCCTATCTCCTGGCCAGTGCTACATTGGGATATCCACATGTCCATAGTATTATTATAATAAGTGACAGAAGGGGGAAAAAAGAGTGGGAAGAAGAAAGAAAAAAAGGGGGGGAAAACCCCGACTAATTTGTGATGCACCTCGAAAATGAGTGTTGTAAGATAAGATTATTCTACAAATTTCAGTTAGGTTTGTCTTGACTTCAGGAGAGTATCTTTGAAGCAATACACTTGACAATGTGAGGGGCGTGTACATCAGCTGGTTGAAGGTAGTAACCAATCTAACAATAAAAGAACAGAATATAGGTAATAGGGTTACAACTATAAAATAATGATCACGCTTACAACACCTACCAACATTATAGTTATGGGCAGTTACCATTAGGTGGATTTGGAGTGTGGAGTGTATGGGAAATACATGCTATTATAGATAAAGAGAGAGAGAGATGTTTGCCTGCCTGGTACATTTATGTATATTTATATTTTCTTCCTACCTCCCCCTATCTGATTCCACAAGTGGTTGTAGCAAAGTGGTCAAGTAAATGAGAGTCTATCTACAGGTATATATCTACATATATATCACAGGAGTCAGAGTGGAATAAGGCAGAGTTACTTCAGAGCAGGTGCCTATAATTTTTACAAGATGAAGGCAGTGAAAATGAAAATGCAGCTTGTGAAAAGACTCTGCCGGAAAAGAGTGTAATAAATTGTTTATTCTATACTTGATACATTCATAATAATTACTACACTTCATATAATAGTCGGTTAGTCCCTCAGTTAGCCCAGATTGACACCATCTATGCCACACATATAAGTCATTTCTGGTTTTCTTCAGTGTATTCATAACTTTATTACTGTCAATACATTCCGTAACTTCTTCGTCATCCAAAAGAACTACTTCATCTGTCTTGGAAAATGTGGCCCATTATTATTGAAGGAGGTAGTTAATGACTACACACATGTGTAGTAGAGCATTAAATAAACACTAGTGGCATGTGGGAGAATATCTAATGCCATGCCTATAGGGAAAATATGGCAGTGAGTATATCAAGTAGAGAATTAAAATATATACATGTATAAAAGTTTGATGGATCTGCACATGTGACATGGATACTTCAACCGGATGGGATTGGTGGTTGCATTTGCATTTCAAGATTGGACCCACACACTGAATTAAAAACAACAAAGCAAAGAAAAACATTACCATCGATTCCTGATGAAGGCTAGCATCTAGTTGAAACATCGAGAGGGTAAATTCAAGTTGATTATTGAGAAGGTCATTGTAGTCAACTGAGAGTTTGTTGAAAGGAAAACAACTCATATCTTATCTAAAACTGGTTAGAGGTATATAGGGCTAGGGTAAAATAGCTGTAGATAGCATAGCACACAATTGAAAAACTGCACAGATCCATCAGTTGTGTATGTGCAGCCCCCCCCCCCCCCCCCCCCCCCCCCCCTTAAAAAGGCATGCACGAGAAGCTTGGATCTTCACTACTACAATTGTTTTTGATTTTTTAAAGATTATGAGTGTAACTAGTAGCCCGGGCAACATCACATAGCTCGGTGCTGTGAAAGTCTGCTATGAAGAATCCTAATATGTGTGTGCTTGTCCAGACAAAATTCTCTACCCTTGGCCTCTGATAGCCTCTGATACAGGCTTGTTATATTGCTATAAAAATACCTGGGGAATCTCCATCATCATCACAATAGCTGTATAGTCTTCTCAATCAAGCAGGCAAGAACTGAAACTAACTTGTTCGCCCCACTTTCAGGGTATGTGTGTGGGGGGGGAGAGACTATGGCTCCACCTGCTTCAAGTGTGTCTTGTTCATTGGTGATGCCGAGCTTGCACAAACCAGCCAAAAACAAACTACTGTACGTTTATTCTACTTAGCTTGACCTTTGAGAAAGATGAATGTTGATATTCTGCAGGCTCATGCCATGCTGAAGTTGCATGGAAGGAGCTGGAGCAGTTGTTGTTGTAGAATGAGTGATGGATTAGTGACATCAGCTACTAAAAACTAAAAGCTGATTAAAAAAAGAAATCTACAAAGCATCAGCTACTTCTTCAGCAACACAGTCTATCCAAGCTCTCATTCTGAGCCACGGCAAGGCAAGTGAGGGAGATTAATATCGCACAGTGTTAGGTGCGTCTCTTCTACGAACACATCAGAGGCCGAAATGATGCCAGTCAAAAAAATATTTGACAATCAAACAAAATTATGAGACACATTGCTACTGACTGTATGAGAGGGCATCCATTTAGAGAGGAGTAATATTGACGGCATTTACAACTTGGTGGTGATGGCCATACGGTCGGTGGGTGTATTATTTATTTTTTATTGGTAGGTACAACGAATCAACCAACAGCCAGCTCTATGGTAACTCATTCACTCACTCGTGTTGCTTGTGCCAGTAGCTCCAGCACGTGAACTCTGCTCTCTCTGTTGCAGAGACAGTTCACACTCTGACTGACGTCCAGCTGCACATGGTGAGTCCTAAAACTCTGAACAGATCAAATCAAATAATAGTAAATATCTAGTTATTTATTTATTTATTTACTTTTTTTAATTTTTTTACTTTTTTTAATATTTTTATATTTTTATTATATATTATTATAATTGAAAGAAAATGTCATCAGAGTCCAAATTCAGGTGATCTGTGGTCCCTGCAACCGAAACTGCATTACCTCTCTGCACCACAACAGAAAGCCTCTGCAGGAGGTGGTGAAGGGAGTTCTTCTCTCCAGTCGCTTGAAAGAGACGCTGCCCCAAATCCCTTAGAAAAAGTAAACTCTGTGATCCAAACACACCTGAAGTTTCAATTGCTACAGGAACAAAGGAGTGATTTTTATTGTTCAAATTGGTGTACTTTTCTCTCTTTCTTTCCTCAGCCAAAGCCGCTACTGCTCCTGCCACTGTGGAGACACTACCAATGTAGGAGGGAGAGAAAGTGTCAATGCAAGTGGCATCCCAGTTATTAGTTGTCATATAAATGTTAATTAGCTATAAATATGTTTATATATTTATATTATAATGTGCTGATTTTTATTTCTCATTAAAAATAATACATACATACATGACAGGCACTGGTGAAGTACTGCATGCATGATCATGTACTGTGTGTGTGCACACAAACACCTACTATATGCCCATACACATGACAGGCACTGGTGAAGTAGTGCATGCATGATCCTGTACTGTGTGTGTGCACACAAACACCTACTATATGCCCATGCATGGCAGGCACTGGTGAAGTAGTGCATGCATGATCCTGTACTGTGTGTGTGCACACAAACACCTACTATATGCCCATACATGACAGGCACTGGTGGAGTACTGCATGCATGATCCTGTACTGTGTGTGTGCACACAAACACCTACTATATGCCCATACATGACAGGCACTGGTGGAGTAGTGCATGCATGATCCTGTACTGTGTGTGCACACAAACACCTACTATATGCCCATACATGACAGGCACTGGTGAAGTAGTGCATGCATGATCCTGTACTGTGTGTGTGCACACAAACACCTACTATATGCCCATACATGACAGGCACTGGTGAAGTAGTGCAATGCATGGACACAGGTGGAAGTCAAAAGTTTTCTTGGGGCAAGCATTAGCATGGCAATTCTGGTATGACCTGCAAGGCTTTATAAAGGCAAGCTTGGCATGACCTGCAAGGTTTAGCATGGCAAGCTTGGCATGACCTGCAGGTTTAGCATGGCAAGCTTGGCATGACCTGCAAGGTTTAGCATGGCAAGCTTGGCATGACCTGCAAGGTTTAGCATGGCAAGCTTGGCATGACCTGCAGGTTTAGCATGGCAAGCTTGGCATGACCTGCAAGGTTTAGCATGGCAAGCTTGGCATGACCTGCAAGGTTTAGCATGGCAAGCTTGGCATGACCTGCAAGGTTTAGCATGGCAAGCTTGGCATGACCTGCAAGGTTTAGCATGGCAAGCATGTCATGACCTGCAAGGTTTAGCATGGCAAGCTTGGCATGACCTGCAAGGTTTAGCATGGCAAGCTTGGCATGACCTGCAAGGTTTAGCATGGCAAGTTTGGCATGACCTGCAAAGGCTTAACAGGCAGGAGAGAAGAAGGAGCCAGTGAATAGAGCTGTTAGGAGGACAGCTACATGGAATGACAAAAGGGGAGGGAGTGTGGCATCAAGGCACAAGGGAAAGTAGCATGATGTCATCAACTCAGGCAGGTAGGGACAGTAACAAGGAATGAGGTGCTAGTATATATATTCCTGATGAAGGCTCGGGCATCTAATAGAAACCTAGTGTGAATACAAATTGAAGTTGATTATTGAGAAGTGATTATCATATATTTTATTATATTCTATACTTGAAATACTCCCTGTAGTATTTTCCTATAAGTGTAATGCTAGATATTCTCCCACATTCCACTCTATTTATTGCTCTCCTGCGCATGCATGTACAAGAATTATGGCAAAGATGGCAGAAACTGTTCTTCTGGATGATGAAGCAGTTAAGCAAGTTATCAACAACACAATAAAGCTATGAATATGTCAAGAAAAGTATAAGTGATTCAAATATGTGGTATAGACGGTGACAATCTGGACCAACCGACCGACAGACTGACTGACTGACCAATAGACGGTCGGACCGACCATTATTTGAAGATAGTAATTAGTCATCATCGTTTAAGATGCCTTTAGTTTTTGTGGAGGGTACCATTCTTTAGCAAGTCTGTGGTGCATCTAGGGCACATATATTTCACCAACCTCGATGACTCCACAAGCCATTTTGAATGACATGATTCATGCTTCAGACTTTCTCGTTCTTGAGCCTTGAAGTCAAGACAAAGTTGTTAGAATCATCATTGCATGGAGCTGCATTTCTCTCCAAATATCATTCAATACTACTCTCAGAAGGATCTGATCTCAACCTAGATGCTGTCACAGTGGCTGTGTAGTAGGTCTTGCTAGCTTCACCATTGTCCACCAGTCTGTCACCTTTCTTTGAAGAGCTTGTAATTGTGTGTCTAGTTGTATCTGTCAGTCTTGTTCTGTGGTTTGCTGTACACATTCAGGGTTCAATGTTCTTCATGGCCTAGACTTGTTCAGGTGTATTTTCCTGAGGACTTACATATTGCCGGTCTTGTTAGATGACTGTGTTTGCATGGTCATTCTAATCTTATTCTCTCTCTGTGTTGTGCTCTCTAACCTGCTTCTCTCCTAATTTTTAATTAGCTAGCCACTGTTTCCTTACCCCTGTTTTGGTGTGTACATTTATAAATAAATAATAATAATAATAATAATAATATAATAATTATTATTATAATAATTATAATAAGAATAAGAGTATTATTAATAGCAATGATGATGATGATGATGATGATGATGATGATGATGATGATGATGATGATGATGATGATGATGATGATGATGATGATGATGATGATGATGATGATGATGATGATGATGATGATGATGATGATGATGATGATGATAATAATTAATGACAATAATAATATATTATTATTAATAGAAATAGCAAAATTTATAATAACAATAATATTATAATTATTATTAATAATACAACAACTACTACTACTTCTAATAATAATAATGATTATTAGTATATCAAGTATAGAATAAACACTCATCGTGGCATTTGGTGAGTTATTTCACTCACAAGATGCATTTTCACGAGCCGAACTTGCCATATTCCACTCAGACACGATATATACATAGACATACACACATATACACTCAAACACACCACTCTCACACACACACAGACACACATACAACGTAGGATGCCAGGCCCAGGTAATGGAAGGGAGTGAGTTTGAGGAGGAGCTGGTTGAGCACAGCAAGCAGCCAGGGGAGAGGGAGGAGGAGAAGGTGAGAGGAGCAGCTTTAGGAACAAGGTTAGTCAACCCACCCAAGCAAGAAAATGGTGGACTGCATATTATTCGGCAAAGGTGTGACTTTTGCAGAGCTCCCTCCCCAGGGTAAAGTTAGAACAACCCCATCTGGTGAGGAGGGTCAAGTCATTGTGGTTCAGACTGAAGATCTGTCGCAGCAACAAGGAAGAAAAAAACATCCCAGACTTCCCCGCACAGGTGCAGTGTACTGCCTTATGGTGGTAGGCAAGCAGCAACCAGAAGGCAAGCAGCAACCAGAAGGCAAGCAGCAACCAGAAGGCAAGCAGCAACCAGAAGGCAAGCAGCAACCAGAAGGAAAGCAGCAACCAGAAGGCAAGCAGCAACCAGAAGGCAAGCAGGCAACCAGAAGGCAAGCAGCAACCAGAAGGCAGGCAGGCAACCAGAAGGCAAGCAGCAACCAGAAGGCAAGCAGCAACAAGCAGCAACCAGAAGGCAAGCAGCAACCAGAAGGCAAGCAGCAACCAGAAGGCAAGCAGCAACCAGAAGGCAGGCAGGCAACCAGAAGGCAAGCAGCAACCAGAAGGCAAGCAGCAACCAGAAGGCAAGCAGGCAACCAAAAGGCAAGCAGCAACCAGAAGGCAGGCAGGCAACCAGAAGGCAAGCAGCAACCAGAAGGCAAGCAGGCAACCAGAAGGCAAGCAGGCAACCAGAAGGCAAGCAGCAAGCAGCAACCAGAAGGCAAGCAGCAACCAGAAGGCAAGCAGCAACCAGAAGGCAAGCAGCAACCAGAAGGAAAGCAGCAACCAGAAGGCAAGCAGCAACCAGAAGGCAAGCAGCAACCAGAAGGCAGGCAGGCAACCAGAAGGCAAGCAGCAACCAGAAGGCAAGCAGCAACCAGAAGGCAAGCAGGCAACCAGAAGGCAAGCAGCAACCAGAAGGCAGGCAGGCAACCAGAAGGCAAGCAGCAACCAGAAGGCAAGCAGCAACAAGCAGCAACCAGAAGGCAAGCAGCAACCAGAAGGCAAGCAGCAACCAGAAGGCAAGCAGCAACCAGAAGGCAGGCAGGCAACCAGAAGGCAAGCAGCAACCAGAAGGCAAGCAGCAACCAGAAGGCAAGCAGGCAACCAGAAGGCAAGCAGCAACCAGAAGGCAGGCAGGCAACCAGAAGGCAAGCAGCAACCAGAAGGCAAGCAGCAACAAGCAGCAACCAGAAGGCAAGCAGCAACCAGAAGGCAAGCAGCAACCAGAAGGCAAGCAGGCAACCAGAAGGCAAGCAGGCAACCAGAAGGCAAGCAGCAACCAGAAGGCAAGCAGCAACAAGCAGCAACCAGAAGGCAAGCAGCAACCAGAAGGCAAGCAGCAACCAGAAGGCAAGCAGCAACCAGAAGGCAAGCAGGCAACCAGAAGGCAAGCAGCAACCAGAAGGCAGGCAGGCAACCAGAAGGCAAGCAGCAACCAGAAGGCAAGCAGCAACCAGAAGGCAAGCAGGCAACCAGAAGGCAAGCAGCAACCAGAAGGCAAGCAGCAACCAGAAGGCAAGCAGCAACCAGAAGACAAGCAGCAACCAGAAGGCAAGCAGCAACCAGAAGGCAAGCAGCAACCAGAAGGCAAGCAGCAACAAGAAGGCAGGCAGGCAACCAGAAGGCAAGCAGCAACCAGAAGGCAAGCAGCAACCAGAAGGCAAGCAGGCAACCAGAAGGCAAGCAGCAACCAGAAGGCAGGCAGGCAACCAGAAGGCAAGCAGCAACCAGAAGGCAGGCAGCAACCAGAAGGCAAGCAGCAACCAGAAGGCAAGCAGCAACCAGAAGGCAAGCAGGCAACCAGAAGGCAAGCAGCAACCAGAAGGCAGGCAGCAACCAGAAGGCAAGCCAGACCTCACCTCCTGGCATCCTTGAAATTGATTGTCAAGGCAAGCAAGAAATACAAGCAGTCTGCATGTGTTCTTAAAGCCACCAACTTCCACCAGGAAGATATAGGTGGATCTGTGGCTCTACATAACGCAGCATTTCTTGGGTATGATGGTGGAGGAGTACTTGGGTGAGGTATTGAGGCGAGGTCTTATTGAGAGAGTAGGCTCCAGCGCAAAGAGATGAAAATAATAAGGAACCCGCACTAGCCCAGTCAGGGTGTTACAAAAAAATAGACCAGGTATAATCCTGAGCCTGTCCTCCTCCAAAAACAACAGTGGGAGAGAATGTTGGTAGTAGCAAAGAACACTGTAGCCCAAGCTCTGTGGCAGTCGGTGAGGTGGTAGATGAGAGCAAATGAGAAGGGAAGTGTGCTAGCCAATGCAGACATGAAACAAGCCGGGGTATGGACAGTTACATACCTGTCCATCCACGTGGCTATCTGCTGCTCGACACGAACTGGCAAGAGGTAGCATGCATAGATAAGGTCCTACCTCTTGTGATTGGCCTCACTGCTGTTGACCATGGTTGCAGATCCACATCAATGGATAACAAGCAGGAAATGGCCGGTCCACCATGTGGAGGATTTTATGACCATGAGCTGGCCGGAGACCAGCGAGTGCCCAGCAAATCTGACAGTTATAGACAGTAGAACCAGAGAAGACAGAGGGTCTGACCGGGAATTTTTTTAAATGTTACTTTGGACATTGCAGAACATGCTGGCAATGGAAATTCTCCTGCCAAAGAACAAACTGGATGTCCTATAAGCAAGAACTGGCTGAAACAAATATAAGGAAGGCATGCAAAAATAAAGACCACTCATTGGGAGTCTCCTGCATCGAGGCAGCTCTTTCCAATATGGTTTAGCACTCTCAACATGCAAGTCTTATGCTAACAGCAAAGAGACGATAAAAGAAATTCTGCACCAACTTTGACCACAATCCACTTCCTGCCTCAGAACACCAATTAGGCTTGTTCATAATTGAAGGAGTCTGAGTGCAATATATATCAGCTATCAGAGAAGGGCATGTTAAAAACTGGTTTGGCGATCTCAGAAGAATAGGCAACTCAGCATGCCAAGGTGGCCTAAGCATATTAACAGGGTATCCCGCACAAAGAGAGACTCTCCCGATCACCCCAGAAATCTTCAAAAAGGTTTGGGAGAAAGAAGGTGTTAGCTACGACAGGACAATGATATAGGGCTGCAGCAAATACATGTTTGCCTGGGCTCCAGTGAGTGGGTGAGGTGAGTATACTGTCGAAGAATGGGCTCAATCGGGCAGCGACCTGATGCCAGCAGCACTTCAGCTGACAACAAACTCCATCGTCATCTAGGTCAGGATAAAGGCCCTTAAAAAGACACGTTCAGGCAAGGCTGCGACATATTTATGGGCAGGACGGCTGACCCACTCTACCCCGTTGACCCACTGCTGGCCTACCTGGCGATTAGTACAGGTGAGGGTACACCCACTACTTTTGCAAGCAGGAACCCCCTTAACAGAGAGCGGCTTGTGGTTGGGTGCCATGGCCGAACCCAGACACACCCTTAAAAGAAGAGTAGGCAGGGAATAAAGACAGGACCACCGACAGTACTTCAGTAATTAACCAAAGGGGCTAAGGACAGAGCAATTAATGATAATCGGGTGCAGGGGGATACCAGGGCTACCCTTTCCCCCAAGAAGACATGTCCCCTCAATTTATATATATATATTTATCATGTAGCTATCTACTCCACTCATAGAGAATAGTACAAATAGAACTACTGTGATATTTTACCATATCGCGTACTTGTTATTACCTACTTGTTATTACCTACTTGTTATTACCTACCCGATATGCGCATGCTCAGTAAAGGTTTGCGCATCCTCAGTCCCATGATAAATACATTATTAAATTGATACGGTGAAATATCACTCATCTGATTGGCCGGTATTTTCACTCGTGCCTGCGGCACTCGTGGAAATACTAGCCACAGACTCGTGATATTTCCCCGTATCAATGTAATAACGTATATTTATTTATCCCTTCCCTAGTTCTAGCTCTAGCCTTATTTCTCTAGCTCTATTGCCCTAGTTCTAGCTGTAACCTTATTTCTCTAGCCCTATTGCCCTAGTTCTAACTCTAGCCTTAGTCTTTGCCAGGAGAGAACCATGGAATTCAGCTATCCACAGATGCTCGTTTCCACAGCATCACTGGACATACTACAGAGCCTCAATCAGACCACACCCTCATTTAAACTCCGCACCATTAGTATCTGTGCGAAATTGTGCCCGCTCTCAATTAGAATGCACACGCCCACCTATAATTACATTGCGATGTACCTGCTCATAAGTGAACTCGAGTACAGTATTATGGAACATACAATCCCATAAAAAAATATGGTATGAATCTGAGAGGAGGATGACTCAGAAGGTGGCACCCACTGCAAGTTTGGGCTGGTAGCAGCCAGTACAGGACCTGCTACCAGCAGGGAGACAGCCAAACTGCACAGTGAACCATGGCTTTGAACGATGACCTGGAAGACATGGTAGACCACCAGCAGTCACATGAGGTGTTGTTACCTAATGAGCTAGTGATCCATACTGCAGGGTTGCAAGCCAAGATATTATTAGAGCATGCACCTGAATATATGCAGCCACACAGCTCATGAAATTAATATAGAGCCTACCCTCAATTAGAGTCTGCTCTTGAATAGTATGCAGCCAGGTAGCTCATGAAATTAATATAGAGCCTACCCTCAATTAGAGCCTGCTCTTAATTAGTATGCAGCCAGGTAGCTCATGAAATTAATATAAAGCCCACCCTCAATTAGAGCCTGCTCTTGATTAGTATGCAGCCAGGCAGCTCATGAAATTAATATAGAGCCTACCCTCAATTAGAGCCTGCTCTTAATTAGTATGCACCAGGCAGCTCATGAAATTAATATAGAGCCTACCCTCAATTAGAACCTGCTCTTGAATAGTATGCAGCCAGGCAGCTCATGAAATTAATATAGAGCCTACTCTCAATTAGAGCCTGCTCTTGATTAGTATGCAGCCAGGCAGCTCATGAAATTAATATAGAGCCTACCCTCAATTAGAGCATGCTCTTGATTAGTATGCAGCCAGGTGGCTCATGAAATTAATATAGAGCCTACCCTCAATTAGAGCCTGCTCTTGAATAGTATGCAGCCAGGTAGCTCATGAAATTAATATAGAGCCTACCCTCAATTAGAGCCTGCTCTTGATTAGTATGCAGCCAGGCAGCTCATGAAATTAATATAGAGCCTACCCTCAATTAGAGCCTGCTCTTGATTAGTATGCAGCCAGGCAGCTCATGAAATTAATATAGAGCCCACCCACAATTAGAGCCTGCTCTTGATTAGTATGCAGCCAGGCAGCTCATGAAATTAATATAGAGCCTGCCCTCAATTAGAGCCTGCTCTTGATTAGTATGCAGCCAGGCAGCTCATGAAATTAATATAGAGCCTACCCTCAATTAGAGCCTGCTCTTGATTAGTATGCAGCCAGGTAGCTCATGAAATTAATATAGAGCCTACCCTCAATTAGAGCATGCTCTTGATTAGTATGCAGCCAGGCAGCTCATGAAATTAATATAGAGCCTGCCCTCAATTAGAGCCTGCTCTTGATTAGTATGCGGCCAGGTAGCTCATGAAATTAATATAGAGCCTACCCTCAATTAGAGCATGCTCTTGAATAGTATGCAGCCAGACAGCTCATGAAATTAATATAGAGACTACCCTCAATTAGAGCATGCTCTTGATTAGTATGCAGCCAGGCAGCTCATGAAATTAATATAGAGACTACCCTCAATTAGAGCCTGCTCTTGATTAGTATGCGGCCAGGTAGCTCATGAAATTAATATAGAGCCTACCCTCAATTAGAGCATGCTCTTGAATAGTATGCAGCCAGGCAGCTCATGAAATTAATATAGAGCCTACCCTCAATTAGAGCCTGCTCTTGATTAGTATGCGGCCAGGCAGCTCATGAAATTAATATAGAGCCTGCCCTCAATTAGAGCCTGCTCTTGATTAGTATGCGGCCAGGTAGCTCATGAAATTAATATAGAGCCTACCCTCAATTAGAGCATGCTCTTGAATAGTATGCAGCCAGACAGCTCATGAAATTAATATAGAGACTACCCTCAATTAGAGCCTGCTCTTGATTAGTATGCAGCCAGGCAGCTCATGAAATTAATAGCTTGCATGTGTACTAATCACTAATCAGGTTTCATGTCTGATATGGTCACTTCTTCTGCTAATTAATGAGTCCATGTTCATTAATTAGTTTTCCAATTTTTAATTTTATTAATCTTACTAGCATTACTAGTTAATTAGCCTTTAAACTGGTTTCATTTTCAAGACCAACACAGTGCACCAGTCATCTCAGCAAACCTTGTTCTCCACCACAATTGTGGTCAAGTTGGAGGCCGTAAAGGAACGTACGGAGAGTTCTCCCTCTTCCATCCCTTGAGCAGGCACAACCACACCCCTCTCCAATACCCACCGGCAGATGGAATGACACAGGATGGGTGCAAAGGGAAGAAGATCCACTATCTCCACCTCACCCTCACACTCCTCACTCCACACAGAAAATAGAAATGGACATGCCTGCAAAAACAAATGAAACAAACATATCCCACGTCAGTATCTAGGGATGCAGAGTGCAGATATATTCTGTGCACTGATTAACTCCTAAACAGAGGGGCTCTAGACATGCCACCATGTGGATAATCCTGACATCATATTTCCGAGTAAACTCCCACGCTAGTATTAGGTGAGCAATAATTTCAAACTTAGGTCACCCATAGATGGTCCCAGGATTATCAGCATCAAACACAGACAGGGATGTTCTGAGTGGGTTAAAGGCGCTGTCGCCCAGTGTAAGGGCGGGAAAATAGCTACAGGTGTGAATGCATTGTGGTTGTGCGCATGGGTGCTTGAAATGCTACTTCTCTGTTTGCAAACTGTGCATGCTGGGACAAGGGTTCTCTTTCCAGTGAGCCAGAGGCTGAGCTAGTGAAGGAGAACCTCTCAAACCCTCCAAGACTCTGACGTAGCATTACAGTGGAATCATCGTTAGTATAGAAATAGTCTCAAGTTGGCATGGATTTTAGCTTAGCCACGATGGGAGAGCTCCAGCTCCTGTGGATCACAGACATGTTCGAAAGCTGACCATACAGGAGTTCATTGCTCTCCTAGATCTAACACGAAAGTATTTTGCTGCAGATGAAAACCAAGTGTGCCTGTCCACTATACAAGAAGTGCGTTCAGATGCAATCGGCCTGCACCTACACCTACCTGCGTTACTTCTTGGCACAATCGTCAAAGCATTTGGAGAAGTGAAGCTACAAACAAAGGATGGATTTCATGCTAATTTTACATTCTTGTGTATTGGATTCCTGATAACTCTTGGCTGAGGTATATAGCCAAGCCCTCAGGCACCGAGTGGTGTGGATGCGAGCTGTAAACCACCCCAAGACTGCATGTGCAAGTGCTAACACTATTGGAGAATGTTTCAAAATGACGTGCTCTTGCATGGAATTCTGAAGCGATTTAGCTACCAGAATGGCAGCTGGAAAAACTCTCCCTCCCCCAAAACCAAAAGCTCGTATACCTCAGTTAAAACATCCAAAAATGACTTCCAGCGTGCACTGGATCCTTCGCTTAAAATGTTGAAGTTGCGACAGAACCCTCAAAATTCATCTTCAGCAAGAATCACCTAATTAGATGTTTTCCCCTGCATAACTTGCATACAATGTTTTAAAATTTTTATATACAGTATTACTTTTTAATTTAGAAGTATGTTGCAATGCATTTCACTATTTCACTACTCTGTTTCTCTAGTGCTCTCTTGTGGAATAAAAGCAATTGGTAAGGATCATCTGGCAAATATTTTCGTCGAAGACAGCAATCAAGCTAATGCACGTGCTGTGTTATAAAATGGCCCACACTCAGTTCTGGGATTTGGTTTGTGGAATTCTCGCTCCTGGGCAATTATTGAAGGAGACCTTACATGGGTGCAGACAACGCTAACGAGACATAGCATGTGCTGGATAAGTGGCTATAGTAATGAGTATGGATGGCATAGTGAAACTTCTGACTTGGTGTAGCTCTCCACGCTCAACTATAATACACACAACAACAACAACAACAACAACAACAAACTGAAACAAGAACAAAATGTTTCAGTGTGAAAAAAATCCTCAAGATTCATCTTCGGCAAGAATCGTCTCAATACATGTTTTCCCCCCAGTTATAAATGCCCCCCAGTTATAAATAAATTTAAAAACAAGACTGTACCTATTTGACCACAATGAGTTAGATGACCCTTTACCATTTAAAACCATGTCTTTGATGTCACCTAATGGGTTGTGTCAACATGGGTGAGGTCATGTTTCCTTTCAACAGGTCAATTCATTTATGTGTCACACACACGCACACATGCATACACACATGCACACACACACACCATCTGTCTGATGTCATGGCATCATGCATGTTGCACGCAGAAAGCTTCCCTTATCCCACTGAAAGAACTTTCATGGAGCAAGTGTGGGCGAGGTCTGGCAATCAATAGGTGAGATGGTATGCCCAAAAGCAACAAGACACAATTTTTTTCAAGGTCATGCTAGATAGAAGTTGAAATAACACTGACACATTACGTCAAGCAATTTCGTATACACATTCCACAGGCAAACATTTAAGCATTTAAGCATTAAGCATCTATTAGAGGCAGAGTTGTTTTTTTGCAGTTATTTGCAGAGTTATTGGCAGAGTTATTGGCAGAGTTATTTTCAGTTATTGGCAGAGTTATTGGCAGAGTTATTTTCAGAGTTATTGGTAGAGTTATTTTCAGTTATTGGCAGAGTTATTGGCAGAGTTATTGGCAGAGTTATTGGCAGAGTTATTTTCAGAGTTATTTTCAGAGTTATTTTCATTATTTGCAGAGTTATTGGTAGTTATTTTCAGTTATTTGCAGAGTTATTGGCAGAGTTATTGGCAGAGTTATTGGTAGAGTTTTTTCCCAGTTATTTGCAGAGTTATTGGCAGAGTTATTTTCAGAGTTATTGGTAGAGTTATTTTCAGTTATTGGCAGAGTTATTTTCAGTTATTTGCAGAGTTATTTGCAGAGTTATTGGCAGAGTTATTGGCAGAGTTATTGGCAGAGTTATTTTCAGTTATTTGCAGAGTTATTTTCAGTTATTGGCAGAGTTATTTTCAGTTATTTGCAGAGTTATTTGCAGTTATTGGCAGAGTTATTGGCAGAGTTATTGGCAGAGTTATTGGCAGAGTTATTTTCAGAGTTATTGGTAGAGTTATTTTCAGTTATTTGCAGTGTTATTGGCAGAGTTATTGGCAGAGTTATTGGCAGAGTTATTTTCAGAGTTATTGGTAGAGTTATTTTCAGTTATTTGCAGTGTTATTGGCAGAGTTATTGGCAGAGTTATTTTCAGTTATTTGCAGAGTTATTGGCAGAGTTATTTTCAGAGTTATTTTCTTCCTTTTTTGTACATGTAAAAACACACACATTACAAGCGTTTCACACCCCTAACTATTTTATAGCCTTCACACGTGCAACTATGCCTTAACACTTGCATTTGCCGTGGTTAGAATCTAATCTGGTCCGTGGGGCTTATAGGACCAAGAGCAGTAGAGCAGCATGGTGTGGCTTCCACTGCAAGCCACACACACACACCACCTACTAGATATAGCCTGTGAATACACCTCTTTACAGTGTAGGCATGGATGACTAGGTCCATAACCTTAGCCACAGTGGTACTGTTAGGATGCCTTGCCTGTGTGAGCTGCAGCTGTTGGTTGTAGCCCATGGCCTGCAGGCACTGCCAGAGCTCCTCCTCCCCTCCCTCCGGGTCTGCGGCAGCCATCTCATGCAGAGCTAGGAACCCTTGCAGAGTGACCTCGCCATCACAGGTCATCTCAAAGTGGGCTGGGCCATGTGGGAGAGCAGTTAGTGGAGGAGGAGGAGGAGGAGGAGGAGGAGAGGGAGTGGAAGAGGAAGGAGGAAATAGAAGAGGTGGCAGAAGAGGGATTAAGAAATGTGATCAACAACTAACAAACTAGTTGACACCTAGTTAACACCTAGATGACATGTAGTTTCCACCTAGTTGCCAGCTATTTGCCGCCTAGTTGCCACCTAATTGACACCTGTTGGTGTTACTGCTCTAGCAGACCAGGATTCTAGAACAGTCTGTGGACAGGTATAAAAGAACCGAGTTTTGTGCAGCTGACAGAGTTAGGGGGGGACAGTTCATTTAAAAAAAAAAATGTTTTTTACTTGCACGGTTATCACTTTACCACTTTATAGCTCCGAAGATTCTGTAAACTTCATGGTGTACACTTGATATATAGCTCAAAAGATGGGTCTCTCTGTGTGCTCTCCTTTGATACTAAAATATTTTTTATAGGTAGTTACCTGGAGCTAAAGTGGAGGGAACTTCAAAACCTGAATGAATGCCTGATTTTGCCGCATAAATATCTCCAGATTGCAAAGTGCTAATGTGTTGAAATTAGCACCAGTGGCTCCCTACTCTACACAATGAGTGTTTTCATTAGGCACTAAAACGTAAGTACACGGTCAAGCACATGGGTGGAAAATGAGTTTTATGGATTACGGATTATTAACGAAATTCATTTTCCACCCACACGCTTGACCACGTACTTACATTTTAGTGTACTTGCTCAGCTGCTTCTATCACAAGGACGAGAGGAGGGGGAGTGGGAGGAAAAGAGCCACGACAAAGAGTGTGTGGGGAGAAGAACAGCAAAGAGCTGGACTGATAAGAAGAGTGTGTATACATAGACAGAGTGAGGGGGGGAGAGGAAGGAAGGAAGGAAGGGTGAATAAACAGCGGAGAAGGGTCACACCAGCAGGCCTGGAGAGTTATTACAAGCTCACCTTGTACGATCCCCCAAGCATCGTCATCGCACACCTCCCCACAAGTCACCTCGTTAAAGAAATCAAACTCAGTCCTACTGATGGAGCCATTGCCATCCAAGTCAATGCGGTGAAATATCTCTTGGAAGGCAGCCTTGCATTCCACGTCTAGTAGCACACTTCCCCCCGTCCCTCTGCTGGTGAGAGGCTTCCTTTCCGCTCCACATGTGCTGGACCTGTGGTCAAAGTTGCTGTCCTCGTCGAGGGCCTTGAGGTGGCAGCCCGAGGTGTAGGGGAGAAGAGCATACTGCCCCGCCTCCAGATCCATGTGGCACACCCAATGCTGTGATGAATATATGTGTGAGAAACTCTCCTTGTGCAGGACAGGTAAATACGATTGCAGGGGCATTGTATCTGATTGTTGCGGAGTGTATATGTGTGCACATGGATCTGCACGTAAACCCGGAGTCATCTATGGATGTCCAAACTTCCAGCCCACCTAATACTGGCTATGGCTACACAGGGCTAGGACTAGGGCTGCACAGGGCTAGGGCTAGGGCTGCACAGGTCTAGGGCTAGGGCTACACAGGGCTAGGACTAGGAAGATCCTCGGATGTCCAAAGTTCAAAGTTGTTGCCCACCTACTCTAGCCCTAACACTGGCCCTACATCCCTAGCCCTAACACTGGCCCTACATCCCTAGCCCTAACACTGGCCCTACATCCTTAGCCCTAACACTGGCTAGCCCTAACAATGGCCCTACATCCCTAGCCCTAACACTGGCCCTACATCCTTAGCCCTAACACTGGCCCTACATCCCCAGCCCTAACACTGGCCCTACATCCTTAGCCCTAACACTGGCTCTACATCCCTAGCCCTAACACTGGCCCTACATCCCTAGCCCTAACACTGGCCCTACATCCTTAGCCCTAACACTGGCCCTACATCCCTAGCCCTAACACTGGCCCTACATCCCTAGCCCTAACACTGGCCCTACATCCCTAGCCCTAACACTGGCCCTACATCCCTAGCCCTAACTCTGGCCCTACATCCCCAGCCCTAACACTGGACCTACACCCCTAGCCCTAACACTGGCCCTACATCCCCAGCCCTAACACTGGCCCTACATCCCTAGCGCTAACACTAGCCCTACATCCCTAGCCCTAACTCTGGCCCTACATCCCCAGCCCTAACACTGTCCCTACATCCCTAGCCCTAACACTTGCCCTACATCCCTAGCGCTAACACTAGCCCTACATCCCTAGCCCTAACTCTGGCCCTACATCCCCAGCCCTAACTCTGGCCCTACATCCCCAGCCCTTACACTGGCCCTACATCCCCAGCCCTAACACTGGCCCTCCCTAGCCCTAACACTGGCCCTCCCTAGCCCTAGCCTGGGGGAGGTAAGAACTTGCAACTCTGGACAAGGTGACCCCGGGTTTGTCCTCACTGGGCATGCATGCATGCATGCATAGGCTTCTCTCTGTGCATGTACATGTCTGACCAGGAGAAATAGGCATGCTCATCCTACATGTTGACTGGTGCAGGCATGTGCACACAGAGAAGGAATTGCATGGTCATCAGGTTTTATGAGGGGTGGATCTAGAGAGAACTGGCTGCTCAGTCAGTAGAGGAGAAAGAACTGGCTACATAGTCAGTAGAAGAGAGAGAACTGGCTACACCGTCAGTAGAAGAGAGAGAACTGGCTGCACAGTCAGTAGAGGAGAGAGAACTGGCTGCACAGTCAGTAGAGGAGAGAGAACTGGCTGCACAGTCAGTAGAGGAGAGAGAACTGGCTGCACAGTAAGTAGAGGAGAGAGAACTGGCTGCATAGTCAGTAGAGGAGAGAGAACTGGCTGCACAGTCAGTAGAGGAGAGAGAACTGGCTGCACAGTCAGTAGAAGAGAGAGAACTGGTTGCACAGTCAGTAGAGGAGAAAGAACTGGCTACATAGTCAGTAGAAGAGAGAGAACTGGCTGCACAGTCAGTAGAGGAGAGAGAACTGGCTGCACAGTCAGTAGAGGAGAGAGAACTGGCTGCACAGTCAGTAGAGGAGAGAGAACTGGCTGCACAGTCAGTAGAGGAGAGAGAACTGGCTGCACAGTAAGTAGAGGAGAGAGAACTGGCTGCATAGTCAGTAGAGGAGAGAGAACTGGCTGCACAGTCAGTAGAGGAGAGAGAACTGGCTGCATAGTCAGTAGAGGAGAGAGAACTGGCTGCACAGTCAGTAGAGGAGAGAGAACCGGCTGCATAGTCAGTAGAGGAGAGAGAACTGGCTGCACAGTCAGTAGAGGAGAGAGAACTGGCTGCATAGTCAGTAGAGGAGAGAGAACTGGCTGCACAGTCAGTAGAGGAGAGAGAACTGGCTGCACAGTCAGTAGAGGAGAGAGAACTGGCTGCATAGTCAGTAGAGGAGAGAGAACTGGCTGCACAGTCAGTAGAGGAGAGAGAACTGGCTGCATAGTCAGTAGAGGAGTGAGAACTGGCTGCACAGTCAGTAGAGGAGAGAGAACTGGCTGCATAGTCAGTAGAGGAGAGAGAACTGGCTGCACAGTCAGTAGAGGAGAGAGAACTGGCTGCATAGTCAGTAGAGGAGAGAGAACTGGCTGCACAGTCAGTAGAGGAGAGAGAACTGGCTGCATAGTCAGTAGAGGAGAGAGAACTGGCTGCACAGTCAATAGAGGAGAGAGAACTGGCTGCATAGTCAGTAGAGGAAAGAGAACTGGCTGCACAGTCAGTAGAGGAGAGAGAACTGGCTGCATAGTCAGTAGAGGAGGTCGAGGAGAGACAACTGGCTGCATAGTCAGTAGAGGAGAGAGAACTGGCTGCACAGTCAATACAGGAGAGAGAACTGGCTGCATAGTCAATAGAGGAGAGAGAACTGGCTGCATAGTCAGTAGAGGAGAAAGAACTGGCTTCGTACACATTTCTAACTCAAGCAAGGCACCAGTTCCAACAAGGGTCCTCTTTGTCAAGAGATAAATGAATACAGCTGCTCCCCATCCATCTAGCAGTGAATGGTTGCAACGACAGCCCCACCCTTCAGCAGACACCACCCATTCATTACATTCACTTAAACTTCTTGAGTATCAAGTAAAACTCTATGTGGGTTCAAGTGGCGATAATGGGATATATGCTACTAATTATCGCCATACCACCAATTTTAACAAGGGCGTGGGAAGCATATTTTGACTGGTCAGGCTCAAAGTTGTGGGATTGGAACTGTACCCACTGAAGCCAAACCGTAAAATCTACCTGGAATGCTATAATCACATGTATTACATCCTGAAAGATGTATTATCAACTCTTCTACAGTTCCAAGCTTCTACGTTACCGAAACAGCTAAGGAATAGTATGAGAGTTGACAATAAGCATGTGAGGTTACAAATATACTGAAAATAAAATGTTACTATGGTGTTCATTGTTACTGGTGAATTCATTAGAAACTTCAGATAAATTAAGAGAATTGGTAAGTTCTTTATGAACATGTAAAATCATTAAATGGTTGAGTCTTTCTTGAGATATTGTAGATCTCAGATAGGACTTGAGTCGACGTAGAACACTAAATGATCGTTCACTGATGGCATTGGCATTAGTTGCTGGCATTACTAAAAGAAGCTTCATTATAATTACTTTCATTCAATAGTGTCTTTTCAGCAGCTGAAAACTTCTTTAATCTGATTCAAAGTTTTGGCCAGAGTTGTGTAATCAGGTTCTTCTCATTGATATCTGAACTATAGGCTTTGACAACATGATTAAATTCTTCTGAAAAATCTTCCTTATTGGCTGCTTTGATCAGTAAAGCTTCTAAACACTGTACCCAGGTTGATCAAACCTATCTGTAAATAGATTAAACAATTAGATCCAGTGCTTCAAAGTAGATTTGGCGAAAGTGATCAACTGGAGTGGTGTGAAACTCAGCAGGGGCATTTCCTGATTCATACCTCCTAGGAGCTTTACGTCTTCGAGGAAGCGAGGGCTCATCAATTCCTTTCTCTTCAGCCATCATGTCAATTCTGGTCCAGAATAGCTTGATTTATAAGAGAAGCAAGAGTTTTTAATGTCATAGACCCCACTGCTTTTCCTTCTGCTGCTGATGTTTTAGGGTTCTGCTGAGATCGTCTGTATGACGAAGAACTCATTCACCAAGAACCAGTCCAAAAAAGAAATCAAATGAAGCCATTTGTGCTGCCACACCTCTAATACGTGCTATAGTTTCAGTGTCTGTCAAGATAGAGCAAGCCTCATCCCACAGCTCAAACAAAACTTCATAGTTACTTAACATAGATTCAGCTCTCACTGTCCACCTTGTAGGGCAGAGAACTCTGACCCCTGGTGTGGCAGGTGCTAGCTCATCTTTTATTTGAAGAAATAAATTCTCCCTTCTAGGGGAGCACAAGCTTTGTTATTTCATGGGTTGTTTCTAAGGCCATCTTCGTAAGTTTACACTTTTGCACAGTGTCACTAGCAGCAAGGTTTAACGCATGCCCATAACAATGTGTAAATATAGCTCGCAGTTCCTTTTCTTGGATTTGATTTGCAACACCATTCCTTATTCCAGCCATGTTACTCGCCCCATCATAGCATTGACCACGTGCCTTATATAAAGGCAGATTAAAGCGAGAAAGCGCATCTTCAATTGCTGATACAATAGTAGCAGACTGAATAGTAGGTAGAACGTCGAGTCCAGTAGAAACTTCATGTGCATATAATTCACTATCCACCCACCTGAAGACCATCACCATCTGAAACAATGAGTGTTAGTAAGAACTGTGTTTAATTATAGAACTCCTGTTCGCTATTAGATACATCAGTGGTTTCGTCTACCATAATAGTGAAGAACTCGGAATCTTGCAGTTGAGAAATGACTCTTCGGAGATTCATCAAAGACATAATCTTCAATATCTCATTTGGATGTCTCTCTTTCTCTTGAGCCACTCAAGAATCTGAAATATCAACCAAAAGTAATCTTACATCTCAACTTGTTTTTACTTAGCTATAACTTTGGGTCATCTTCTCCACGAAACACTAGTAGTTGGTGAAAATTGCCATCAGTTTCATCACCATGTCCTCGTATAGCAGATCCCTGATGAGCAAGAAATCGATATTATCTTCAACAAACACTGTCTATTTTAAGCTTTCCGACGAGCATGTTTTGAAGACAGTAATTCACGGTTGTTGCTGGTATAGTTAACAGCACTTGAACAGCATCCTTGTGAGACAAGCAACTTTCATGCATCCTTCCAATTACTGAAGCCTCTTGAAACCTTTCAGATAAAACTAAGACAGAGTACAAGTTAAATTAACTTACGAAAGATGGTTCTGCTTTTCCTGTTCCCATTTTTCCTTTCTTAATTTAAGACTAAATCTCGATCCACATCATAATGTAACCAGTCCCATGTCGTAAACCAAGAAGCTTGGCAAGACCTCTCTTTGTTCTGCTTTCTACGCTTTGGAAAGGCAAATGAGAGAGATGGGTGATGAGGCTCAGCTGTATCATAGACACTAACACACTCCACTTCTACACTTGTAGAAGCAGCCATTTCAGAAGATCTAAAAAGAAGCAGCTGCTTAAGACTAGAGCACATGTGCACATAGACTTACTGAGCATGCCCAGTTTTATCCAAGGTATTTGACCTATGACCTCACTTTTTCTTTAAATATTGGTCAGGCCCGGGCCTGACCAGCCTGACCAGCTCCAACGCCAAATCGGGCAGCGATAATAGGCGACAACAGTCAACAAAAGTGCTTACACCTGAAAGGCTTGCATCTACACACACACAAATGTGAACTCAATTATATATTGGATATTTTGAAGTGAATCAATTGAAGACAATCCTCACACACATATTTCAGAGTAACGGGAAGACAATAATTGTGCACCCACACACCACACTTGTCGCAGTCACTCCAGAACACAGTGCCAGATGCCAAACCATCAGGTTCAGTGCAGTGGCAAATCTCACAACCAATTCAGGGTTTCATACAGGGGGGGAAGCCCTGGGATATCCTCCCCCAAAATGATTTCTCCCCCCCCCCCCCCCCTCAAGAATTTTCACAATAAAAATTTATATTGATGAAATTTCTTATATAATACATTACAATAACGGGGGAAAAGAGCAGTACAGATGGGAACGTAGAAGCAATAGCGATGATCAACAGTAATAAAATTATAATAATTATGCATGAACAATTTATTAATATATAAGCGAAAATATACAATAATGTATGGTGAAAATTACAATACAGTGAGTTCAGTACATGTAGTACTAAATTAAAGTAAAATGTGTCTATTTTTCTGTTTAAAAATGTCGAGAATTGCATTAAAGTCCACATCGGTTAATGGAGGACCCTCTATACTAATTTTCATTAAATGTTCTAGGTTCGAGTCAGATAGACGACTGCGCAGGCGAGTTTTGATCAACTAAAGGAACGCTCGACTGTTGCTGTGCCAACAGGAAGTGCCATTGTAATGTTCAATAGCTTCCACGTCTCAGGGAAAATTCCTCCGTACGTATGTGACTTGTTCATCTCGTCTAGGATTTCTTGCATGCTAGGAGATACCGACTCTTCTTTACGTTCCATTATTGCCTTTTTCTCCACTAGCAAAGCCCGTCTAAATATCTTCCACTCTGAAAGAAGCTCATCGCCATCAAGCAATGGAGGTGAGGTGTAAGTCGTCCCTGCATACTCAACCTCTGCTTCTTTTCCATAGAATTCGGCAAGAATCTTGATTTTCTCGCTGCCTTATGATGGTAAGGATGCTTCAGTGGGTAGTAGGGAGTGACTAAATATGGACATGGCAGTAACAATCTTCACGGCTTTATCAGTAAATCGGGGAATCGACGTATGGAATTGCAACTAGAGTTCAATACTCGGCTGTGTTTGTGATAGAAGACCAACGGCTTCGTGCAGATCCATGTGTGCCGAGTGTTATATCGTGTTTTTCCTTCAACAGAGATATTTCAGACTCGACTGAACCCAACCACTCACTTCTTTCGTCTTTTAGATGCTCGAGTTGATCCATCATGATTTTCAGAAGTACCGGTAACCTGCCCAAATCGAGTAGCTTTCTTTGCATTGAAACATTCATCCTTGCCAGGATATCCAGAACTTCTGACAGGAACACGATACTAGCAACTCCAGTGTAAGTAGCAAGGAGAGCACCAATACCGTATGCTTCAGCATCACCTGATGTTTCGTACAGCTGTTGTAGGGTGACGATAAGGGCAGGAAGCTCTCGGTAAATAGCCCATACACAGCATTCGTGCGAGAGCCATCTGGTATCACTAGGCTTCACAATCTTTGCTCAGGTAGCTTGAGGACAGACTGGACTGCTTTGAGAGATTCTGCTTTCTTGGGTGAGTAGAAGAAGAGCTTCCATATATTTTCCATAGTTCCAAACATCTTCTTGATCTCTGGAACACTGTTAGGAGCTTGCATGCTTGTTAATTGAAGCCTGTGGCAGGCACAGTGGATGTAAAAGGAATGTGCAGCTAGAGTTTGCATCCTTTTTTGAACTCCGTTGCGTTCTCCAGCAAAGGTGGCTGCTCCATCATAACCTTGGCCTATTAGTTTACGATAGTCCAGGTCCTGCTCTGTTTTCTTCAATTGGTATTGGAAGTATCATAATCGCTCTCAGCCAAACCATAAACAAGTCAGAGTCTATCCAGCCAGACTCACTTCTGGTGTATATTGCATCATCAGGGCCTTCAAAACAGCACACCACCAGGAAATGATTTCGCATAAATCATCGGTGGATGGGTATTCCAGCAGCTGATGCACAGCAAAGCAGTGTAATATGCTCACTTGTCACAATGATTGACAAGACACACTTTTAGTGCCTGTACATATGACTTTCTACTTGAATACAATTTGTAGGAACGTCTCATCACAGTTACATAACTGCCATGGTGTATTCTTTAACCCATTATCTTCTAAGGTCTTATGTATGACGCCTCTTAAACTTATTCCACCAGCATCCCCCAGGGCCGATCTCGCATTAAAATGATCTCCATTTCCAGACCTAGAAGTGTATAAAAGTCTTTGCATTGTAAAAAGATGGTTTTTGTAGGAAAAGACAAATTATGGTGATGAAATTCCGTAACCTGAAATTCTGTTACCACAATTTTCCTTTTTTTCCCCCTGTCAAGTAAAACCATCTTAGGAAAGTTAGCTGAAAGAAAGCATATTTACACTGGGTGCATGTCATTTATGAAATCTTGTTATTTTTCTTTGCGCTGTAAGGTGGCACTTTATGAAATTCTGTTACCAGTAACAGAATTTCAACTCTCTTGAGGAAAACCAGTATTATATTATATTGATACAATTTCCTTTGGTTCTATTCCAAAGACCACTCCTAATATTAGCATGAATACACTTTAGGAGTAGTTATGACCACTTCTAGAAGTCAATTACAAAGTTATTAACATGCAAAACTCTAGTAATTTCATTAGTCCTAACACTTTAGATGGTGACTGCTCTTTCACACTCTACTATAAGCCTTTAGATCTTTCTTTAACCTACAAAGGTGACATTAATTTAGGTTTCATTTACATAAGTGCATATTGTATTAGTCTCATTAATTCATGTACAATTTACTGTATCTGATCTTGCAACAATCAGCTCATTAGCAACATTGCAGCTGTCAGTAAAGTCCCCATATGTAACTGCAAGTCTTATAGATTGTTTCATTTCAAAATGATCAAGACAGGGTTGTGTCCCAAAGGGTTTGGATATGTGAGGGTCTACTGTGTTCTCTTGCCTTCTTGGCTTCCCGCCATCTATGGAGGTTCTGCCTCTGCTTCTCTCTCACTGCTTCTGGGTTGGTAGCTCTGGCCTTCTAGTCTCTCAGCTTCCAGGCCTGCTCACCATCTCTGCCCTCTTCTGCTAATGGTTCTTATTACTCCTATAGAGTATTCAGAGAGTTAACTTGCGTTGTTGTGCAGTGCTGAGTCAGCATGAGAAGAGGAAGAAATGGGTAAGCAGGCCTGGAAGCAGAGAGTCTAGAAGGCCAGAGCCACCAACCCAGAAGCCTTGAGAGAGAAGCAGGGGCAGAACCTTCGTAGGGGCAGGCAGACAGGAAGGAAGCAGTAGTACCACAGACACCTCAGCAGACACCCAGCCTGTAGCAGTGGGGCACCTCAGCAGACACCCAGCCTGTAGCCGTGGCAGTCGGGCACCTCAGCAGACACCCAGCCTGTAGCAGTGGCAGTCAGGCACCTCAGCAGACACCCAGCCTGTAGCAGCAGTCGGACACCTCAGCAGACACCCAGCCTGTAGCAGTGGGGCACCTCAGCAGACACCCAGCCTGTAGCAGTGGCAGTCGGCACCTCAGCAGACACCCAGCCTGTATCAGGGGCAGTCGGGCACCTCAGCAGACACCCAGCCTGTAGCAGTGGCAGTCGGGCACCTCAGCAGACACCCAGCCTGTAGCAGGGGCAGTCGGGCACCTCAGCAGACACCCAGCCTGTAGCAGCAGTCGGACACCTCAGCAGACACCCAGCCTGTAGCAGTGGGGCACCTCAGCAGACACCCAGCCTGTAGCAGTGGCAGTCGGCACCTCAGCAGACACCCAGCCTGTAGCAGGGGCAGTCGGGCACCTCAGCAGACACCCAGCCTGTATCAGTGGCAGTCAGGCACCTCAGCAGACACCCAGCCTGTATCAGTGGCAGTCAGGCACCTCAGCAGACACCCAGCCTGTATCAGTGGCAGTCGGGCACCTCAGCAGACACCCAGCCTGTAGCAGTGGGGCACCTCAGCAGACACCCAGCCTGTAGCAGTGGCAGTCGGCACCTCAGCAGACACCCAGCCTGTATCAGGGGCAGTCGGGCACCTCAGCAGACACCCAGCCTGTAGCAGTGGCAGTCGGGCACCTCAGCAGACACCCAGCCTGTAGCAGGGGCAGTCGGGCACCTCAGCAGACACCCAGCCTGTATCAGTGGCAGTCAGGCACCTCAGCAGACACCCAGCCTGTATCAGTGGCAGTAGGGCACCTCAGCAGACACCCAGCCTGTAGTCGGGCACCTCAGCAGACACCCAGCCTGTAGCAGTGGCAGAATGGGCACCTCAGCAGACACCCAGCCTGTAGCAGTGGGGCACCTCAGCAGACACCCAGCCTGTAGCAGTGGCAGTCGGCACCTCAGCAGACACCCAGCCTGTATCAGGGGCAGTCGGGCACCTCAGCAGACACCCAGCCTGTAGCAGTGGCAGTCGGGCACCTCAGCAGACAACCAGCCTGTAGCAGTGGCAGTCGGGCACCTCAGCAGACACCCAGCCTGTAGCAGTGACAGTCGGGCACCTCAGCAGACACCCAGCCTGTAGCAGTGACAGACCTCGGACCTGGCAGTTTTGTTGCCATTCCTGTTGCAACTGAACGAGGCCAATATTTCTCTACATGGCAACAGTGTGTAGCATGCAGGAAGAGCAGGTGCAGCTGAAGTTTCTCCACAAGGTGGGCAGCTCTGGTGTGTACCGGGATCCAGAACAGGAACAGTGTGGAAGACATAAAGACACTCTTATTTGTGTACCCAGAGCTGCAGGTGAACGGAACTTCTCACTTACAATACTCATTAGAGTTCACAGCACAGTTCTCATCACTCCCATTGAAACCAAGCAATTGAAATACCATCAAAATCTCTACCACTATCACTAGCTGCTGCAGGTGTGGCTATGGTTCTGAAGTGCTCCCATTGATCAGAAAGAAGGAGCTCATTCCAACTCTTTCTCAAAGGTACAGTACTTCGTCCCATGATTGAGCAATCCAATAAACTGCATCTACTTTTTTTCTTTTTTTTTTACAATTTCTTTTTTACAATTTCTGTAATGCTCACAGAGAATGGACCATTTTCTAAGATTGGTGTAAAAGGCACTTATTATATCTTGTGTTCAGGCCTTCAAGGATTCCTTGATCCCAATTATAGAGGCAGTGTTTGGTGGGAAGGTCTACTCCACCCCTTCACTGAAGTGCAGCGGCAGAAGGGTGGGCTGGAGCATTGGCAAGGACAAGCAACACTCCATATTCGATGTCATTTTCCATGCCAAACCTTCTGATGTGTGGCACAAAAAAAAGCTCATGAAACCATCTTTAAAAAATTGTTCGTTATCATCCATGCTATTTCCTGCGAAAAGTAGTGAACTGGAAGTGTCCTCCTGTTCGTATGCTAGGGACAGCGAGGCACAGCCGAGGCTTAACACTTGTGAACAACAATCAGTGTTCATCCACATGTTCCAGCAGATTAGTTGTTGAAAGGCAGTGGAACATTAGAGTCGCCTGGTTGTAAAATTATGAATGGATCTATTGTATGCAAATTGTGTGAGGAAGAGAGAGGTATATAAGTAATGTTCAGATGCATAGAGAATCCTTGAAGATGGATTGATTGATTTCACACTTTCTAGGTTTGGTTTTCCTTTGGTAAGACATGCTGGGAGTCTTCTCAGAGCTAATAATGGCTGCAGCCACCAGTTGGAGGCAGCTTAGAAGCCATTGATGAGATTTTTAGCCATGCATGTCCGGTTTGTCCTCGTCAACCCTGTGTCATCCACGGATGATGACGGGTCATTGGGAATGTCCACACACAACTCTCATGCCCCTCTGTCAGAGTATCCATAATGATCAAGTGACTAGGGACATCCACAGTTCATCCACAGATACCCACATATTCCTCGTACCCCCCACCCCCTCTCTGTCAGAGTACCGGCAGATGAACTGTGGATATCCCTAGTAACTTGGTCATCCATGGACGATACAGGACTGACGACGATGACACCGGACCTCCTTTGTTTTAGCCGAGAGATATGCGGTTTTGCTTTAGGGATGCGGTTATTGTCTGCCATTTTAAAAGGTGGGTCAAAAGGCAGTATCCAATATATAATGCACAACAATGCTAAGTACATCCTCACTGGGCCGACTTTATGCTGCGTGTAAGTAATGGCATCTGTGGCCTCTTCTTGCTCATTCACTCGACACACAAACAGCAGCACATCCGTGGCCAGGACCCCGGGACTGGCCACCTCAGCTTCCACCCACACCTTCGTGGGCACGGGGAGCGTGAGATGGTAACGGTGGCATTGTATGAGCTTCCCTTCGTGGTCACTGCTGCTAGGATACTCCAACTCCGAGTCTAAGTAGAAGCAACCCTTGCCAGATATGCTGTACCAGTCCTTGAAAGGAAGTTTTATTTTCACACGTAAAAATATGACGCTTGCATTTCAGAGAGGAAGACAACCACAACAACCACAAATAAATAAACAAACAACAACCACAAACAAATAAATAGACAAACAACAACCACAAATAACAAACAACAACCAAAAATAAACAAACAACAACAAATAAACAAACAACAACAAATAAACAAACAAACAACAACAAATAAATAAGAAAACAAACAACAACAAAAGAGACAAGCAGATAGCTTGTGGTACCAACCTGAATATTCTTGGGTTTTCTTGGAGGAGGTAAAGTGGCAGTGGCCACAGACATCCTTTTCTCTCCACTTCCACCATCCTCATTACCAATGTCTTCTTGCTCTGGCCAAGTCTGGTCCACACCAACACTACTAAGAGATCCACCAACACTGTCATTTTTCACACCACTTCCACCTCTGACACCATCACCACTTCTACTGACATCACCATTACCACTTCCACCTCTGGCACTATTCCTACTTCCATCTCTGGCACCATCCCCACTTCCATCTCTGGCACCATCACCACTTCCACCTCTGGATCCACCACCACTTCTACTGACATCACCATCCCCACTTCCACCTCTGGTACTATTCCCACTTCCATCTCTGGCACCATCTCCACTTCCATCTCTGGCAACATCTCCACTTCCACCTCTGGCACCATCTCCACTTCCACCTCTGGTACTATTCCCACTTCCACCTCTGGCACCATCTCCACTTCCACCTCTGGCACCATCCCCACTTCCACCTCTGGTACTATTCCCACTTCCATCTTTGGCACCATCTCCACTTCCATCTCTGGCAACATCTCCACTTCCACCTCTGGCACCATCCCCACTTCCACCTCTGGTACTATTCCCACTTCCACCTCTGGCACCATCCCCACTTCCACCCATCACACCATTACCAGTTCCACCTCCAGCACCATCATTACATCTGCCACGATCCCCACTTCCACCACCTCCACCACCATCACCACTTCCTCGTCCATGATCGTCACTTCCACCACTCCCACTAACCATGCCTCCCCCTCCAGGTACCACAGACTCCAATGCAGTCGGCAAGGAGGGCTTCCTCAAGGATGGCATCCCAGAGGATGGTAAGGAGTGCTGTGGCATTGTAGTGCCAGGAGTGCTTCCACCCTCCTCATCAGAACTCTCATTGTGCTGGTGTCCTCTGTGCGGTGAATGTCCACAGGCTGTTGTGTGGACTATTCTAGCCACCAATGGCAGTGACAGCCTCTCTTCCTCTTGCTGTTCCTTCCTCTGCAGAAGGTCTTCCATCATCCCTGCAGGAGGAGGTGCAGAGGAAGGATAAGGTGGCCTCTGCCGGTTACGCTGAGGAGTGACTACTCCACTTAACACCTGCAACTTGGAACTAGTCGATGAGACTGTGTCCTCAGATGAGTAGAGTTGCTTTCTGATTTCCTCCCTCCGGCTATGCCTCCTCTGAGCACTCACTTTTCGGTCTCTGTCATTCCTCGCTGCCTTGGGCTTGCGTGCGTGGCTCCTGGATGTGCTTGCGTCTCTCCCTGCTGCCATCTGTCCAGTCCTCCGGCGTGTGGCCGTGACACACTCTCTGGTGGTGTTGAGGAACACGTGGCAGAACTCGGCATAGTCCAGTCTCCCGTCGCCACTCCTGTCCACCTCCGCTAGGATGGCCTGCACATCCTCCAAACTCATCTTCTCTCCACGCTGCATGCAAGTACAGCAGTCAACAAACAGCAAAGCAGATCACTCTGTGCCCTCAGGCTGGTGGACAGGTTCTAAACTCAGGGTTAGTGAGGGGTCATTTTTTTTTTTAAGTGGATATTATGTTATTACCTAACAGGTATGTACTCAATATCAAGTCCTGATGCCTTTTGGACAAGTGACTACTTCTCCAGTGTTCATGAAAATATGCAGTGGATTTTTCTTAATATTTACTCCAATTAGTGCCTGTTTTATCAGTGGGTCTTGCTGTATGTGAGCAGGGTATATATTTTCTGAGGAGTTTGACATTCATGGCTTTTCATGGTTAGAATTTAACCGTTTGGCAAAGAGCAGCAGAGCATGGTGTGGCTTCCACTCTTCACTACGCCATCCTCGGATATTTCCCACACGAACCCTCGAGTGAGTTAGTCATCATCTGCAAATATTTAACTCCTTGAAAACATCGTGATAAATGGGATCCAGGATAAGTGCGCCTGCCAGTGATACCAAGGTAGGTAAACACCATTCTTCTACAGCTCAGGGAACACACAAAAAAAGGATTACCCAATTCTCAAAGGACTCTCAGTTGACATACAGTGTAATAACATGACAATAACCTTCTCAATAATCAACTTGAAATTGTACTCTCTCGATGTTTTGACTAGATGCTCTAGCCTTAATCGACCTGATGAAGCTAGAGCATCTAGTTGAAATGTCGAGAGAGTACAATTTCAAGTTGACTATTGAGAAGGTTATCACCTACTTAATGTTTCTCTTGTGATCACTTTTTATTCTCTCTCTCGCTTATTATATCTTCTTTGTCCAAATACGACTTGCTTTGTCGTATTGTGTGTATTGGGTCACCTTCGCCTGAGCTGTGTGGGGGTGGATACAGGGAGGAGAGAAGGCTTACCTATTATTGCATACTCTGTATGCAGTCAGGATGAACTTGTCGCCATGATATGTAGCTACCATAGCGCTGGGCTGTACTACCTTGGTACACTTTGAGACTAAAAGCTGATCATTTTGGCTACAACATCTGTAGAACCTCCCCACTTTCGAAATCCTGGGTGCATGGGGTACTAATCGTTGAGGAAGATAAAAAATAAAAAATAAAACTCCGGAGGATATGTTACTAAAGTATTGTACTCACCTTGGTCAGAATTCTCTGCAGCTCCTGGGTGGTGATGAAGCCATTGTTGTTTATGTCTATCTTCCTGAAGGCTTGCATGAGGTGAGCCATAGAGGCATTCTTTTCCCTCTGCATGACCAGGCTGAACTGCTGGTAGGACATGGATCCACCGCACCGAGACCAGTAGCCCTCGATAGCTCTGTCTGATGGGTTCCTTCCCACTACCTGCAGTGCTGTATGTATGTATGTATGTGTGGATGTGTGTGCAGTCAATGGCCAGACAAACCATGCAGCCAAGGTTAGAGCTAGCGTTAGGCAGGCTAGGGTTAGGGCTACTGCTGGTGCTAGGGCAGACTCCCAAGCCCTAGCCCTAGCTTAGCTAAAAACCCTAGACCCAACCCTAGCAGCAAGTCTTAGCTCTAGCACTGGCCCTAACCCGCTCCCTGTGGTCTGTGTTTTTAACCTGACCCTATTCAAATTATTATTCACTGAGGTTCACATGACAGAGGGTGTCCATGATAGTTAGAAACCCTCCTCAGGGCCTTAGCAGTGCCCTTGCTTGTGAGGATGACAGTTAGAAACCCTCCTCAGTGCCCTTACTTGTGAGGAAATTGAAAGCTATAGATCCTGCACAAATTAAACTGCTACAATGCATAGATCCTACACAAATTAAACTGCTACAATGCATAGACCCTGCACAAATTAAACTGCTACAATGCATAGACCCTGCACAAATTAAACTGCTACAATGCATAGACCCTGCACAAATTAAACTGCTACAATGCATAGACCCTGCACAAATTAAACTGCTACAATGCATAGATCCTACACAAATTAAACTGCTACAATGCATAGACCCTGCACAAATTAAACTGCTACAATGCATAGATCCTACACAAATTAAACTGCTACAATGCATAGACCCTGCACAAATTAAACTGCTACAATGCATAGACCCTGCACAAATTAAACTGCTACAATGCATAGACCCTGCACAAATTGAACAGATACAATGCATAGACACTGCACAAATTAAACTGCTACAATGCATAGACCCTGCACAAATTGAACAGATACAATGCATAGACCCTGCACAAATTGAACAGATACAATGCATAGACCCTGCACAAATTAAACTGCTACAATGCATAGACCCTGCACAAATTAAACTGCTACAATCTAGTAAGTTGTTGTCAGGACAAGTTCTTGGCTAAGGGCAGTCTGATGGCAGGTCAGGGTGGGATGCTTGTCTTTTATGAAACTGTTCTTGTTTAAACCAGTTCTTGTCAGCAGGCAATTTCAATTTCCACATGCATTGCATTTACAGTTATATGCCAAATTTTGACATCACACTCTCGTTCATCCTGAGGCAGTTTATTTGACTTCTGCGGTGAAGATGATTTATCCTACCTCTTTTCTAACCATTCATCCTGAGGCGCTGTTTATCAGACTTCTGCAGTGAAGATGATTTATCCTAACTCTTTTCTAACCATTCATCCTGAGGCGCTGTTTATCAGACTTCTGCAGTGAAGATGATTTATCCTAACTCTTTTCTAACCATTCATCCTGAGACACTGTTTATCAGACTTCTGCAGTGAAGCCTACCTCTTTTCTAACCATTCATCCTGAGGCACTGTTTATCAGACTTCTGCAGTAAAGATGATTATCCTACCTCTTTTCAGTTAGTGCATCTTTACCCGATGGCGCATAGTAGCAATATATAACTAGCATGCAATTCAAAATTAACACAACCAGGAGGCATAATTTGCAATAGCTTGCACCACATGCTTTTTACCGTATTTCAGTAGCTGTGGATTAGACAGTTTCAAGCTCAAGTCACTCTGAACAGACAACCAACCAACTCTGCATTCCTCCTCCACCTCATCCATTGTCTGTATCCGCCTGCATGGTCGCCTAGGAAACCTGAAGTAGTCTCGCGGTGATAACATGAAGCCCCTTTACCCAATCGGTAAGTAGAAATTTGGTAAGTATCGCTAGAGAGACATCTATATGCGACCTCATCTGCCCCTGCAGAACAGTCGTGTAATTATTTCTTTTCCTATGGAAACCCCCTTCACTGAATTTAAGAAATTCTGTACCTTGTAAAGAATTTACTTGACTGTAATCCGAAATCCCAGGGGGAAAAAGGGCAGAAAATGTTTATTCTGGGTGAGACCCTTTACCAAATCTCTAGACCGCGCTGATAACACCACCATCGGGTAGATAGGATTTGATCTGTGAGAGGTGTACGAAGAGGAGAGCTGGTCCAGAATTTGGTGTGATAGACATTCCCTACGCTTAGTAACAAACTATCTAGTCGGGCAGACTGACGGAAATGTCAGTCAACTACGCATCACGACTTTCCGACTATGACTATAAAGGGAAATGTGGATTGCCTGAGGTGAGGTGATGCTAATTAAAAAGTAGATAAATGCAAGGCATTGATGGAGGTACTTGGTGCCTAGGTCATTCCCTCTAAAAAAATAAAATTAAATAAAGTTGGCCATAAACAATTTGAAGCACGATTGAAAATTGAAAGGGTTCGTTTTAGGGGGAAGAATCAAAACTTAATGCACCTAAACGTTCATTTTAGCAGGGAGAACAGAAGTTGCTGTTCATATTTAGGGCTGATAATCTGTTCTTGCTATGACTCCAGCATTCAAACTCCAGCATTCAAATCAACTCGCCCAGTTCAGTTCCTCCTGTGAGGGTTTGCTTAGCTTGCCAATAATAATCACCTCACTAGCTACCTGCAGAGAGTCTGTGGTTTTTTCTCTCTCACAATAAGGTATTAACAATTAACTACACATTTACCACCTATAATAATGTTTCAAATATGATATAAAATATCTTGATAAACTTCTTGATTAAACTTTCATCAAGAAGGCAACTTTTTCCACGTGCTGATGCTGTGCTGAGTGTTCCTTCACTATCACATAATTGAGGGTTCTAAAAGATGTGAAGTAGCAGGCATTGTGGTACTTCCTTGTTTGTTGAAAGTTGTTTGCCAGCTGATAGTACTGGCAGTGTTGGTATGTACTCAGACATGTATACTTACACTAATCCACACTAAACCTTGAAGCATCACAATGCTGTCACAGTGTGGGCATTGGCCCGACCTAGAAGTTTGCATTGCTAGGACTGGTCTTATCGCTAGTCTCTGCCTTTCTCTGGTCAGCTCTCTACGGACGTTTCTTTCCTCGTATGTTGATGTGTTCTTCTCTCTCTTTCCCGTTCTCTGTTAGATATTGTGGTACTTGCTCTTACATTTTCATCTCTCTTCCGGCTCTGTCTCCTTGCTGAAGTAGCTCTTACTTGTTCTAGTGTGACACACAAGGACAACCAACAAACAAAATGTCATCTGTTTGTTCTCATTTTTCTCTGACCTGCTACAAGGGATGAGGCTTGGAGGCTCAAGGTAACTGGAGCCAGTACTGGCATCAGATTTAGTCAGAGATATAGTGATATCGTTGGTCGAAGCCACCATCGACAGGAACGGCACAGCACTTGGCATTGTCAGCCATTTTGTTTATTGATACATCTGCATGTGTGCCTTTTGCATTGCCGACAGTTCCACCACATGGCAACGTTACCAACGAACTCCACTAGCTACATTAGAGCTCACATAACACAAGCAGTTTGCTAGTGAACCCCTCTCCCCGGAGCCAATGACGGCCTTGGATTAGGTCTTGGAGGTCGTTCAAACATTGCTACTATAAACCAATGTTCTTCTCTTGATTACAAGCGAAATTTGAGTAAAGCTAGTAGCCCTCCGCAGGAACTGGGAGAGGAATAGAAGCAAGTGTCTCTGTCATTATTTGGTTACATTTCAGATCTCTGCAAGGCGGGAGTAATTTCCAGTTGGTATGTACTTGAATGATGAACAATTTGGACCTCCAAGAAAATAAAGGAAAAGAATTAATAACTCTCAACTCTCTGCTGGAGTCGTCCTAATACTGTGTAACAGTGCGGGGAATTATAGTTGGACATCAGACCTTTTACGAACTCAACTCGTGTATTTCTCTAACAAAAGATCAATTTTCTCTGTCCAAATGTCCGAGCGACACTGACTAATGTTGTAGAACATGCACATGCGCACAACCACGAATGTATCGGAGGAAGAGGAGAAGCTGCCATGAATGGGCTGACTGGATACACGATGACTGACTGGTTGCTTGCACTGTTCATGATAGTGTTTACACTCATTACTTGATGATTTAAGTTTCGTGTTAGTTGTCAAAGAAAAAATTGATGGCAGGTCTGAGAATGGCAGGACAAAAACGATTGAACGCACGTGTACTCAGACAAATTGTCCAAATGGATTTTGGTTGCAACTTCCCACTCTGGTGCGAGGAGCTAAATTTTCGAGGTTTTCGCGGACTTTATTCTGGGCGCGAAAATTGTGCCCTCCAGTCATTTGGTGCAATGATAAGATCCGGTAAAGGGTTTGTGATAACCTCAAATTATTCTGCGAAACAATTAGGCTATAGCAATCTTCGAAACCTTAGCTCCTTGAAAAACAAGCGCTGTACGTTGAAGAAAGAAGTTGAAGAAAGAAGAAGCAGGAGAGTGGAGTCGATACTGCTGCCCTTCAGAGCTTTCAACTTAGCATTAGGCTGGGTACTTGTAGCAAGCATCCACCTCTCTGAATCCCTCAATCTAGGATTAGGCTGGGTACTTGCAGCAAGCATCTACCCCTCTGAATCCCTCAGTCTAGGAAATCTTAGGCTGGGTACTTGTAGCAATCATCCACCCTCTGAATCCCTCAGTCTAGGGTTAGGCTGGGTACTTGTAGCAAGCATCCACCCCTCTGAATCCCTCAGTCTAGGATTAGGCTGGGAACTTGCAGCAAGCATCCACCCTCTGAATCCCTCAGTCTAGGATTAGGCTGAGTACTTGTAGCAAGCATCTACCCTCTGAATCCCTCAGTCTAGGATTAGGCTGAGTACTTGCAGCAAGCATCCACCCTCTGAATCCCTCAGTCTAGGATTAGACTGGGTACTTGCAGCAAGCATCCACCCCTCTGAATCCCTCAGTCTAGGATTAGGCTGGGTACTTGCAGCAAGCATCCACCCTCTGAATCCCTCAGTCTAGGATTAGGCTGGGTACTTGCAGCAAGCATCCACCCCTCTGAATCCCTCAGTCTAGGATTAGGCTGGGTACTTGTAGCAAGCATCCACCCTCTGAATCCCTCAGTCTAGGATTAGACTGGGTACTTGCAGCAAGCATCCACCCTCTGAATCCCTCAGTCTAGGATTAGGCTGAGTACTTGTAGCAAGCATCCACCCCTCTGAATCCCTCAGTCTAGGATTAGGCTGGGTACTTGCAGCAAGCATCCACCCCTCTGAATCCCTCAGTCTAGGATTAGGCTGGGTACTTGCAGCAAGCATCCACCCCTCTGAGTCCCTCAGTCTAGGATTAGGCTGGGTACTTGTAGCAAGCATCCACCCCTCTGAATCCCTCAGTCTAGGATTAGGCTGGGTACTTGCAGCAAGCATCCACCCCTCTGAATCCCTCAGTCTGGGTACTTGCAGCAAGCATCCACCCTCTGAATCCCTCAGTCTAGGATTAGGTTGGCCTCATGGCTTCATGTCCATCAGTTGCTTCTGTGGTTCCAATTATTCCTCACATGCAGGACAGACAGAGGCCTCTTTTTGGTGCTTAGTCTTCTCTCTTTGGTTTGTTAAACTTGTTCTTTGTCTGTGGGTTTCATCGCCATTGAAAAAACTCTTTAAAATATATATATACATCATGTGACTAGGATTGGTTTTGGCAGAGGCAGTCCAGTTTGGGCAGAAAGGCGGTCCAGTTAAAAATAAAAATAAATTTTTGCCACATCCAAATTTTTGTTGAAAGGGCTATTATGGGCAGTTTCTTAGTTACAATTTCTGCGGGACTGGGCAACCCTTGAACCCAAAGTCTGAGGGACTGGGCAACCCTTGAACCCAAAGTCTGAGAGACTGGGCAACCCTTGAACCCAAAGTCTGAGAGACTGGGCAACCCTTGAACCCAAAGTCTGAGGGACTGGGCAACCTTTGAACCCAAAGTCTGAGAGACTGGGCAACCCTTGAACCCAAAGTCTGAGAGACTGGGCAACCCTTGAACCCAAAGTCTGAGAGACTGGGCAACCCTTGAACCCAACATCTGAGGCACTGGGCAACCTTTGAACCCAAAGTCTGAGAGACTGGGCAACCCTTGAACCCAAAGTCTGAGAGACTTGGCAACCCTTGAACCCAAAGTCTGAGGGACTGGGCAACCTTTGAACCCAAAGTCTGAGGGACTGGGCAACCCTTGAACCCAAAGTCTGAGAGACTGGGCAACCTTTGAACCCAAAGGATAAGGGAGGCTTTGCTGTACTTGTTTTTTTAAATGCCATATTAATTATTATTATTTTTGCATGTTGTTGTTGTTGTTGTTGTTGTTGCTGGCGTGTGTTCAGGAGTTTGATTCTCTGGATAAGCTGAAGGAGAAGGTCCATGTCTTGTGTGAGATGTTAAGCAGGTCTGAGCATACTGTGGTCCACACAGGAGCTGGGATAAGCACAGCTGCAGGTGAGATGAAAGCTTTGAAGCAGCCATATATCTATCTGTCAGCATTGGAGTGTGTATGCACGAGTTTTGTGTGAGTGTGTGTAGAGTGTGTGTGTGGGTGTGCACATGCGTGTGAGTGTGTAGAGTGTGGGTGTGTAAGTGTGTGTGGGTGTGTGAGTGTGTGGGTGTGTACAGTGTGAGTGTATAAAGTGTGTGTGTGTGTGAGGTGTGTGCATGCATGTAAGTGAGTGTGTAGAGTGTGTGTGGATGTGTACAAAGAGTTTTGGAAAAGCCTTTACAAAGCAATTCTAAATAGCAGTACTGCCTGTGGGTGAAGTATTTCCCCCTTACTATTCCAGACTCATCAGAAATGGAGAAATAAACCATCTGCCACACTCAGACAGTACAGCAAGATAGAGATGCCCTGAGGCTTCCAATTGCATGCGCAAATGTCAATTTTGACCAGGTTGGAATAATATTCGATCCTTACTTGGGACTGTCACAGAAAGGAGGGGGGGATGCTGCCGCTAAAAAATAATTATTCGAATGTCGTAGTCAACCATTTTGTTGACAGCTATCGTTACAACAACAAGCAACAGTAACGACGACAACATTGCCTGAGGGTAAAAACTGATAATCTGCAGGTATTCCTGATTTCAGAGGGCCCAAAGGTGTGTGGACTTTAGAGAAGCAAGGGAAGGAGGTGGAGTCAGACATGAAGTTTGAAGATGCTCGGCCAACTCTCACTCACATGGCTCTGGTGGGACTGGTGGAGGCGGGGCTTGTCAAGTACGTGATCAGCCAGAATGTGGATGGACTGCACTTGAAGTCTGGGCTCTGCCGGGACTTCCTGTCGGAGCTCCACGGCAACATGTTCATGGAGAAGTGTGACAAGTGTAAGAGGTATGTGTGTGTGTATAGCTCCTCCCCCCCTCACTCCCATCTCTAGTAGGGCTATGTAAAAATGCCATTTTAAGCACACACCCTAAAAGTGGGTTGTTCATTGAGCAGGACGCTAATAGCAGCAAGAAAATGGCCGCCTAACACTGAGCAACCACTTAACAAGTAACATATGCAATTATGGAGTCAATATTAGCTAGCAGGGATGCTGAATGGTTGCAGAGCAGAGCCTGGTGAGTGTCTCACTAGCTAGAGGGATGGTGAATGGCTGCAGAGCATAGCCTGGTAGCTAGCAGGGATGGTGAATGGTTGCAGAGCAGAGCCTGGTGAGTGCCTTACTAGCTAGCAGGGATGGTGAATGGTTGCAGAGCAGAGCCTGGTGAGTGCCTTACTAGCTAGCAGGGATGATGAATGGCTGCAGAGCAGAGCCTGGTGAGTGTCTCACTAGCTAGAGGGATGGTGAATGGCTGCAGAGCAGAGCCTGGTAGCTAGCAGGGATGGTGAATGGCTGCAGAGCAGAGCCTGGTGATTGCCTTACTAGCTAGCAGGGATGGTGAATGGTTGCAGAGCAGAGCCTGGTGAATGTCCTACTAGCTAGCAGGGATGGTGAATGGCTGCAGAGCAGAGCCTGGTGAGTGCCTTACTAGCTAGCAGGGATGGTGAATGGTTGCAGAGCAGAGCCTGGTGAGTGCCTTACTAGCTAGCAGGGATGGTGAATGGTTGCAGAGCAGAGCCTGGTGAATGTCCTACTAGCTAGCAGGGATGGTGAATGGCTGCAGAGCAGAGCCTGGTGAGTGCCTTACTAGCTAGCAGGGATGGTGAATGGTTGCAGAGCAGAGCCTGGTGAGTGTCCTACTAGCTAGCAGGGATGGTGAATGGCTGCAGAGCATAGCCTGGTGAGTGCCTTACTAGCTAGCAGGGATGGTGAATGGTTGCAGAGCAGGGATGGTGAATGGTTGCAGAGCAGAGCGCCTTACTAGCTAGCAGGGATGGTGAATGGTTGCAGAGCAGAGCCTGGTAGCTAGCAGGGATGGTGAATGGCTGCAGAGCAGAGCCTGGTAGCTAGCAGGGATGGTGAATGGTTGCAGAGCAGAGCCTGGTAGCTAGCAGGGATGGTGAATGGTTGCAGAGCAGAGCCTGGTAGCTAGCAGGGATGGTGAATGGCTGCAGAGCAGAGCCTGGTAGCTAGCAGGGATGGTGAATGGTTGCAGAGCAGAGCCTGGTGAGTGCCTTACTAGCTAGCAGGGATGGTGAATGGTTGCAGAGTTGAGCCTGGTGAGTGTCTTAAGCAGGGATGGTGAATGGCTGCAGAGCAGAGCCTGGTGAGTGCCTTACTAGATGGTGAATGGTTGCAGAGCAGAGCCTGGTGAGTGCCTTACTAGCTAGCAGGGATGGTGAATGGTTGCAGAGCAGAGCCAGGAGAGTGTTGAATATGGACAAGCCATGCACAGATTTGTCTAGTTGCCAGCAACACAGTCAACACTTCAATAGTTGCTAGAGCCAACAGTAAAGTTGTATGACGGAATGTAGGAAGTTCATATAAACATCTGTTGGCCAGCTTTTGTCAGTATACTTAATATATGCTCTGACAGATAATCTCATTGCAAGCTTTTGCTAATATACTTACCATATCCTCTGACAGATCATCTCTGCAAGCTTTTGCTAATATACTTACCATATCCTCTGACAGATAATCTCATTGCAAGCTTTTGCTAATATACTTACCATATCCTCTGACAGATCACTCATTGCAAGCTTTTGCTAATATACTTACCATATCCTCTGACAGATAATCTCATTGCAAGCTTTTGCTAATATACTTACCATATCCTCTGACAGATCACTCATTGCAAGCTTTTGCTAATATACTTACCATATCCTCTGACAGATCATCTCATTGCAAGCTTTTGCTAATATACTTACCATATCCTCTTACAGATAATCTCATTGCAAGCTTTTGCTAATATACTTACCATATCCTCTGACAGATCACTCATTGCAAGCTTTTGCTAATATACTTACCATATCCTCTGACAGATAATCTCATTGCAAGCTTTTGCTAATATACTTACCATATCCTCTGACAGATCACTCATTGCAAGCTTTTGCTAATATACTTACCATATCCTCTGACAGATCATCTCATTGCAAGCTTTTGCTAATATACTTACCATATCCTCTTACAGATAATCTCATTGCAAGCTTTTGCTAATATACTTACCATATCCTCTGACAGATCACTCATTGCAAGCTTTTGCTAATATACTTACCATATCCTCTGACAGATCATCTCATTGCAAGCTTTTGCTAATATACTTACCATATCCTCTTACAGATAATCTCATTGCAAGCTTTTGCTAATATACTTACCATATCCTCTGACAGATCACTCATTGCAAGCTTTTGCTAATATACTTACCATATCCTCTGACAGATCATCTCATTGCAAGCTTTTGCTAATATACTTACCATATCCTCTTACAGATAATCTCATTGCAAGCTTTTGCTAATATACTTACCATATCCTCTGACAGATCACTCATTGCAAGCTTTTGCTAATATACTTACCATATCCTCTGACAGATCATCTCATTGCAAGCTTTTGCTAATATACTTACCATATCCTCTTACAGATAATCTCATTGCAAGCTTTTGCTAATATACTTACCATATCCTCTGACAGATCACTCATTGCAAGCTTTTGCTAATATACTTACCATATCCTCTGACAGATAATCTCATTGCAAGCTTTTGCTAATATACTTACCATATCCTCTGACAGATCACTCATTGCAAGCTTTTGCTAATATACTTACCATATCCTCTGACAGATCATCTCATTGCAAGCTTTTGCTAATATACTTACCATATCCTCTTACAGATAATCTCATTGCAAGCTTTTGCTAATATACTTACCATATCCTCTGACAGATCACTCATTGCAAGCTTTTGCTAATATACTTACCATATCCTCTGACAGATCATCTCATTGCAAGCTTTTGCTAATATACTTACCATATCCTCTGACAGATCACTCATTGCAAGCTTTTGCTAATATACTTACCATATCCTCTGACAGATCATCTCATTGCAAGCTTTTGCTAATATACTTACCATATCCTCTTACAGATAATCTCATTGCAAGCTTTTGCTAATATACTTACCATATCCTCTGACAGATCACTCATTGCAAGCTTTTGCCAATATACTTACCATATCCTCTGACAGATCATCTCATTGCAAGCTTTTGCTAATATACTTACCATATCCTCTTACAGATAATCTCATTGCAAGCTTTTGCTAATATACTTACCATATCCTCTGACAGATCACTCATTGCAAGCTTTTGCTAATATACTTACCATATCCTCTGACAGATAATCTCATTGCAAGCTTTTGCTAATATACTTACCATATCCTCTGACAGATCACTCATTGCAAGCTTTTGCTAATATACTTACCATATCCTCTGACAGATCATCTCATTGCAAGCTTTTGCTAATATACTTACCATATCCTCTTACAGATAATCTCATTGCAAGCTTTTGCTAATATACTTACCATATCCTCTGACAGATCATCTCTTTGCAAGCCTTTAAACTCACTCACATATTTTGTTAGTTAGTAGAAGCTGCACTCTGACCCTCAAGTACAGTACACGTCAAAATAATCCTTACATTACCGCTCCATTCTGCATCGGGCTAATTCCAATGGTTGCCATGGTGGTGCTGTTTGGTTAGTGGTTGTATCAGTTAACCAGGTTCCTTGCACCTGCTTGGTCTTAAACCGAGTGAAATTAAAACAACTTAAACGCTGTTTACCAATAATTATATAGACATCTATCTGTGTTGAACTTTTCTGTTAAAATCATTCCCACCTGTGCATAACCTAATCACCAGCAGCTGCCTGCCGGACATAGCAAGTGGCTTCAAGGTATGCACTGGCGAGCCTCGTCACTGGTCCTATTTCGGTCTGGACTTTGATTCAGGTTCCTGTTTACGCGATGCTGATGTTGACGTTATTGAGATGCTGACGTTGACGATGTTGACATTGTTGAGATTCTGACGCTGTTGAGATGTTGATGTTGTTGAGATGCTAACGTTGTTGAGATGTTGATGTTGTTGAGATGTTGACGTTGTTGAGATGCTGATGCTGTTGAGATGCTGACGTTGTTGAGATGTTGATGGTTGACGTTGAGATGTTGACGTTGTTGAGATGCTAACATTGTTTAGATGCTGACGTTATTGAGATGCTGGCGTTATTGAGATGCTGACGTTGTTGAGATGCTGAGATGTTGACATTGTTGAGATGCTGACGTTGAGATGCTGACGTTGTTGAGATGTTGATGTTGTTGAGATGTTGACGTTATTGAGATGTTGACGTTGTTGAGATGCTGACGTTGTTGAGATGTTGACGTTGTTGAGATGCTGATGTTGTTAAGATGTTGAGATGCTGACGTTGTCGAGATGCTGACGTTGTTGAGATGTTGACGTTGTTGAGATGTTGATGTTGTTGAGATGCTGACGTTGTCGAGATGCTGACGTTGTTGAGATGTTGACGTTGTTGAGATGATGTTGTTGAGATGTTGATGTTAAGATGTTGAGGTGCTGACATTGTTGAGATGTTGATGCTGTTGAGATGCTGATGTTCTTGAGATGTTGACGCTGTTGAGATGCTGATGTTAAAATGTTGATGTTGTTGAGATGCTGACGTTCTTGAGATGTTGACGCTGTTGAGATGCTGATGTTCTTGAGATGTTGACGCTGTTGATGTTGTTGAGATGTTGATGGTGTTGAAATGTTGACGCTGTTGCGATGCTGACGTTCTTGAGATGTTGACGCTGTTGATGTTGTTGAGATGTTGATTTTGTTGAAATGTTGATGTTCTTGAGATGTTGACGCTGTTGAGATGCTGACGTTCTTGAGATGTTGACGCTGTTGAGATGCTGATGTTCTTGAGATGTTGATGTTGTTGAGATGCTGATGTTGTTGAGATGCTGATGTTGTTGAGATGTTGACGTTGTAAGATGTTGACGCTGTTGAGATGCTGACATTCTTGAATGTTGACGCTGTTGAGATGCTAATGTTGTTGAGATGTTGACGCTGTTGAAATGCTGACGCTGTTGAGATGCTGATGTTGTTGAGATGCTGACGTTGTTGAGATGCTGACGTTGTTGAGATGTTGATGTTGTTGAGATGTTGACGCTGTTGAGATGCTGACGCTGTTGAGATGTTGATGTTGTTGAGATGCTGACATTGTTGAGATGCTGATGTTGAAATGTTGACGTTCTGGAGATGTTGATGCTGTTGAGATGTTGACGCTGTTGAGATGCTGATGTTCTTGAGATGTTGATCTTGTTGAGATGCTGACATTGTTGAGATGCTGATGTTGTAAGATGTTGACGCTGTTGAGATGCTGACATTCTTGAATGTTGACGCTGTTGAGATGCTGACATTGGTGAGATGCTGATGTTGTTGAGATGCTGACGTTGTTGAGATGCTGATGTTGTTGAGATGCTGATGTTGTTGAGATGCTGATGTTGTTGAGATGCTGATGTTGTTGAGATGTTGATGTTGTTGAGATGTTGACGTTGTTGAGATGTTGATGTTGTTGAGATGCTGATGTTGTTGAGATGCTGACGTTGTTGAGATGCTGATGTTGTTGAGATGCTGATGTTGTTGAGATGTTGATGCTGTTGAGATGCTGAGATGTTGATGTTGTTGAGATGCTGACATTCTTGAGATGTTGATGCTGTTGAGATGCTGACGTTCTTGAGATGTTGACGCTGTTGAGATGCTGATGTTCTTGAGATGTTGATGTTGAGATGCTGACATTGTTGAGATGCTGATGTTGTAAGATGTTGACGCTGTTGAGATGCTGACATTCTTGAATGTTGACGCTGTTGAGATGCTGACGCTGTTGAGATGCTGATGTTGTTGAGATGCTGACGTTGTTGAGATGCTGATGTTGTTGAGATGCTGATGTTGAGATGCTGATGTTGTTGAGGTGTTGATGTTGTTGAGATGTTGACGTTGTTGAGATGTTGATGTTGTTGAGATGCTGACATTGTTGAGATGTTGATGTTGTTGAGATGTTTATGTTGTTGAGATGTTGATGTTGTTGAGATGCTGACGTTGTTGAGATGTTGATGTTGTTGAGATGTTGATGTTGTTGAGATGCTGACGTTGTTGAGATGTTGATGTTGAGATGCTGACGTTGTTGATGTTGTTGAGATGTTGACATTGTTGAGATGCTGACGTTGAGATGTTGAGATGTTGAGATGCTGACGTTGTTGAGATGTTGATGTTGAGATGCTGACGTTGTTGAGATGTTGATGTTGTTGAGATGTTGACATTGTTGAGATGCTGACGTTGTTGAGATGTTGATGTTGTTGAGATGTTGATGTTGTTGAGATGCTGACGTTGTTGAGATGTTGATGTTGAGATGCTGACGTTGTTGAGATGTTGATGTTGTTGAGATGTTGACATTGTTGAGATGCTGACATTGTTGAGATGCTGACGTTATTGAGATGCTGATGTTGTTGAGATGTTGACGTTGTTGAGATCGTTGTTGAGATGTTGACATTGTTGAGATCGTTGTTGAGATGTTGACGTTGTTAAGATCGTTGTTGAGATGTTGACGTTGTTGAGATGTTGACATTGTTGAGATGTTGATGTTGTTGAGTTGTTGAGATGCTGATGTTGTTGAGATGCTGATGTTGTTGAGATGTTAATGCTGTTGAGATGTTGACGTTATTGAGATGTTGACGTTATTGAGATGCTGACGTTGTCGAGATGCTGAAATGCTGACGTTGTTGAGATGTTGACGTTGTTGAGATGTTAATGTTGTTGAGATGTTGACGTTGTTGAGATGTTGACGTTGTTGAGATCGTTGTTGAGATGCAGGCACAAAATAATGGTAGGTCATACCAATTGCAGTTTTGATAGGCCACTGTTCTAGATTGCATGACAATTCATTCACTTTTGTGGGTCGAGCGCTAGCTACATAGTAGAGGCCAAAATGTTCCAGTGCATTTGGATTCGTGAACCGTCCATGATTTAACGGCATATACTTCCTTTGGGTGGGGGGGGGGATTCATCACTGTGTCATGTAGTCAGAGTTGCAGCATTCGAGCAGCAGGTCATTTCGTGGATTCCAAGACAGTCGGTAGCCAGTCGAGTGGTCTGCGAGATGTGGTGATGTAGAGAGCTACTGCATTGAGCATCAGTCAACTAGCAAAGTCTGGATACTGCGTTCAAGCGATGATCAGTTATGGTGATGTCGAAACCTGCTGCCGTCGAGCGGCCAATGAGATGAGGCAATAGGCGATATTACGAAGCCACTCAGTTGAGCTGTACTCCATCTGTAGCTTTTCCAGGAGCTGGTTCAGTCGAGGGCACAGTCAGCGGAGTTGGTAACTGAATGTTGGTTCAACTGTGCCGATGTCCAGAGCAACTCCGATTGATCCTTCAGTAGTCTACAGTTGCTCCAACCATTCTCAGAGGACTGCAATCAAGCATCATCTTGCAGGGGAGGGGGGGAATAAAACCTCCTCCCATTCTCATTGCCGTTAGTTTCCTAAGCTTTGGGTCCGAGATATCGCAACTCTGAGTCATAGCAGTATAACAACTTGCGGGGGGGGGGGGGAATTAAAACAAGTTGCGCTTGTTTGCTCAACAATAAACAGCTAGGTTGCTAGTGCTAGATTACTAGCGCACGATTACTGCACCAAATTCTAGTGTCTGAAATGCTTCCCGCGTCTTGATCAAGGTTGGCCACACCCACACACACATATTGGGTGGTCCGTCTGGCAGACCACACGCTGTCTTGCTCGGTTGTTCTGGTACATTGTTCAGAAATGGGCCGATGGCCGGCTGCAATGTTGTCTCTGTCTGTAAGGGGATCCGATAGCATTAACTAGTAGGCGCTTTAAAAAACTTGTGGTTACCACTTTTTAGCTCCATAGATTCTGCACACTTCATGGTATGGACTTGATATATATCTCAAAAGATAGGTCTCTCTGAGTGCTCTCTTTTGATACTAAAACATTTCCCATAGCTATACATGTAACTATACCCAAGTTGCTGGAGTTCAAGTGGGGGCACCTCAAAACCTGAGCGCCTGATTTTGGAACAAGTTTAACTCGATTGTTTTAAGTGCTAACAGCTCAAATTAGCACCAGTGGCTAGAGGAAGCCCTACTGCATGCAACGACTTGTTCCATAAGTACATGGTCAAGCGTGCGTTTGATTTCCTTAAAACTTGCAGTCCAACTACTGCATGTCTGGCCAGCTTGCTTGCCAGTGTTCCTACCTTGGTCTTGTTTCAGTCCGTGGTGGTGTCCCAATACAGACTCTATGGACGAGAGGCTACTTTTACGTAAGCTGTTCATGGCAAAGAACTCGGAAAAACTGGGCCATTGCTGATGTGAGGTGAGGCCATTGCTAGAGGTTGAGGTGGGCCATTGCTAGAGGTTGAGGTGGGCCATTGCTAGAGGTTGAGGTGAGGCCATTGCTAGAGGTTGAGGTGAGCCATTGCTAGAGGTTGAGGTGGGGCCATTGCTAGAGGTTGAGGTGAGGCCATTGCTAGAGGTTGAGGTGAGGCCATTGCTAGAGGTTGAGGTGAGGCCATTGCTAGAGGTTGAGGTGAGCCATTGCTAGAAGTTGAGGTGAGCCATTGCTAGAGGTTGAGGTGAGGCCATTGCTAGAGGTTGAGGTGGGCCATTGCTAGAGGTTGAGGTGGGCCATTGCTAGAGGTTGAGGTGGGCCATTGCTAGAGGTTGAGGTGGGCCATTGCTAGAGGTTGAGGTGGGCCATTGCTAGAGGTTGAGGTGGGCCATTGCTAGAGGTTGAGGTGTGGCCATTGCTGGTGTGAGGTGGGGCCATTGCTGGAGGTTGATGTGAGCTTCATTCTTTCTTCCTTTTGGGAGTCATTAGCAGTTTCCATTTTCCGTAACGAGGATGGATGAAATGACGCCAGCTTTGACAGGCCACTGTTGGCATTGCTACAGCTGGTGAGTTGATCGAGTGGTGCCAAAGTCTGCTAGAATGAGTGGACTCTATGCTGGGAGTGGTCTCCTCCCAGAGCTGCCGGCATTTCTAATTGAGGAGTTGCAGGAGAGTATTGCACTTCTCTTGCTCATCATCGATGTAGGAGGTGTTATAATCGGCAGGGGCGGTATTGAGACCTTTTCCTACGTCACTCACTGTCATAACATAGCCATCGACCTCGCGTTTGGAAGTGACGCCACTTTTAGCATTGCGAGAGGTCTCCACCTCACTCTTCAGGACAATCTGCTTGAGGAAGTTTGTCGCAGCAAAGCCCTTCACCCGAGTGTCTCTCCAAACCTGATGTGCTCCTGTCCTGTGTGCAACAAGCCACCCAAGTGTCTCTCCAAACCTGGTGTGCTCCAGTCCTGAACCACCAGAGTCTCTCCAAACCTGATGTGCTCCAGTCCTGTGTGCAGCAAACCACCAGAGTGTCTCTCCAAACCTGATGTGCTCCAGTCCTGTGTGCAGCAAACCACCAGTGTCTCTCCAAACCTGATGTGCTCCAGTCCTGTGTGCAGCAAACCACCAGAGTCTCTCCAAACCTGATGTGCTCCAGTCCTGTGTGCAGCAAACCACCAGAGTGTCTCTCCAAACCTGATGTGCTCCAGTCCTGTGTGAAGCAAACCACCAGAGTATCTCTCCAAACCTGATGTGCTCCAGTCCTGTGTGAAGCAAACCACCAGTGTCTCTCCAAGCCTGATGTGCTCCAGTCCTGTGTGCAGCAAACCACCAGAGTATCTCTCTAAACCTGATGTGCTCCTGTCCTGTGTGAAGCAGTGTCTCTCCAAACCTGATGTGCTCCAGTCATGTGTGCAACAAACCAGAGTATCTCTCCAAATCTGATGTGCTCCAAACCTGATCTGCAGCAAACCATCTCCATAAAAGTTATTCATGGCCGCCTTAAGCACAAGTGCCGCTGTCCTTTAAAATATACGTGTATATATTATCCTCGTACGGCGGTATATGCTGCGTGAGCATGTTAAACCGCACATGTTTTTCTGGTTTCTCCGCTGGCCTTCATCATATTTCTAGCACTGGAAAGAGGAACGTGAAGTTTATTTTGACGTGTATTGCATAATGATGAAGATAATATTTTTGTCTGGTAGGCTGCGAGATGTAGTTCGGTTCTTAAATGTGTTTATGACGAGGGGCAGAATGGCAAGTGAGTGCATTGGAACACCCCCTCCCCTAAGTGGGTGCCCCTCCCCTAAGTGGGTGCCCCCTCCCCTAATTGGCAGCCCTGGAATTCCCCCTCCCCTAATTGGGAGCCCTCCCCTAAGTGGGAGCCCTAGAATGCCCCTCCCCTAATTGGTAGCCCCTCCCCTAATTGGGAGCCCTAGAATGCCCCCTCCCCTAATTAGTAGTCCTGGAATGCCCCCTAATTGGGAGCCCTGGAATGCCCCTCCCCTAAGTGGGAGCCCTCGAATGCCCCCCCCCCCCCTAATTGGGAGCCCTGGAATGCCCCTCTCCTAATTGGGACCCCCAGAACGCCCCCCCCCCCCCTTAATAAACCCTCTATAGTTACTTGTTGCTGAGCACTGCTTATTTGGTGTATTATATATTTTTTGGTATCTCACTAGGGAACTCATCAGAGACGAGCCAGTTGAGACGGTTGGTCTGAAGCGCACTGGAAGAATGTGTGGCTCTGGCGGGTCGAGACGGCGATGTAGGTACGTGCATGACCAGTATACTGATGCTGTTGTGTGTGGGCGGGTCGAGACGAAGCTGTAGGTACGTGCATGACCAGTATACTGATGCTGTTGTGTGTGGGCGGGTCGACACGATGTTGTAGGTACGTGCATGACCAGTATACTGATGCTGTTGTGTGTGGGAGGTGGAGACGATGCTGTAGGTACGTGCATGACCAGTATACTGATGCTGTTGTGTGTGGGCGGGTCGACACGATGCTGTAGGTACGTGCATGACCAGTATACTGATGCTGTTGTGTGTGGGCGGGTCGACACGATGCTGTAGGTACGTGCATGACCAGTATACTGATGCTGTTGTGTGTGGGTGGGTCGACACGATGCTGTAGGTACGTGCATGACCAGTATACTGATGCTGTTGTGTGTGGGCGGTGGAGACGATGCTATAGGTACGTGCATGACCAGTATACTGATGCTGTTGTGTGTGGGCGGTGGAGACGATGCTGTAGGTACGTGCATGACCAGTATACTGATGCTGTTGTGTGTGGGCGGTGGAGACGATGCTGTAGGTACGTGCATGACCAGTATACTGATGCTGTTGTGTGTGGGCGGGTCGACACGATGCTGTAGGTACGTGTATGACCAGTATACTGATGCTGTTGTGTGTGGGCGGGTGGTGGAGAGTTTGTTATCCGAACACTTTGGGGAGATAGCGACTTAACCGCCACCATAAGCACCCACAGGCACGACCTTGGATATCGTTCACAAGCGATTGACTTGCTCCTGAGAGCCCGCTCAGATCCTTAACATATTCACTGTAGCAATCATTTCCAGTTTAGCAATGTTTAAGGCAGAGTCACACCTCCACAACTAGAGCATATGATCAATTGAGTAGCCGTGTCAGGATGAACCCCCGGGCATCCTTTCCCGCCAGTTTGTCACCTTGCAACCCATTCTCACTTGCATGTGCAGCCAAGTTTTATTCCCTCCAGCTTAACTGTCGTTTCCTCGATTGGTCTCTTCGCCATGACAACCATTACCAGTTTGCACAGGCCCCGCATTATTTAAGGCTAGTGAAACCCTTCGTACTCTTTTTTTACGGGTGAACGGACGTACGGTGCAAGGGTACATACGCCATGTGTGACAACACCAAGTCTTCCATCAGCTCCCCACTGAGGGCTCACTTCGCTCACCAGTAATAGTGAATGAATTAACTCGACACCAGATTTTAAGATTTCTTTCTTTGATTTTTAACTGCACGTGCTCATTAGTCTGGTGAATCGCTATTTAATAATGGCAGACGCGACAAGCATACTTCAGATTTGAGGGTGTATGGGTCTAAATAATGGTGATGGTTGCAACTGGCATTTTTGACAGTCACTTTCTGGAAGCTCTTCTGCTGAGGAAATCTCCACAGCTCCTCTACCTACAGGGAACGTTCGGAGTCGCTCTGCTTTGTTCGAAAGGAGGCAGGCTCTTCTGGATGAATTTCTTTGCGCTGTAGCATGATCATAGCTTTTGCTTACCTTAATGGAGCCGATTCCTATAACCAAACTGCAGATTATTCTAATGACAGTTAAGGTTAGAGCTATAAATAGAGGCAGAAGGTCGCTTAATTTTTTTTCTGGTGAAAGTATATGGAGAATTAATATTTGGGAAGGGGGTTGGGTGGGGGGGGGGGGGGGGGGGTGAGGTAAGGTATGCCCTCCTTTAGGAGCTAACTTCCCTCTCTCCCCCCCCCCTAACTTTCCTGACAATTGGAATCCTGTAAAAGTGTGTGAGGAGGTGCATAGTACAAGTCAGAATGGAGTGTGGGCAATCGCTCGTTATTTTACTAGAGCACTTAGAAAAGCTGTTATTTTACTTCCGATCTGTGGGTGGTTTTGTTTACGAGCCTGTGGAGTTTTAATGTTGCAGCATTTTACTTGAAACAAGTGTGTGCAGTTGCCATGACAATGCTCTCGACAAATATGGTGGTTCAACCCATGATTTACAAACGTTTGTGGTGCCTTACTTGGTAGCTATGGCCACAGCTTTCTCAAAACATGCTCATGAATGTGTGACATACTATATGTGTTGACCTACTCTATATGTTGACATCCTCTATGTTGACATCCTCTATATTTGATTTGCTATCCTCTATATGTTGACCTGCTCAATGTGTTGACATCATATTTGTTGACCTGCTCTATATGTTGACCTGCTCTATGTGTTGACATGCTCTATGTGTTGACATGTTGACCTTCTCTATATGTTGTATGTTGACCTGCTCTATATGTTGACCTTCTCTATGTGTTGACCTGCTCTATGTGTTGACATGTTGACCTTCTCTATATGTTGTATGTTGACCTGCTCTATATGTTGACCTGCTCTATGTGTTGACCTGCTCTGTGTTGACCTGCTCTATATGTTGACCTGCTCTGTGTTGACATGCTCTATGTGTTGACCTGCTCTATATGTTGACCTGCTCTATATGTTGACCTGCTCTGTGTTGACCTGCTCTATATGTTGACCTGCTCTATATGTTGACCTGCTCTATATGTTGACCTGCTCTATATGTTGACCTTCTCTATGTGTTGACCTGCTCTATATATTGACCTGCTCTATATGTTGACCTGCTCTATATGTTGACCTGCTCTATATGTTCACCTGCTCTATATGTTGACCTGCTCTATGTGTTGACCTGCTCTATGTGTTGACATGCTCTATATGTTGACATGCTCTATGTGTTGACCTGCTCTATATGTTAACCTGCCCTCATCTCTGTGTGCAGAGGCAAGATGTGTGACACAGTGCTGGACTGGGAGGACTCCCTGCCACCCTGTGAGCTGGACAAGGCCGACTATCACTCCAAGTACATGGATAGTGTACTCATTAACTCTGGAGTGCAATTGAACTCTCAGTGAACTTTTCTCCCGGGCAATATATTAATACGTGACGTATGCCTAACTGTGCACGTGGGTGTGATCCAAAAATGGCAAAGCCACACCTATTATGCCTTAAAAGGCAGCGAGGAAAGATGGCTAATAATGAACTTGATGTCAATGAATATCATTGTCCCACTTTGTTCTCGCTCTCCTTACCTACTCCTCCCACTTCCTTTTCCCACTCTTCCTCCTCTCCTCCTGTTTAATTAAGCTTCGTGGATTGCAAGTAGGTAGATGAAGCTAGTTATTCTTCCATAACGTATGAGTGAGCATACCTAATGTCAGTATACATGTATATAGCATTTGAGGTTCAAGCATTGTGATTCTATGTACTCAAGTCTGTATGTTGTTTTGCACGTGCTATTGTCTGATTCTGCATGTTCACGACTAATGAAACTAATTACTGTAGTATAATTTTTGGTTTTCCCTTGTTTGTTGTTATTAGTCCCCTTGTTTGTTGTTGTTATTAGTTCCCTTGTTTGTTGTTGTTTTTAGTTCCCTTGTTTGTTGTTGTTTTTAGTTCCCTTGTTTGTTGTTGTTATTAGTTCCCTTGTTTGTTGTTGTTATTAGTCCCCTTGTTTGTTGTTGTTATTAGTTCCCTTGTTGTTGTTATTAGTTCCCTTGTTTGTTGTTGTTATTAGTTCCCTTGTTTGTTGTTGTTATTAGTTCCCTTGTTTGTTGTTGTTATTAGTTCCCTTGTTTGTTGTTGTTATTAGTTCCCTTGTTTGTTGTTATTAGTTCCCTTGTTTGTTGTTGTTATTAGCTCCCTTGTTTGTTATTAGTTCCCTTGTTTGTTGTTGTTATTAGTTCCCTTGTTTGTTGTTATTAGTTCCCTTGTTTGTTGTTGTTATTAGTTCCCTTGTTTGTTGTTATTAGTTCCCTTGTTTGTTGTTGTTATTAGTTCCCTTGTTTGTTGTTATTAGTTCCCTTGTTTGTTGTTGTTATTAGTCCCCTTGTTTGTTGTTGTTAGTTCCTTGTTTATTGTTATTAGTTCCCTTGTTTGTTGTTGTTATTAGTTCCCTTGTTTGTTGTTATTAGTTCCCTTGTTTGTTGTTGTTATTAGTTCCCTTGTTTGTTGCTATTAGTTTCCTTGTTTGTTGTTATTAGTTTCCTTGTTTGTTGTTATTAGTTCCCTTGTTTGTTGTTATTAGTTCCCTTGTTTGTTATTAGTTCCCTTGTTTGTTGTTGTTATTAGTTCCCTTGTTTGTTGTTATTAGTTCCTTGTTTATTGTTATTATTTCCCTTGTTTGTTGTTGTTATTAGTTCCCTTGTTTGTTGTTGTTATTAGTTCCTTGTTTATTGTTATTATTTCCCTTGTTTGTTGTTATTAGTTCCCTTGTTTGTTGCTATTAGTTTCCTTGTTTGTTATTAGTTCCCTTGTTTGTTATTAGTTCCCTTGTTTGTTATTAGTTCCCTTGTTTGTTGTTATTAGTTCCCTTGTTGTTGTTATTAGTTCCCTTGTTGTTGTTATTAGTTCCCTTGTTATTAGTGCCCTTGTTTGTTATTAGTTCCCTTGTTGTTGTTGTTATTAGTTCCCTTGTTTGTTGTTGTTATTAGTTCCCTTGTTTGTTGTTATTAGTTCCCTTGTTTGTTGTTATTAGTTCCCTTGTTGTTGTTATTAGTTCCCTTGTTTGTTGTTATTAATTCCCTTGTTTGTTGTTATTAGTTCTCTTGTTCGTTGCTATTAGTTCCCTTGTTTGTTGTTATTAGTTCCCTTGTTGTTGTTATTAGTTCCCTTGTTGTTATTAGTGCCCTTGTTTGTTATTAGTTCCCTTGTTGTTGTTGTTATTAGTTACCTTGTTGTTGTTATTAGTTCCCTTGTTTGTTGTTGTTATTAGTTCCCTTGTTTGTTGTTATTAGTTCCCTTGTTGTTGTTATTAGTTCCGTTGTTGTTATTAGTTCCCTTGTTTGTTGTTATTAGTTCCCTTGTTGTTATTAGTTCCGTTGTTGTTATTAGTTCCCTTGTTTGTTGTTATTAGTTCCCTTGTTTGTTGCTATTAGTTCCCTTGTTTGTTGTTATTAGTTCCCTTGTTTGTTGTTATTAGTTCCCTTGTTTGTTGCTATTAGTTCCCTTGTTTGTTGTTATTAGTTCCCTTGTTTGTAGTTCCCTTGTTTGTTGCTATTAGTTCCCTTGTTTGTTGTTATTAGTTCCCTTGTTTGTAGTTCCCTTGTTATTAGTTCCCTTGTTTGTTGCTATCAGTCCCCTTGTTTGTTGCCATTAGTTCCCTTGTTTGCTGGTTCTGTTATTGATTATGTCGTTGTTATTGTATAGGAAAGCGGATCTCTCGCTGTGTCTAGGGACTACGCTGCAGATAGTGCCTGCGGGTAAGCTGCCTCTGTTGGCCAAGAAGAACACAGAAGGAAAACTTGTGATTTGTAATCTTCAGTCTACTAGATATGTGAGTCATAGTAATCTTTAGCTTACTTGATATGTGGGTCACAGTAATCTTCATCCTACTAGATATGTGAGTCACAGTAATCTTCATCCTACTAGATATGTGGGTCACAGTAATCTTCATCCTACTAGATATGTGAGTCACAGTAATCTTCATCCTACTACTGTAGATATGTGGGTCACAGTAATCCACAGCATACTAGATAAGTGAGTCACAGTAATCTTTAGCCTACTAGATATGCGAATCATAGTAATCTTCAGCCTACTAGATATGTGAGTCCTTCGGCCAACTAGATATTGGTCACAGTAATCATCAGTCTAGTAGATATGAATCACAGTAATCTTCAGCCTAATAGATATGAGTCACAGTAATCTTCAGCCTACTAGACATGAGTCACAGTAATCTTCAGCCTAATAGATATGAGTCACAGTAATCTTCAGCCTACTAGATATGAGTCACAGTGATATTCACTCACAGCTACAGTGCATTAGGCATTTATGCTACAGGATTTCATTTAGAAAATTTTCCAAGGGGAGCAACTGGAGGAATCTGGATATTAAGGGGGCATGATGGTTAAAGATGTGACAAAGTTTCTAATGAATTTTAATAATACAATTTCCAAAGGGGGGGGGGGGGGGGGCAAAAAGGTTCCGAGGGGGGGGGGGGGGCAGCTCATGTGCCATACTCAGGCAACTTATAATATTGCACCCCCAATGGGGCGAAATAGTTTGTCCTATATTTACATACTTTCAAATTCTATACAAATATTATGCTTTTGCAACATCCCCACATCATGCTGCATAACATGGCATGCATTGCTAGTACCAGTGTGGTATTCACTAATGACTATTCCCCACATCATGCTGCATAACATGGCATGCATTGTCACTGATGACTATTCCCCACATCATGCTGCATAACATGGCATGCATTGCTAGTACCATGTGGCATTCACTGATGACTATTCCCCACATCATGCTGCATAACATGGCATGCATTGCTAGTACCATGTGGCATTCACTGATGACTATTCCCCACATCATGCTGCATAACATGGCATGCATTGCTAGTACCATGTGGCATTCACTGATGACTATTCCCCACATCATGCTGCATAACATGGCATGCATTGCTAGTACCATGTGGCATTCACTGATGACTATTCCCCACATCATGCTGCATAACATGGCATGCATTGCTAGTACCATGTGGCATTCACTGATGACTATTCCCCACATCATGCTGCATAACATGGCATGCATTGCTAGTACCAGTGTGGCATTCACTAATGACCATCATAAGATGCAAACTCAGATATATATCATTCACAGTATATATTTGATATATCATATTTTCTCAAATGTATCCAAATAGTTTTAGACAACTTGACGGAATGAACACTAAACGAGGGCGAATACAATTCAAGGGCATACACAATTAACCCCAAACCCAGGCTATAGGCACGTGCAAGCTCATTTAGCCATGCCCATTGGCTCCTCCCAGTCATTGTTGAGCTTTGAGCTAATAAACGCTAGCACAAAGAAATTGAAATTGATTATAGTGAGAGAAAATTTGGGCTAGTCTGAACTAAGTAAAGAAAGTTTACTAGTTCTCAGTCAACAACTAACTAGTATTTTGTTAGTATACTAGTTAGTTGTTTCCAGTTCTTCATTGTCGTGGTCCGAGAAAAGGTCACTAGAATCCTGCTTTCCTGCTTTCCTGCTTCAGCAATTTGTAGATGCAGTTTCAGCTGCCATCTCTCCCTGCTTTAGGCAGTGGATTTCTCCATCTTTGTTGCCATCCTCTATGCGTTCTCAAGTTTCAACTTGTGAATACAGATTTACCAGTGCATGCACGAGATGTGCACAGGTTGCACATACAAGTCGAGGGTGTTTATTTAGACCTTGTGATGGGTCGAATACTATTCAAGGGTGAATGCCATTTGAGGAAATCCGGTGCTGATTGTAGTATTTTCCTATAGCCACTGCATTAGATCTCCTCCCATATTCCCCTAGTGGTTATTTAACGCTCTACTGCATGTGCCACATAGCCATTAACGACCGCTTTCCAAGAACTAGGGCAACATTTTCCAAGAGAGCAGAAGCAGTTATTTTGGATTGTGAAGCAATCTATTGACAGCAATAAAGCTATAAATACTGTCAGTAAAACTTAAAGTGTGCGGTACAGACGATGTCAATCTGGACTGACTGACGGACTATTATATGAAGCGTAGTAATTATTAAGAGTATATCAAAGAATAAAGTACTTATCATACTCGTTGTGGAATATAGTGAGTCTACTCACAAACTGTATTTTCACTCGCCTTCGGCTCTTGAAATTACCGGCACCTGCTCAACGTGCCGTATTTGATTACGCGCTAAAAATTGTGATTTTTAGCACGTAATCAAATACGGCACGTTGCCATTCAACAACCACTTTAGTTATTGCAATATGGTTTCATTCAAATCACAGCTGTTAGCTTTGACAAGCTACAAACCAATTTACAGCTTTTGATTTTTTTTAATGAGTAATAGTGGGGGTCTGCCAAGAGGAGGAGGGTCCTGCCTTGGATGTTTCTGCATGCATCTTCTGACAAAACATGCCTCTAGAGATATTTTATATATCATTGGAAAGCACATAGAACAAGCAACAATTTGAGCATAACATTGTCTACACAAACCAATTATTAAAAAAGTTATGGGCAGTCAAAAACAGACATTTTTTTAGCAAAATCGCCCCCTTAACACAGCATTGAGCACTATTTGTAGTCTTCACCAGCAAACTACCTTCTAAGTATATATATATATACAATCGTAACACAAATGAAGTCGGGAGAGGGTGGCTGCTAATTGGTTGATGTAATCTTCCAATTTGAAAGTGTATGCTATTGGGGAGCTTGGCAGGTGTAGGGACTTGCAACAGAGTTGCAAAAGAGTTGAGGTTTTGGGGCCAGTGAAAAAGTCAGACTTCTTGTGAGTATGTTTCTTAATGCAATAAAACATCGCCGTTGTGTCAGCTGCTAGTGTTGCAGCTGTGTAGAGTGCATGCCCACTTTGTGAGGATGATTACTCACCTGACTGCTGAAGGCCTTTGGCACTGCCTGACCTTGTGTCCTCGTTTTAGAAGAAACCAGTGTGGTGCATATATATATAGTGCTGTGTGTTGCATTGTAAACTGACCTTTAGGTTGATATGTGTGTGTATATAAATGTTGCAAAAAATCGTTACAAATGTGAATATTCTATGTATATACTCGTGAATATCGTATGTACTCGTGAATATCCTATGTACTTCTTGTGATTGTGTGTATGATTTTAACCAGGACAAACAGGCAGACTTGTTACTCCATGGCTACGTAGATGATGTGATGGTATCTGTCATGAAGGAACTCAAGATCAGCATTCCAACCTGGTCTCAGGACATTCCAAAGATAAAGCACTGACACTGACCAGCAACTGCCGCCACACATGCACACATGAGTTAACAGATCATGGCACATGTCCACAATGTTAAGCATAGAAGTATTTGTTGTTGTTATTGTTGTTAGATGGGGCGTGGTAATATTTATCTTCACAGAACATGATGTGCATGTCAGAGAAACCAGTGGCCCAAGTAAGTTCACTTTGACACCTCTACGCGAAATTAATAACTCGTGGTTACAATGTCATGTGATCAATAATAATGATGTGTGGTTAATGATCATGTTGAAATCACAACATTCCTCATGGCGAACAAGATGAATATTCTGCGAGTTAGTCTCGATGGTTATCTGGAGGTGAATGGTGTAGAAGAAATGAAAAGGGATTGATAACTAGATATACAAGAGACTTCTGGTCAATTATTCCGACAAATGCACCAGGGTGAATGCTGGACACAACAGCCAACTCCATCAGATGTTGAAAGAAGGTTGTCTTTGGTGGAACTGGTAAGAGACCATACCATCTTGCTCCCAAGTCTCCTTTTATTGCCCTATGATGGATATATACTGTCCACATTTTGCTTGAACCACTCGACAACTGATTGTATAGATGTCAGTGACCATAACAACCTCTCCAGGCACTATTTCATACCTGGAGCTCTAGTGTCGTATCATGTGGTATATAGCGCTTATTTTAATTTTTTAAATATTTTTATATTTTAATTATTTTAGCGAAGTTTACGGCCCTTTCAATTATAAGAGGGATATTTTAAAAAAAAATTATTCCGCAACACAATTCTGCACAGCAACCCTAGAAACTTAGCTCAAGAATTGCCCTGACAGCATGGCCAACCACTTGCTCCACTGATGGTACTCCAGCCTCTCTGAGGTGTATCATGGTACCCTAAAGGCATTGACTTTACGTGCGTGACAACGAGCAGGTACGAAATCGCAATTGATTACGCACGTCAGGGCATCATAATAGAATGCGTGTCCTTCTTAGCTTCTCTCTTCTGAGGTCAACCATCACTTGTCTCAGGGGTGCTAGATCTACCTGAGGCCACCCCATTCATGAAACATCACCAATCGACCTTGCCATGAGTGAGGGTCGATTGAATTCTATACCAATACAATACGTAATGTCAATATTGTTGATTGTAAAAAATAATATATATCACTGGTTGGGGGAATAAAAATGTCCACCAAGTCACTGAACACAGTTTATATAACATGCCACAAATATTAGTTCTGTTGCGTTATCATTTCCTATTTTGGGGTCAAGAGCGCGGTCCGGTAGGGTGACTATTCTTCAGAAGATCCTGCGGGTGACTATTCTTCACAAGATCCCAGGGCTAGGGCCTACCAGCCACGTTCGGATGACTATTCTTCAGAAGGCGGGTGACTATTCTTCAAGAAGGTTCCGGCTCGGGTGACTATTCTTCAGAAGATCGGATTTTCCTCGGCCAGGGTGACTATTCTTCAGTTGATCCCTATTTTGTATTATATATACAGTATACAATATAATATTAGTAGTGTTTACAAAAATTAGTATTCGAGGGGTTTGCAACCCATAAGGAAATCACGTGAGGTGATTGGACTATTAATTATTGTCATGTGTTTCCAAAAGAGACCTCGAGTCTTTCTATGCCACTGACCCAAAATCTCTTTGCACAAAGAGAGATTTATCTTAAATCACATGCAGGGGTATTTGAACATTGACCAGTCATTTCACAAAAGAAGCTATCCTTTTTAATTTGGAAATCTAAAATCAAACAAAAGCATCACAATAATAACATGGAAAGTAATATGCCTTCAGCCCCAAGAAATGGACACCATCAATACCACCAATTAACAAGGGCAATACACATCTCTGAGTGTCTAAGCTATTCACAATGTGACATCCCCATGGAGTGCACAACAGAAAGGATAAGGCATTTGGACCAAACTGGGCCTACTGGTCATAAATAAAGTGTGGACTAGAGTCTGCTGAGCGGTCATGCCCTGTGGACATGTTCTATGGTTGAGATCATTTGGTATACAGGCCGTAGACAACATCCTCATGCAGATTTTTTTTCTTTTCATTCATCCATTCTTGCTAAAGAAAGCACTCTCTCTCTCTCTGTAAAACAATGTACTGATGGTGTCAAGGTTTAAAAGTTTCTGGAAAAGCATGCCCACAGAGCCCCCTAGCCTTGTCTGTTTTTAAGCTCTGCCTATGGCACTGGTATGAGTTGCAGTTTGGTCAGTTGTTGAATTGTACCCTATATAGTATAATATATTGACTTGGTGCATATACAATTATGACATTGTCAAATGTTGCATCCATAATTAAATAGAGAAACAAATGTACTTCACTTCAGTCAACACACAAAAATCTTCAGAGTCCTATATAGCCAGCATCAAACCAACTCTGTCTGCCAGAGCTTCAAATCCCCTTATAGCCCAAACCACATTTCTATTCTCTTCCCCTTATCCTAAAATTATTGGGCAGATATTAAAACAAAAGAAGACATTATTCATTATAAAGAGAAGGGAACCAGTCCCCTACAAATGTATGCATATTATATATATATATATATATATATAATAATATATGCTCACAGCTTTATAATAGGCCGGTTATGTTGTTTGTTCACAAACGTATAGTCATGTATTTATGGTTTAATATATCAATTCCAATGTGTGATCACTCCTCAGAGATCATTCACTCCACTCCCTGGCTACACATAGATGTCCTCTCTTATCCTCTCCATAGGATCCATGTAAGTGATACCTTGCTCGTGCTGGCCAATGAAGGAACCCGGAAAATGGTGAGTGGACGCTGCAGACTCTCTTTTCACTTCCAAGTCAACCTAATTAAAAACTATCAGAATTAGCCATCTGATGAAATGAACCAGAAATAGCAATAACATTCTCACTAATCAATTTGAAATTTACTCTCTTGATGTTTTGACTAGATGCTCTAGACTTCATCAGGAATAATGAGATGTTAAGATCACGTGAACTTGTTATATACTTGTATATATATAGCTAGCTATTCACTACATGATACAAACCACATCCTTGCACACATGTCCAGCATGTGAACCAGATGTGGCAAAAAATATAACAAAGATAATAGTAATAACTGTAATAGAATCTTTAAAAAAAATACTATCTAGAATAATAACTTTTTTTTTCTTCTTTTTTTTTTAAATAAAAAGACTTAATTGATTTTAGAAACATTAACAAAGAATGACAAGCAACTGAATACCGAAAAATTATGGTGGTTGTGATTTCAAGTTCAGACTCTTGAGAGTGGCCAGCCACCCATCAGCCAGGTAAGTCCATTCCACAATCTTGATTGAACCACTCACACTCTGGTGCTAGGCTGTTATGCCTCCCTCACTATATAGCTTCTGTCTTCTGGACTGGTATAAGATGGTGGCTTCCTCCCACAAAATAGGAGGTCCAATATTACATGCATGTTCAGAAATTTCAGATTTCTCTTTAGCTTAAGAAAGTCATTGTAGTTATATATATAGGTTAGGTTATGTCAACTGAGAGTTCATTGGTAATTTTCCAGATCTAATAAGACAATCTCTTGATTGCACAGTAATTTGCCAACAAATATAAAGACATTATTATCACAAATCTGTTATAGTGAAGAGAATATCAGCAGAGAGATATATTGCAAAAGCAGCGAGTTACAGCCAGTGAGGAATTCTTCAGCAGTTGTAAGTGTAACATCATACATGATGATAGCTTGAGATAACTTGTCTTGACTACATGCTCATGATATTAACAATTCATATATGGGAATATTTCATCAAAACTTGTTTGTCATTTACCATGTGCATGTGCTCTGAGGCTATAGTATTTCATATCTCTAGCCTCTAGGGAGTGTTTACGATATCATGCAGATTTGCTTCGGCCTGCTATATATATACGGCAGATCTGGAGTAATTTTCAACAAACCTCGGCCTTTTTTGTTGTTACCCAATGCTGCTATGTGAGCAGGGTGAAATAATCATGTTGTCTGCAATATAATATATGTGCATGTGTGTATGTTAGTCAGCTTAGAAGAATAGTGAAACTTCCTCTAATAAGTCTATGTCTCACTGCAAAAGACACCTGGACACCTGGGATCTCTTGATGGAATTTAGCAAACATCAGAATAGACGAAAAAATCATCTATAGCCTTCACAGTCCAGAGGGTATAAAAATCTCTCTAATCCCACCGAGTTGTAGCTCAGCCTACTTCAGGTAAACACAATCTTGAATGCATTCTATCTAAGTCCTTGATCCATGAATCATGGAGAGGGTCTCTTCTATAATTGATAAATCTAACTTAGTTCACACATGACCAGTATTAGACACTTGTGCAGCTGAGCTTAGCAGTGAACATTTCCCCTGCTAATATATAGTGCAGACTTCAGTTAGCGACTATAATGTACAAGTGAGGGTCAAAGCAAAATATACCCAATGAGGCAAATGCCAAGACATGTTAATATAGTCTTCCATTGTCAGAGTAAAAATTACACCAGTCTACATAGCCACCAAATACCTTAAATCTAATGGTCTTGACAATATATAAGTTTACACACACACACACACAAACACCACATACACACACACACTCTCTCTCTCCACACACACACACACACACACACCAGTAAGTCTCCTTCACTTTTATCTACTACAGAATTCCACAAAAATACAAAATTACTAACCTCAAATATTCCATCACCTACTATGGAAAACATAATGACTAGTATATTTCACAGCCGCTGTGTTGAGGTGGATGTAGATTTAATGTGGATATATATAACAAACTTACCATATATATATATCCATTTAGTGATGGTGATGATAGTTGTGATGGTGTAGGACACAGCCTCTCACTAAAAGGATCATGTGAGTTTGGACTCATTAGTGACAAAGTTGGAGGAGGACCCTATCATCAAGCAAGAAAAAAACACAGCAATTTAAGATTTATCACTGTGTATCTGTCCACTCCCATAACTTATGCTATGGAAAACCTGGCTCATGATGCACTCAACCTCAGTGGTGTAGGTAAAGGAATTCAAGTGGCATAGAGCTACAGCTTGTATATGCACTATCATTGAGATTGAGGCTGAAAGGAAAACTCTGCCATGAGGCAGCTCAGCAGTCCTTCATAGTTAGCATCAAGAATTTAGGAACTTTTATCTAATCTTTGTTCTCATTATATATATTAAAAATAAGTTTTAATAAATGCCCTAGGTGGATTGTGGAAAATTATAAATGATAGTCTTGAGTCTGACTTAAAGGAAAGTGCTACTCAGTGTATACAGGGGTACTGTAAACCCCCTAGCCCTAGCTATAGTTATTCCACGTCTACTCTGCATTATATTTTAAATTTCTGATTGGAATTGGTTTGTATGTAACTGGCAACTAATTAGAAACTAGATAGGGTTTAAGGCACCAGTGAGCATTGATGTAAGAATTCTGGCTAAATAGAAGTGAGCTATTAAGGATTTGAGAACAAGAGTCCCAATTTCTATCTTGTGTGCTGTGTTGATTATGATGACATAATTCTGTTCTTTCCAAAATGCCAGCTCATCTTCACACCTTTGCCAAAATATCAATGGGCCTCAATTTAACAAATATTATTATACCAGTAGTGTGGGAGGAGCTTGATTACTCTTTTAATGACATCTTCCAGTGAACTTTGCCTGGCAATGAATGTCATGGTATCTTGACCATGGCATGGCATCTGGTTCATATTCAGCCACTGCAGAAATGAGTTCCAATGGGCAAGTGCACTGTTAACAGCCTGCATGCCATGTGCCTGGCCAATGTCAGAGGTCCAATCAGGAGAGCTATGAGGATGTAAGTGGAAGAGGTCAGCTTATCACTGTAAATAAATACTGAAGGCTCAAGAAACATTGTTTTCTTCACTTTAACAACATAGACAACCACATTGAGTTGACAGAAAGGGTGTTTACTTATAAATGGAAGTCAATCTAATCTAGTCCTTTATAGAAAAAGCTCTAATAACAACTCAAATTTTTTTTTTTTTCCCTATAGGATTTTTTGTCTTTCTTGAGCTAATGAGCAAATATCACGTCTTCTTGTTTATGTGGTTGCTGTTTTTATAGTAGAGTTATCTATATAAAGCCTCCTTCAAAAACTTAGTCACATTTGCACAGGATAACTTCAGTACTAATCCAATCATATTATTTACATATACAGCGATCAAGCAGCTTACTTGTTCTTGTTGAAGCCTGCTGCTATTCACTAACATTAGTTATGTATCAGCTAATGTCCACTGTAATAACATGGTAGAGCTAAGATATACTCTACTATATCAGCATTTGCCAATGATCAGTTTTTAATCATAAACAACAATGATTATACTCAGTTCATCATTGAGGAATTTGAAGTATTTTGTTAGTATGACTGTAGTATACTTATTATGAATGGATCATGTTATGCAATTAGTGTTTTGAAGATGTGAAGATATATTTCATATTTTTGTGTCCAGTGTACTACATGTTAAAAGCGTTTTTTTATATAGTAAAATGGTAGTTTCAGCTGCTGAAATGAGATTTAGCTGCGACATAAGCTTTGTTTTGGGCATTTTGGTAGTAGCGGGAGCAAAAATGTTCCATCTATAATTAGATGACACATCGGTGCACCAATATTATGTTTGCTGCTTTGAAAAAACCTGTGTAATGATTGGCTACCTAAGTGTTGTGGTTTATATGAATACACTTTTGTTCTTGTCAGTCCAATGTCAGTCCAATGTAATAATAATGATAGAAAACATAAATAATACATTAATAATAATTATAATAACAACAACAAAAATAATAACAACAACAATAATAATAACAATAATAAAATAATAGTAATAATAATAACAATAATAATAACAACAACAATAATAATAACAACAACAATAATAATAACAAAAATTAACAACAACAATAATAACAACAACACTAACAACAACAACAACATTAATAATAATAGTAATATAATAACAATAATAACAACAACGACAACAACAACATAAGAATAACAACAATAATAATAACATATATAGCAATAACAACATAACAGCAACAATAATAATAACAACAACAAAAACAATAACAACAATAATAAATAACAACTACAATAATAATAACAATAATAATAACAACAACAATAATAACAATAATACCCTGGGAATAGATGCATGCACTAGTAATGAATACCCTGGGAATAGATGCATACCAATGCAATGGTCATCATCTTCTTTGCCTTTCTCGTTTCTTTCTTCCTTGCATATTCCACAAACCCGTAGCCTTTTGCTAGTCCTGTCTTCTCACTGCAGACCGCCAGACAACGGATGATCTCCCCATAGGGCTCACACAAGCTGAGCAAGTTCTGGCGGGTGTAGCTGTAGGGAATGTTTCCTATGAAGAGGAGCGAGTCTCATGGTGTCTGTATTTGACAACCCATGCAGAGAATTTAGAAGAATTGGCTTATCAAATTGAGGGCCTTCTTTGTGGCTTGGTTGTTGGGGAATAGCAATGTCACTGCAGACACCAATAGATTAATATTATTTATATGCTGATACACATGGCTTGAAATCATATATAACTCGTTGCCTCATGCCGAGTCCTCCATTGGTAAAGTTAATATTGTGCAATTTTTTCACTTTTCACCCCTATTAGGGTGTCTATCTCATTGCAAAGAATACTTGGGAAATCTTTATTGAATTTAGCAACCATCACACAACCTTAAAAAGTCCTCTCGACGTTTCGTCGAGATGCTCTAGCCCAATAATCAAACGTTTTGACTAGCCTTCGAAGGCTAGAGCATCTAGTCGAAATGTCCAGAGAATGCAATTTCAAGTTGATTATTGAGAAGGTTATTGTAATGTTATTATGTCAACTGAGAGTTCATTGAGAGCATATATCATATTATTAAAAAAGATTTACGATTGATTGATTGATTGATTTTTTTATTTTTATTTTTTTTACCATTTGTTAATTTAACATTTTTTTATTTATTTTTTTATTTTTTTATTTTTATTTTTTTATTTTATTGATTGATGGATTGATTTTTTGACAACTATAGAATCCATGGGGAGAGTTGGTTGAGAACTCATGTCAGATTTGGGATGGGTTATTGTAATATTGTAATATGATATGTATTTTTAATTTCTTCTTTAACCCTCTCTCCCCTCTACATCTCCAGCATTTTTGTGCAATACCATAACTCAAAATGGGAACAAAGTTTTATATTTTAGTATTAGGGTAGTTATGACTATTTATATATATTTTAAATGTGTCAGATGAGAATAGTTTATCTGGGTTGCGATAGTGTTACCATTGAATGGCGGCACAGCACTTGGGTGAGGAATTATCGGTCAGTCGGCAATATTGTTTAGAGAACATGTACCTGTGCATGCATTCCCAATGACAAACAATGCAAATGTCAGCTACCAATAAACTACATCAGCTACATTAGAGTTCACCTAATGCAAACAGTTAGCCAGCAAGGCAGCTTCTAGCCCCACTCTATTACAAAACTGCTGCAGTTGATGAAAGATGAGATTTACAGAGGGCAGTGGCATCTTCAACTGGTTTGTAGTTGGCATAAAAGGGTGACCCTTTTGGGTCAATACTTGCGAGACAAATGCTTCTTGTTCTCTTTTTGTGCTCCTGTGCATGCATTTTCACGTTCCCGATGGTGTGGGGCTATATCTAACTCAACTCTATCTGCAGCTGCCGAAATGACAAGATTTAAAAGAGGGCAGCAATAATGTCTTTGACTTCTTTTTTTTGTAGTCATAAAAGTGGTTTAGGAGAATAATGTTGGGGGGTCAAACCTGGGGGGGGACTGCATCCATCGTTCTCATTTTCTGCTCCTCTGCTAGACATTTTATCCTTTCCTAGGCAATGATGGATACCTCTGCTGGTATATATGTATGTATATACATTTATGACAACAAATTCTTCCATAATCTACAAGCTAAAAAAATGATGCATTTCTGGGGGGAAAGGGAAAAAAGAGGGTCGGGGGGTGGGAGAAGGGGGAAAATATAAAATGAACAGATGCAAAGTGGTATTCATGATCTGAATGCTAGTAAGAACAAGCAAGTTAAACAGAATGGAGGAGGAAATGGGATACCTACTCAGTGACTGTATGTGGACTGTACAAACTCATGTTGTAGCTGCAGCTAAGTGGAGCTAGCCTTGAACAGTAGTTAGATGAATATACTTGAATGCAGCCATATCTAGGGGTGTTTTCTGGAATCCCCTCCCCCCACCCAGACACACGCACAATGCACTCACCAGTGACTCACACAAACTCTACTCCACTGTCGGTACCATAGAGTTGTACAATAGCCTTTGTCCTAATTGTTCTGCAATTATTTTTCACTTGTCTAAGCACTACAAGCAGAGGGGGAGGAAGCAATTCCATATTTGTCACTCAGGCTATGCTATGTAAGCCACACCAATTTATTAATAAGTCTGCCCATTGTCGATGTTTCTCAACATTCACAATCTTCTGTGCATTCACATTAATGTGCTCCGCCAGCTCAAAACTTATATATAACATTCTAACATGTGGAGCGAGAGAGAATGACAGGTCCAGCTCTTGTGCATATCCACTATGGAATGGAACTAATATTTTTGTTGGACAGAATGCACATAGAATGCTTCTTTCATATGTACTAACCAGCTGACTCGTACAAGTTCCTATTTTCATCCATGTCTTATTAAATTGATATGCAACGTAATTCACAATTACTAACAAATTATATATGTTTTATTTGGAAACACCGCCTTCCAAATCCTGGATATGACCCTGGAAAGATAGTGCATTGCTACCTGTATGTGCTTCAAATCCAAACCAAATAGAAAATAGATCTCTGACATGCAAATAGAAAATAGATCTCTGCATTGAGGTATATTAGAATAAGGAGCCTCGTGGTATTCTTTATTATTACTAATTACTTTACACTCCTCTGCACTAACTAATTACACATAAGAACAGCAATTGTCTGCATTGAGATATATCAGGAGAACATTGGACAGTCATTATAAAGAAGTAAACTTTTTACTGTTATAAATTTGATGTTGTTATTGGAATAATATGCAAAAAATAATCATACCCTTTCCTTCCGTTGAATTATCACTGACTTGAGTGCAGTGTAGTCTTTCTGTGAGGTGAAATAACCAGATATAAAATGTCATTTCCCTCAAGATTAGTGATTCTCTTATAAGAGAAAGTAGATGTCATTCATACAATGCTCTATATATACATGCTGGATCTTCAAATGTTCTCTCAATCTTTTTTCACTAAGCAACCTTTTTTTATAATAAGCAGCAAAAATTTAAATGTGCAGTGCATAGATATATGATAATATACATGGCAGATCCAGTCATGCATAACTCATATTTTCCCTCAAATCATCAGAATTGCATCAGAATTGCAAATAATAATACATGTCTCAGTCATCCAAAAGTAAGATCGAAGGTATTTATTAATCTGAAATGGATATCGCATCTTTTACATTTCTGTATGTGAGACTTACTATCACTTCAGGGGACAAAAACTCAAGAGAAAATAGCATATTGTGCTTGTTCAAGTCTTCTATGCATGCAATGTTACTGCCAAAGCACAGATCTCATAGTGTGCTTTAAAATATTGGAGGAGGGGCAAGTATATAGGTATTGATTCAACAGTTGCTTGTGAAAAAATGTCTCTAAAAAGATTAAATTGTTGGAAAATGTAGCTCGGACATCCTGCTTGCTGCTGAAACTGCGATAATTGTGACAAATTATATACAGAGAGCCAAACTATTATTATGCAGAACTGATATCCACTCAATCACATGCACTCACCCAATACTAGCTATATAGCCTTCCTATTTTTAAGGTTCATCCTTCATCCATGAGTTAGCAAGCATGACACTGCTACATATGGTTATAGAAAACATGCCATCCATAATGCTTGTTAGTGAATCCACTTAATATTCATAGAACTTTTGAATTTAATTTTTTCTTCTTTCAACTTTTGAATTTAATTATATTAAATTTCAACATAATTTTTTATGCACTAGAAACAATGTCAGGGGACTTCAAACAAAATTGTGTGGAACCCCCAGATCCAAGCTATCCACCTCTGGACTAATAGTCTCTTCCCTCTAAAAGTCCTATATAGATCCATCCCTGCTTGTGAGTGTTAATTATAGTTTGGACATAATACATTGTATAGGCTAGCAACAAAGAGAGACTCAAGCAACTATGACAATGCTGATGGTGTGGCTCAACAAGAACCTGGTAATGGACACACAGGTATTTGACTCACATACAATAAGAAATATTCACATACAAACACATGATTCAAATATCAGGTGATGATATATAGTAGTATATATCTAGTTATGAGGAGTCAGTGCTTTGTAGTGTTGATCCATATTCCCTGAAAGACTCTCCCAATCCCCTCACCTAACATTTGCTTGAATGCTATAATTAGCTGTAAACTACACACACACACACACACACACACACACAACACAACACTACACAAACACACACACAACACAAACACACACACACACACACACGGTAACTCTTCTTGGAAATGGTTTGTGTAGTGAATCAATGATTGCGAAGTACTCTTGGGGGGCTGCTTTCTGGAAATGTCGTATAGCTGCTGAGATGACAAATTTCATAAAGTATGATCTGGGCTTGTGTAATGTAATATTAGTATTAAAAATTAACTAGATAGGACTGTCCACACCTTAAAACAGGTTGTATTGTTGATGCACTCGATCATTGTGCATACTTGTACTGTTCAAATTTTGGGATTTTGGGAGTTATATTATAATGAAGGCAACTTTTGGAATTTGAGCAGTGCCACATCACCCACCAACTTCAGTCACTAAACCATTAGAAAAACTTAATAAACAAATGTAAACGACCTTTTTCCCAAACTTAATGCTTGGCGGTACTAAGGGGGGGCGGAGGGGCGTCCGCCCCCCCAACCAACACAGCCAGCTAGCTAATCACACAAAAATCAGTCACACGTAATTTGATGCCGAGTCAATAATTTTGGAGAGATGGACCACTATCACGAGAATAAGATTGAGTCGAGTGCTTGCTTGCTATTGCAAATTGTAGCTTTGAGCTGGCAGCTAGTGAATGTGCTTGTGTCGTAGACTCGTAGAGACATAGTGAATAGTGTAGTAGAGAGCCCCTGACCCGGCGCGCGTTTAATTTCGCGTTATTAAAAAAAAAATTTTTTACCCTCTTGGCTGTTCTTTGGTGTGGAGGACTCTGAGTCATCTCCAAGCCTGGGTACTTTACCCGCAGAAATGAGTCATGAGAGTCAGTAGAGTCAGGCAGTGTACGTATCTTCTGAAATCTTCTGATATCCATGATGATTAATGACGACTTATAATTATGATGACTGGAAGTGCAGTAGCTAGAGTCCAGATTATTATATTTTTAGTGTAAAGGCAAACTTTAGACAATAACTGGAGATGCTGAACCGTCTACTTTCCCACTTATTGTCATTAGTGTTGCCCACTAATCATTGTCATTGTCTAATCATCATTGTCTTTGAAGTCTTTGAAGTTCATATATATATATAGTGTAATTAATAATGTTCTGATTACTTTTTCTATAATGAGATTGCTGAAGTATAAATCTAGCTAGTTCTAAGCTGTAGTTGTTATTCTGAGTTGATCTATTTCACTTGAGTATCTGTACTGACTGATCATCAATGCATTCAGTATCTTGCAGCCGACATCACTGTCTGCAAGTCCAGATGTCAGTCAAAAAGCTTTGCAAAACTAGGTGGGCATGCAGATATGAAGCCATAAAAGCAATCGAGGCAAATTTCCAAGTCATTTTTTAACTACTTTTTACTATTGAAGATGAAACATCACAGGCAAAAGCTGCAGAGGCTTATTGAGGCTTATTGCACCAATTTCAGTGCTTTGAGTTTCTCCTGGTCATGACTGTGCTAAAGCAGCTCCTGGTCAGTATCTTCAATCTATATAGGCAGATTGACTTAGGAGCAGCAGTCTCATCCATCAAGGCCACACTCACTGTTTTAAGGAGACAGAGAACTGAAGACAACTTTCAGGAGTTCTTTGAGACAGCTATATACTTCTCTTGCTAACACAATTGGTGCTGATATTCCCACAGTGCTCTCTGCACGGAGGAAGAGAGTCTTGCTGTGACTTGATCATGTGGCATACCGAGCATCATCACGAAACGGTTGAAAGTAAGTACAGAGCAGAATTTTACTATCAGGTATATACTGGACGTATTGATGGAACAAATAGAAGGGCGATTCTTACAAGAAACACAGAACCTCTTAGTTTCTTTCAGCTACCTCTAGCCTGAAAAATTGCTGAAGCAGGGTGAGGAGCAAAAAACTGACAGCAACTTGCAGCACCTAGCTGAGTTCTATGGAATGAATGAATCAGCTCTGGAAACAGAGTTTTCCCTGTTTAAGGAATCTAGGAATCTAGGAGAGACCTTCAAAATTGCAAAACAGTTCTGGATGTATTACAAGTTTTGCATCAGACTGACCGACTTTATCGTTTGTTTGTCACACTTCCAACCACAGTATCCTATGAGAGAAGCTTTAGTAAACTCACCATTGTTAAAAACAAGCTTCGATCCCCGACATCTCAAGAGAGAGTTGAGATTCTTTTTGTATCACTGCTAAGCTAAATTATAACTCTATTACTGACACCTTTGCGTCCATGGGACCTCAACAAATGCAATTTTGATTCCAAAAAATATAAGATTTAATATAAATCAATGGCCTTGGTGGTGTTAATTTCTGAATTTCCGTATGACATTAAAAAATTAATAATTTCCTGGAGGTGATATAGCTATATACCTCAGACCATCCCTAGCATGCACCATGCAATTGTAGCTATGTTTCTCCCCCCCAACATAGTAATGCTGTGCACACCTGTGTTTAAACAGTTAAGTTGTACCCAGATCATAAATCAAAATGGCATCCAGGAACTTAAGGCCTTGACTTTGTGCTTGTCTGCACCAAACATTATCCAACGTTAGGAACCTAAATAGTGCAGTTGATACTAGAAATGGCGAATCACTTTCAGCAGCTCACAAACAATTTTTTAAGGACAACTTACAAAAATTCTGTGTCAGTAAAAGCGAACTTTTAACTTTTAATTGCTATGAGTGCTAGCTCTATGTAACCCAGGGTTCCCTACTGTCCAGGGTAGCAACACTTTCTGCCTATTATAATTGGACCGCTCGGTCCATTTTTGCCTGGTTTACTTTTGGCGCGACAGACCACTCCACACCACACGTTACTAATTGTGCGGGGTGTTTGACATGGTTGGGGGGAGAGAGGGATGCGGGGGCAGGGGGTCGGGTTTTAGGTTGGAGAGTAACCGACGCAATGTAACTCAAAGCAACGCAAGCGTCGCGTGAACATTATTATTGTAATAATTCAATGTTGTTGCGAACAAGTATTGTTCGTCAGTGATTACTGATCAACTATCGTTTATCGTTTAAATCCTGCTGCAATGGAAAAGCGTTCAAGATCTTCTTGCGTTCAAGATGCAAGAACAATAAGGAAACTGGAGTAAGTTGGTGCCAAGTAAGGCGAGCAGTGCAGGTCTTCGCTTATGTGTAACTCCACTTTAATGCGTAAAATAAGCTGTTGTGGGGTTACTAACTGTTATGGATGTAGTTTGAAGTGTTTTGCACTTCTGCACAACGAGTTTCTGTATTGGGAATCACCATGTTGTAGCATAAATTTATAATGCAGAAGAATTATATTATACATTTTTAACGTGTGCCATGTATTAAACACCTCTTTATAAGCTTGAATGTCAAAATAATAAATTACCATTTGATGCATTCAACATTAAATATGATCTTTCTAGGTGTGAACGTCTACTATATGAGATAAAGAGACACTATCAGTTGGAATTCAAAGGAACGCGTTTCTGTTCCACCTGTTCAGGTCAACTAGGACGATTCTGGAACACTGGAGCTCTATGCTCCTCCTGTGGACACAGGATCTGCAAGAACTGCCGACATACGTGTCCCGATCATTCACAAAAATTCATTTGTAAAGTTTGTGAAATGAAGTGGTAAGCCAACAAAAATTAATTCAAGGCAGTCTAATTAAATAGCCACACCTATTTGCTATTGCATACTTGAATAACATGCCACGCCCACAAATGTGAGTTGGTTCTTTTGACTTGACAGGCCATTCAATTTAGTGGATCTTTTTGTGTGGGGTGTGGGGCTATGACAGCTGCTCTAAGTCTGTAGAGCGGTAAGATTTCAACTGGTTTCCTTCTCCACAGATCAGAGCAGATTCGATACTTAATTTCTTTTTTGTTAAGCATGTGGGCTTGCTTGAAATAAATTGATAGATGGAACCTCAAAATCCCCTTGCATCAAATACTCCTTGAAAAATATCTGGAGCCAGTGAAAAACTCACCAAACAACCTCTAAGTTTTTTAAATTTGCTGTTACTTCATGTCAACCACCCTCTAGAAAGATAATTCCTCTCTACTGTAGCCATTACATAACCTTACAATGGTAGCCTCTAACCACACTCTACATAGCTAACCTATGCTGATCATCCATACCTTCTTTATTTTCAACCCATTGTGTTTAGCCAGAGTTATAAGTCCATATTCACTGCGTCAAACCGTTATCTATCGAAAATCATGGGTGTCACCACAATACAGTATACTTTTGCTTCACGCATATTTTCCCGCTCATGCTAATATTATATTACAAGTGTTTAGTGATAAGTTCACTTCTGCACGATGGAATTAGATTGTTTGCTCATATTGACAGTGGTTGCTACTAAGATTGCCTCTGCTACATTATAAAAGGGTGTTTACTTTGGTTGTGCACTCACTGTCATTCTGTTGGAAACAGGGTTTTAGACGAGAAAACTGAGAAGCACCAATTCTCGTTTTCTCCCCTTCCTCTCGTTCCTCCCACATATGCTGCGACTATCACCAGCACCACCAAAACAGAGTATGTTGGACATACACATGGCAGTATCCTCTTCAAGACACATTTATTGAGAGCCATGATCGGTGAGTAATAAGTCTTTTGTTTAAGTTGTAGTCACTGTTGTTGTCAACAAGTACAAATGCTGATGACATCACATTATTGCAGAAGAAGCTATTGCAGAAGACCACCAAGCCAGACACCTACCAGTGTCGAATGCAGCATCCTCAAGCATTGTCGAAGAGAAGGAGCAAAGTGGAGAGCATTCAAAGTCATCTCTGTCATTTAAGCCTTCCCTCTGCTCCAAACTCCACACCACTCCACCTACTCCTACTTCTAGTCTTAATCCGAGCCCGGCCATTACTATGACAGCAAAAACAAATTCTTCTCAATTTTCACCAGCAGCTGCAACATCTGGCTCAGATGCACGCACTCTGAGTGTAACTCTAAATGACATTAATGTGGATACTCAGCAAGATAAGGTAAGCATGTCAATGTATGTTAGTTTGTGGTTTAGTGGGGTTCTCATTTAGGATGTAAGAGATAATCATAATATTATACAAATCTTCAATATTTGTTAGATTTGATGATATTATGCACAAATTTGTGAACACAATGCATGTAAGTCTAGTGGATAAATGTGAGGACCAACTACTAGCTATGGCTTACTGGCTGTCGGTTTAGTAACGCTGCAAACCATATGCAACAGGTTTATGATAAAAGTAATTCGCCAGCAGTAAAATATCTTAAAAAGTTTAAAAAATATTCATCTACATTTACACTGTCTTTGACTATTGTTGTCATACTTTGTAGCACAAGACACCTGTCAAGCAACATCCTATTGAGCGATCCTTGACAAATCTTAAGGCAGAGTGTTCCAAGAATGGAAGAGTACTCCTAAGTGTCAATCATTCCAATGACTACATTTTAGTCTTTATCGATAGAGCAAAGAGATTAGCAGTGACTGGTCAAGACAGGAACACAAATCCATACATGACAGTTTGCCTCCTATCTGAGAGGACCAAGCATTCTAAAAAGAAGACTGAAATTATAAAGAGTTCTATAAATCCCGTGTACAGAGAAATATTTAAGGTTGGTCAAGTATTTACTGCATGCATTGTGAGGCCTGAAGTAACAGTATATAAAGCAACTTGTTAGTTCCATACCTTTTAATGGTTGGAGCATCTTTACAGGGCATATGTATCTAAAATTCTGGTATTTACCATGTAGAGTTAATTTTGAAATCCATGTTTTATATATAGGTGTTTATGGTGATCTATCATTGAATGGATTGACCACCAAATATATATGTGGATTATATTTGTAGCTATGACTTTTTTCATAAGTAAAAGAATTTTCAAAAGTTTCATATCATTAGAATGCAATAAGATAAGCCGAAATGTGTAATAAGAATTAGCTCCATTGATGTAGGCAAACAAAAGCTATGCACTGCTACATAACTCTGTCTACAATAAAACTTATAGCCAAGAAATCCATCCTGAGATCAGCACCTTTTACAAGAACAAAAAGACTCAGAGCAATGCCATAAAAAAAAGCTTCCAAAGGCCAGAAAGAGACCATTGTTAGTAGTTCAATTTAATTTAGCTAGCTGCTCCTGCCTAACAAGAAATAAAGTTTATATCTTTGATATCACTAGAGTAGTCCACTGGACATGAGTAGGTAAAAAAGCTGGTCTTTGGGTATATAAGCTCAAATGGAGCTTGTGGATAAATCCATTTATGCCGTGTAGTCGGTCAGCTTGCTGGTTCTAGTGTTTTCTCTTACCTTTCTCCCTTCAATATTTGCATAATTATTTAGCTACGCATGCAAATGCTTAGAAATGCTGTGGATCATCATCAACACCAAACAACAAAACCAACAACAACAACATTTTTAAGGTTAAATTTGGTGCCGTAATGACTGTATATGCAAACTTGAAACTTAGCTCTACTTAACCTTCATTTAATGCATTATAGATATAACTATTAAGTTACTATGCTTTTTCACTTGATCAACATAGTTCCATGTTGAGAAGGATTGGATTACTCAGTGTACTCTCTCGTTGTGTGCATGGGACTGGAGCCGGTTTGGCAAGGACAAGTTTCTTGGAGAGATTATAATCCCACTGTCAAACATTGATAAGGAAGACGTCGATGGCTGCTGGTACAATCTGGGAAAAGAGGTGACTGCAATGCTAGAATATATGTAGCAGTTAACTGGATTTTCAAAGGCTATTTTTGATTGCAAAGTATGTGTGGGAAGAAAGGCATGATTGTTTGTAAGCCGTGTATGCTTGATGGGCATGTGATTTGTGTGAATGACCAATTAACTGCTGAATTTATTTATCTTTCTATAACAATTATATTTATAGCTCTAAGTTTAGATGAAACTCTTTGAAGTACAAAAGCTGCAGTTTGGTATAAGAGTTGCCACCATTGAGGTAACTTAACAAAATCTATTAAGCGTTTCATCTAGAAAATTTACGTCCTCCTTTCTTAAGAATTTACAGTGATTCTTCTTGTAAATAGGCTCTTATCCTCAGCAGAAGATCTTCCAGAAACAGTAGTAAAGTCTTGGAAGAACTGTTTATGATGGTACTCTCTCACTTAAATTTTTTTTATTTTACTTTTTGCTCGCTCACCCCGTTCAACCCGTTCAACCAGAACTAACTATTTTAGCAATCTACTGGACATGTATAAGAGGAATGTCATGTTTAGTACATGAGTGGTTCATTTATATATATTTTTTATGAAGGATGTTTGGTTTGCTTCCTTAGACATAAACAGAGGATATTGACATACATAATAGTAATATTATGCATGAATACTTTGAATGGGGAGCAGCAATCATGGTGAATCCCTCACATGCCAGATTATCATGACAATCAAATTTATATAATATATTCAAAAGCAACTAACATTATCCATCCAAGTTACAGCCCTGTGAGGAGTAATCTCTGGGAGCTGTCCTGCTAAGTCCTCTAGTTATAGCTATCACTGTAGGCTTAGCCACCTAAACTCAACTCTGTCGAAGTATTTAACTTGGGCATGAGGCTATCCAGTAGGCTAGGTAACCACCCTCAGTATCCTTTTGTATATCTAGCTCTCTTATGCTGGAAGCCTTGCTATAGAGTTACAAAGAAGCTGATAAAGCACAAGAACTTATGTTAGCCACTCTATTCTACATGTAGAGTTTAATGGGCAAGAAACTAAATCTCTCTCCACAGCAGGAGCTGCTGCTGCTGCTGGACCAGGCTTGGCCCAACAAAGCAAGCCTGCTATTCAAAACCTAGGAATTAGCTACCAAATTTCTAGCTCAAGCTAGCTACATATTTGTACATTTATAGTGGTTTGAATAAATGTTCCTGTGAGGAAGCTATAGGTACAAACACAGCTATAGCTAGTTGTTGAACTGGTCTTGGCTTGATCCAAAGTAGGAAGTCAACACATCTTTGTGAAACTACTGGATGGAATTGTGACTTCTTGATCAAAACAGATTGTGTGTTCTCAATACACTTATTTAAAGGGACCGATAACCACAAACCAGTAGGTGCTAAAAAAACGTGTGGTTACCACTTTATAGCTCCATAGATTCTACATGCTTCATGGTATGGACTTGATATTAGCTCAAAAGATAGAGCTCTCTGTGTGCTCTCTTTTGATACTAAAACATCCCAAGTTACCGGAGCTAAAAACCGGAGTGATTTGGCTGCATAAATATCTCCAAATTGCCAAGTGCTAGAGAGCTGAAATTAGCACCAGTGGCTAGCCCTATTGCATGTGGTAACCACACAATTATTTTTAGCACTTACTAATTTAGGTACCCCCCCTTATTAAAAGTAAACAAAATGGCTAATTATTTTAACATCTGTTATCTGTGGAAAGTAGTGAATGGTGGTTACTATTATTGTGATTGAGGGATGAACAATTATTTAATGTAAGCTCTTAAAGAACACTCAGTTGACCTAATAGGTGCAATGACTTTCTCAATAATCAACTTGAATTTACTCACTTGACATTTCAGCTAGATGCTCAAGCCTTCATCGGGAATAATTCACCAGGGATTATCGAGAAAGTCATTGTTATGGCTTGCAATTGCACCTGCCAATCTCAATTATGGTCTCTTGGGGCCATGTATCCGTAAGCTCTTTTGCAAAGGAGAGCTGAATGGGCACCTGTCCCTACTGAGAAATAGTCTGAATTCCTTCACCTTTATAGAAGGAGGCATTCCTGGATCCATTTCTGTGCTGAAGATTTGTGGTAGGCCAGGTTGAATGAACCTTTTGCTTGCTTACTTAGATTGGAAGAATTCAACCTAACTTAAAGCTTATTGTATCTGAATATTAATAACAAAAATGGCATAGCTGTAACTTCTACATGGTTTCTCCTAGAGGCTGTGGTTAAAATTGGACCAGTCATTTGAATATGGTGCTAATTTGAAACTCGGATTAGAATTGGAGAGGTTGTCAGTGTTATAGAGCATGTGTGATGTGTAACATCGTTTGCCTAGAGAACTAAGACAAACATATCATCATTTGTTGTTTTTTGTGTGGTTTTTTTCATGTTTAGAAGGGACTTGGATTTGAAGGGACTCCACCTACAAGAACATTGCTACAGCAATTCAAGAAGCGAAAAACAAGCACCAATCCACTGGCAGTGCCCCAAACTGCATCCACATCTCCCACATCAACATCGCCGTATGAAACACCAAATCAATCATCATCGTATAATATAAAGAAGAGAAAACAAATCTGCTACTCAAGTTCCATGACCCAATCTGCTTACTGGTCTGTCACATCAAGAGCACCAATGGGAACGAGAAACCAATTCTCACTAAAATTAGAGAAGAGAAAATTCATGTCACACCCATTAGAAGTGTGCCAATCTGCATCGTCCAAATTCCCAATATTAACAGAACCAGTGGAAACAAAAAACAATGAATCAAAGAAGCGAAAAATAATCTTCCATGAGATGTTCCAACGTGCATCCAAGCGCCTGACACCAACAACATCGACAGTGCATGAGACAATTGATGATAACTCGGCTTCTGATCCCTGTCCTATTTCAAAGGTGATAATGGCCAATCTTCAACATTGTAGCAATGATTGCCATATTAGATAGGGAAATAAATAACATCCCTTCCGCCCCTAAATATTGTGGGTCTTACTTACCATGGTGTTGTGTATTCTTAGGATGACATACCTGCTGAGGATACACATGTGTATCATCTAATAATAAAAGGAGAGCTACAAATGGAAACATTTAATGAACCAGAAAGTCTTCCCTAATTCTATTTAAAAATCTCATTAGGGGATAGCTCGGCAGATAGGTAGAGATGTAGCTAGCTAAATCTCCACACCCACCCAAAGAAAAGCTTTCCCTTTGTCTTCACATACCATAAAGCAAACCAAATGTTCATAGATTATGTGTGCCCATATCTCAGCTGGATAACATCATATTTGGTCATCTCATTTCCCTCCTTAACCGATTAACTGTAATAGACGCCAATTGGCATCACGTGTGCAAGCAGTTGATGCCAATTGGCATCAATAGCAATTTTGGTGCAGATTGGTCCACTAAAAGAATAGCTAGTTGGTTTTTATCTTGTTTATATGCTCTTCTAGAAAATAGGATGCTACTTATAAGAATCCATTACTAGCATGCATGAGCCCTATAGCTTTCTAACAATATAAGCTAGCTAGAAAATTATTTGCGCACAAAATTATAGTTGGGTTTTTCCTACCTTCATTGCTAGCGCTTTGCATCATCCACCATCTAGGAGCTTCCTTAAGCTTAGGTAAAGCCTCTCCACTCCACCTCTGCATGTTTCTATAGAAGAAGGCGCATCACAAAAGTCGATTATTAGCCTCAACATCAAAGATAGCCTTTGAGATCAGAAGCACAAACTCTAGTCCAAGCTTCAGGCGGCGTTTCTCTCTCTCATACTGAATGAGGCGGTCACTCGAAAATAACTCCTACCCATAGAGTTTTTAATGACACGGGTTAATCGGTTAACAGACCAGACTGCAAACAGTATCTACATGCATAATATATTACTCCTGTAACTCATACACACGTGGACTAAGTACAACATAATAATTAACCTCATATATATGCCACTTCCTATAGGGTCATCAACACCTCATTTCTCAAGAGCATTCAGCACCTCCTTCCACAAGTGGCACCATTTTATCCTCCCAAGACTGCCTATGCATTCTTCCTCAAGATGAGTCATCAGCACCTTCCTACGAGGTCATCAAACATCCTTCCTTAATAAGGGTCATCAATAATTCCTTCCTCTATGGCTTTTAACCCCTGCTCCCACAAGCCTCATCAACACATCCTTCCAATAAAAATAAAACGTTTAAATAAAATACCTTCTTCCTCAGAAGCAACAAAAGTGTCCTTCATAAATGGTTCTTCAAAGAATTCAATCAACACTATTGCCATCAAAAAACATCGAGACATTAATGACCTTAAAGAATGTGGTAATGATGTTTAATGATGCTTGAGTAATTGGTAATACTATGTGAGATTGTTGATGGCCTTGAAGAATGAAGTGTTCTTGAAGAAGAAGGTGTTCTTGATCCTTGAATGTGCCATCTGACATCTTTCTTCAAATCAAGAACACCTCCTTCTTCAAGAACACTTAATTCTTCAAGGCCATCACATAATATTACCAATACATCTTTCCTCAAGCATCATTAATACTTTCATTAACACATTCTTTAATTAAGTCTTGATGCTTTTTTATGGTAATAGTGTCGACGGTCTGAAGAAGGTATTGATGTCAATCCTTGCTTCTCTGAGGAAGAAGATATGTTTAAACATTTATTATCATCAAGTCTCCTTCAAGGACTATCAATACCTTTCCTTCTCAGCACCTGTTTCTTCAAAGACCATCAGTACCATGTTCTTCTCAGGAGATTAACTACTTTCTCCCAGATCATAAACAACTTCTTCTATAGCCATTAATGCCTCAATTCTCAAAAGCCATGAAAACCTCCTTCATCAAAGAGCCAGTGACACATACCTCAAATACCATCAATATCTCCATCCTCAAATGCCATTAAATCTACCTTCCGAAAGCTTCACCATCTTGTCCGAATCGTGCCTCCTCACAGATTACCAGAGATTCTTCTAGGGCCAACACCACCTCCCACAAGAACCATATCAACACCTTCCTTAAGAGCTATCAAAACTTCTTTACACAAAGGTCACTAACATCTCAGCAACTCCCTCGCAGCTGGCTGCCAACGCCTTCCTTCAACAATGTCAACATCGCCTTCTTCCATGTCTTCATCCAGTATCAGAGATAATCACACCACCTACCAATACCTCAAATTCAGAGCACCACCATCTTCAATTAGATCAACACCTCTCTCAATGAACATTAACACCTTCCTCATTGACAAACAACACCTCGTTACCCAAACGATATCACAATGTCCACCTCACTTCCTTCTTTAATGACCCTCAACCTGATCCTCACTCAAGGTCCATGAATACCTTCCTCAGGGATCGTTAAAACCTCCTTCAACATCAAAACTTCCATCAGGCTACACTTCCTCCTGAACCCAACACTTATTCCTTACACTAATAGATTTTTGCACGTTATATTTTTGTGAATACTTAGAAATGCATTGTCTACTGCATTATAAAATTGTATATAATTTGTCTACTGCATTATAAAATTATATATAATTTGAGTTGTCACAGTGAAAATTATTTTACAGTCATTAAGCAGCTGAGAACTGCAATTGTTAACTACAAGTAAGTGGTTTTAATATAATTATGACAACTTTGTTTGAGGTGGAGCATGTAGGCATGATGCCAATTATCCCCTCCACATTGGTTAATAATAAACTACATAGAGAAGGGCATTCTTCCAGCCATGGTGAACTGAACAAGAATAACCTTAGCTGTCAGTCTCCCGACCATGATCATGTGTGGTATGTCATTTATTTAAGTAACATCTGTTATTCCACTACCAGCTGTTACAGGCTACAATAACAACAAGTACAACAACAGTAATAACAATAATGACAACAGCAGCATCCTGTGTTGTTGATGCTAGTAAGCAAAAGTGTACAAACCAGAGAGAAAATATTATTTTTACTGGCTAGCTTCCATAAAACAGGTTGATAACTAGGGTTAGCAGGAAAGCTCTGCCTAGAAACATGGGCTCTGAAGCACAGCTCCTAGAGGTTAATTAGACACGGTTTGCTGACACTCCCAAATCTTCTAAAATTCCTATATTCCTATATTCCATCCTGTATAGAATACGGTATAATATTCCAGGATACAGATATGTGTATAGCTGGTCCTGGGTGGTACAGAATACTGATGCAATGAAGACTGCTTGACTCAGATTATATATAGTTCTCAGAGTAGCTATATCACTTTAGATTCTAGCGAGCGAAATACCTTACTGACCAGGATGAATGTGTTTGAGTTTAGAGTCTAGCAAGCGAAATATCTTAGTGACCAGGATGAATGTGTTTGAGTTTAGAGTCCAGCAAGTGAAATATCTTAGTGACCAGGATGAATGTGTTTGAGTTTAGAGTCCAGCAAGTGAAATATCTTAGTGACCAGGATGAATGTGTTTGAGTTTAGAGTCCAGCAAGTGAAATATCTTAGTGACCAGGATGAATGTGTTTGTGTTTAGAGTCCAGCAAGTGAAATATCTTAGTGACCAGGATGAATGTGTTTGAGTTTAGAGTCCAGCAAGTGAAATATCTTACTGACCAGGATGAATGTGTTTGAGTTTAGAGTCCAGCAAGTGAAATATCTTACTGACCAGGATGAATGTGTTTGAGTTTAGAGTCCAGCAAGTGAAATATCTTACTGACCAGGATGAATGTGTTTGAGTTTAGAGTCCAGCAAGTGAAATATCTTACTGACCAGGATGAATGTGTTTGAGTTTAGAGTCTAGTGAGTGAAATATCTTACTGACCAGGATGAATGTGTTTGAGTTTATAGTCTAGTGAGTGAAATATCTTACTAATCAGGATGAATGTGTTTGAGTTTAGAGTCCAGCAAGTGAAATATCTTAGTGACCAGGATGAATATGTTTGAGTTTAGAGTCCAGCAAGTGGAATATCTTACTGACCAGGATGAATGTGTTTGAGTTTAGAGTCTAGCAAGCGAAATATCTTACTGACCAGGATGAATGTGTTTGAGTTTAGAGTCCAGCAAGTGAAATATCTTAGTGACCAGGATGAATGTGTTTGAGTTTAGAGTCCAGCAAGTGAAATATCTTAGTGACCAGGATGAATGTGTTTGAGTTTAGAGTCCAGCAAGTGAAATATCTTAGTGACCAGGATGAATGTGTTTGAGTTTAGAGTCTAGCAAGCGAAATATCTTACTGACCAGGATGAATGTGTTTGAGTTTAGAGTCTAGCGAGCGAAATATCTTAGTGACCAGGATGAATGTGTTTGAGTTTAGAGTCTAGCAAGCGAAATATCTTACTGACCAGGATGAATGTGTTTGAGTTTAGAGTCCAGCAAGTGAAATATCTTAGTGACCAGGATGAATGTGTTTGAGTTTAGAGTCCAGCAAGTGAAATATCTTACTGATCAGGATGAATGTGTTTGAGTTTAGAGTCTAGTGAGTGAAATATCTTACTGGCCAGGATGAATGTGTTTGAGTTTAGAGTCTAGTGAGTGAAATATCTTAGTGACCAGGATGAATGTGTTTGAGTTTAAAGTCTAGCAAGTGAAATATCTTAGTGACCAGGATGAATGTGTTTGAGTTTAGAGTCCAGCAAGTGAAATATCTTACTGACCAGGATGAATGTGTTTGAGTTTAGAGTCTAGCAAGTGAAATATGTTAGTGACCAGGATGAATGTGTTTGAGTACTACATGTATCAGGGAGTAGAAAAGTTATTAGATGTAGTGGAAGCCCAGGTATATATAAGGAAAAATTCATCAAGAAAATTGTTTTGTCCTCATAATAGGTTTTTCCTGCACAAGCATATAATTTTGGGTTCCCAAAAATGTTTGAACTAGATCGCTTGTAAAAATGGGTGGGGGTTCCTCAGGTTGGCATTTTGACCTCAACACATACAACAGGCAGACATTTTTGAAATGGTTTTCTGATCAGGTCGTCATTTTTGAAATGGTTTTCTGATCAGGTCGTCATTTTTGGGGTAAAAGGATTTTTGTCCAGTTTTGACACGAAGTAGTGGAAGGGAAAAAATATTTTGTTTCTCAGGAATTAGTTATAGCTATAGTGCTTCTCTACACAAACAACTATATTATATCTTATGTGGAATAAATCTCAGAAAAGAGTTTTTATGTTTGAAATAACCTTTCCTATTTTCACATTCCACAGAATTATTTTTAAGCCCAAAGTGTACTTTTTTTTGCTGTTAAAAATAATCCTGGAAAAGGTTTACCACTTGATTAACCGGAAAGAAAAGGTATAGCCCAAACAACTAAATCCTAAATAAATTTCTATGTATTTTGGGGAGGAGGGGGGTGGAGAAATTTTCTGGGGGGCATTTTTCACATTCCCCCCCCCCCCCCCCCCCCCCCCTCCCACAACACTTTTAGAGACTAAATAAGAAAAAAATTATTTGGAGTATAAATGTCTAAAATGTGTTTTCAACTAGTACATATATGAGATAAAGTATGAGAGTTATGACAAGTAATGGTCACTGTAGGGCAGGCTGTAACTCAAGGCAATTGTAAACAAAAATCATATTTTAGCACCCAAAAATGATGAACGAAGGAAAAAATGGGACTAAAGATACAGTAAAGTAACTTGTCCTTGAATATTATTGGTTGAAACCATAATTATTTGTATTACACTTTGAGAAATTATCATTCTGATTCTTGAAAATTGATTGGAAACTAGAATTTTAGGGAATTATTCCTCACAAAAACACAAGATTTTCTTCTTTGGCCAAAAAATTAAGAAAGTGTTATAATGCTAAAATAAAACACAGACACCAAAATAGTGGTTGAACCACTTTAGTTTTCCCCCGGATTTATAGTGTTTTGTCCTTTAAAAAGACTAATTATTTTTGAAGGGCAACAAATAAATATTTCTACAGTTTGATGACAAAACTGGCGATAAAAAAAATTCTGATGAAAATTAAAGATATTAAGATTTTTAATACTCTTCCCCAACAAAAATAAAATCTGGGAGAGGGGGGGGGGGGGGGGGGTAGGGGGGGGGGGGTGGAATTGTCCCACATAATAATTATTTGTGGTGTGAGAATAAGAAAATAGAGCATTTCACCTTAAAAATGCATTTTACTATCTGGTTGAGAAAATAATGGGGGAAACCTCAGTACTCTTTTCTTCCTGAAATAGCCTGAAATAGTTTGGGTGTTTTTCCCCCCGCACACAGGAATTGCTTCTTAAAATGACTACAGACCCAGAAAAACAGAATTTCTGTATGCAGGATACATCTACCTTGCAATAGTGCATGGTCATGAACTCCTGCTAGTTCTGTAAAATACTCACATATAAACCCTCAATATCTTGACAAATGCTCTCTAGGTGTTTTCACCATACAATATTCATAAAGTATTATTTTAATTTGTTGTAATTTAACATTTGTTCATGAAGTGGACTTACCAAGCAAGTGATATTGGTTGGCATGTGCACATTAAATTAATATTAACAAATGAATGTGTGTAGAGTTTAATTTGTAAATGGGGTTAGATTGGGAGTGAAAGGTGAACCTATTCACCAGTACTATTCCCTAGTGAAGTTTGCTATGGGTGTATATACATTGATCTAGAAATAGTGTTGTAGAGTGACCTGTGAATTGAGACACTGATCATCCTCCTTACTACTGGAATTTCTTTACTAGTGGATAGTTTCTTGGAGGGAATATTGAGGTTGTTTAATCGTGAATGAAAATGATAAATTATAAACTGGTCAATGTGATGTTGAGTGAAATAATGTGGCAATGTTTTGAGTGGAAGCCAAAGTGTATTATTACTACATATTAGCAACCATGGGAGAAGTGAACATTGGCGAAACATTGTTATTGGCTCTTTATGATTATGATTCGGGTTTGAGCACCAAGAACTGGCATTGCTTAATATTAACTTAAGATTTCATAAATGAGAAGTTAGTGCAAATGGGTAACATTTACTGCAAGGACAAATACAGCGGAGAATGTGTGTAGGGATTGTTTGACATTAAAAAAATCTGGGCCCAGAGGTGTATATAGGTGCAAGAGTTTCTTGATGGAGATGAATGAGAGGTAGATCAGTTGGAGGTAATAAATTCTATAGGGGACAACAAGGTGTATCTTGTTTTTGATGCAGGTATTGCTCCGAGAGCTCCGTGTGATGTACGTTATCGCGCCCGAGGCAAAGAGTTTTTCATGGTTTAGCTCTCTTCAGTTCCTCAACTTCTTCACCACGCGCTTTGCTCTTACTTCCTCATTTTCTCTCCCTTTTTCGTTACGTCTCTTAATGTTTCAGTTGCACACACGTATAGTACACCTTAGCGACTACTACACATGCGCGGTTACATTTTCGCGGGAATTCATGAAAAGGCTTTGCAAATTTCTAGTAACAGAATGCCTAGAAGATTCCCATAAGCAAGAAAATGTACGGTCAGCAAGATTCATGTCAACATTCCATTAAGTTGAGTAGTGAGTCTGCTTCTACTTGCAACTTGGTTCCTAGAAAATCTCATTCTTCTGCTGCTAGACAGGTCAAAAGTCTAGTAGCTACATTTTATGTTTGTATTATTTTATAATTGTACTTGCCTTCTACATATATACTCTATCACACTTGGCTATCATTCATGTGTGTGTGTTTGTGTGTGTTTGTGTGTGTGTGGCAGTGTATGTGTGTGCATGTGTGTAAAGTGGTCAGTGTGTGTGTGTGCATGTGTGTGCATGTGTTGTGTGTGTGTGTGTGTGTGGTTTTGTGAGCTTATTGGTGATCAAATGTGTGTGTATGTGTGTGCATGCATGCATTTGTCAACATAGATACAATTTTTTAAATTTTTTATATTTTATCTGTAACTATATACCATGTTGTACAGGCTGGTCTAACCAGACAAAGCCTCTAGTTACATGCCAAGACCACTATATTTTTAGCTAATTTTCAAATGTCTAACTACAAGGATCAACACTTCTCCACATAGCTCTGGGTTCTACTTTATTATAATGAGCTTCTCAATAATGACTTTGATATTTTTACTCTCTCAATGTTTCGGTAAGATTCTCAGCCTTCATCAGGATATTATTATTATTATTGTTGTTGTTGTTTTGTTTTTGTTATTATTGTTGTGTTGTTAATATTATTACTACATGTATTACTATTATTATTATCATCAGCAGCAGCATCATTGTTATTGTTGTTGCTGCTGTTATTGAAGTATTAGTGCTATTATGTATCGCTAGCTTGGCACTTATCCATTATCATTTACCAGCAAAGATGTAGCACACAAGACCAATAAATTTATTGTTCAGATAGAACTGTGGCAAAATCATTGCTCCAACCCAAAAATTGCAAATTTTTGCATATCATTGAAACTAACTACCTTATCTTTAAGCACACAGAGAGAGAGGCACAAAGATCATTGCAAGGAAAGTACAGGGAAGACGTGAACATGACTTCAGTCACTTGTTTTACCCTTTTTTAGCATCAAGGTGACCTTTTCTCAGAACCTATATTGACAAAGAACAGAAAAAATGACTTTTGGATATTATGGCAATGTGCAGTCTATAATAAGACAACAAATTATTTTGTCTAGACTGTCCATAATGTGCATATTATATATAATATAAACAATATGGACAACGTGATGATCCTGCTTTGTATATCATGGTAAAGGATAAAAACATGGCCTTATGGCCTCAGGTTTTATTCATAAATACTAAGCAGTATTTCATTTATAGAAATCATCCGAGGGCTCTCAAAGGAAGGAAAGAAAGAAGTGCGGTTATTGGCAGCATGATGATGTGAGTTGCCAGTATTCTAACACACTCTTCACCCATCCTATCAGCTTCCAAGACTGCTCTATGGTGGTGGCACAATCTCGACTCTTCCCAACACATTCCCAGAAGGTATCCTTAGTGAGAGAGATGGAGGTAGAATTCAAGCAGAAGAGAAAGTTGGTCATCTCAGGAATACCTCTGGACTCCCTCGAGGAAGTGAGAATGAAATAAATTAAAAAAATACACGATGAAATTATTTATGGCAGAGGCAAGTATATGTATAGAGAATAACATCTACTGTCTCTTATAAGAGAACTCTATTACTAATCTTGAGATGACATTAAATTGACTTTTTATAATCTTAAGGTTATTTCCACCCTCACGGAAAGACTACACTGCACTCAAGTCAGTGATAATTCAATGGAAGGAAAGGGTATGATTATTTTTTGCTTATTAAACATCAAAATTTATTATAACAGTTAAAAGTTTACTTCTTTAGAATGACTGCTGCTGTTCTTATGTGTAATTAGTTAGTGCATAGCAGTGTAAAATAAATAGCAATAATAAAGAATACTCCTTATTCTAATATACTTCAATGCAGAGATCTATTTTCTATTTGCATGTTTGCATGCCAGCCGCTTACACTGGAATGTGGTTTGGGTTTGAAGTAGACACAGTGGTAGGACTATATTTCATCTAACTACTGTTCAAGGCTAGTTCCAGTTAGCTGCAGTTATAACATGAGTTTGCACAGTCCACATACAGTAGGTGTCCAGAAATAATTTCATTATTCCATTATATCCTTACTCACAATGTTCTTATTAGGATACAGATCATGAAAACTACCTTTTTCCCTTCTCCACCCCCTCCTCTCCCCTCTACCCTTACTCTTTTTCCTTCCTTTCCCCCCAGGAATATTTTAGCTTGGCACCACTGTATAGATTGTGGAATATACCAGCAGAGGTATCCATTGTTGCCTGAGAAAGGATAAAATATCTAGTAGAGGAGCACAAAATTAGAACGATGGTGAGGTCCTCCCAGGTTAGTCTCCCCAACATTATTCTCCTAAACCACTACTCAAAAAAATAAGAAGAAAATGACAAACCAGTCGAACATGTTGCTGCCCTCTTTTAAATCTTGCCTTCAATAGCTGCAGTATTTTTCTAATAGAGTAGAGCTAGATACAGCCTCACTAACAAATTGTTTGCATTAGGTGAACTCTAATGCAGCTAGCATAGTTTGTTGGCAATGCTATAATTTGTGTGCTATTATTGGGAATGTGAAAATGCATGCACAGGAGCACAAAAAGAGAACAAGGAACATTTGTTTCGCAAGTATTGACCCAAGAGGGTCACCCTTTTATGCCAACTAAAAAACTGTCAAACCAGTTGAAGATGCCACTGCCCTCTGTAAATCTCATCTTTCATCAACTGTAGCAGTTTTGTAATAGAGTGAGAGGCTAGAAGCTGCCTTGCTAGCTAACTGTTTGCATTAGGTGAGCTCTAATGTAGCTAATGTAGTTTGTTGGTAGCTGCCATTTGCATTATTTATGTGCTACCATTGGGAATGCATGCACAGGTACATGTTTATCCCTAAATATGGCCGACTGACCAATAATTCCCCAAGTACTGTGCCATTCAATGGTGCCATTTGCATCCCAAGGGAAATGCCTATCCCAAATCTGACATGCCCATGACATTCTTCATGAAAAATACCTCCCCCCCCCCCCACCTACCCCCTCCTAATGAGACAATGAGACTCTTTGAGTACTCAACCAAGGCTCCTGGAATCTATAGTGGTCAAACAGTCAATCAATCATCAACCCATCTTCTTTATATAATATGAAATATGTATTTTTTAATTTATTATTTTAACCCTCCCTACACTACATCTTCAGCATTTTAGGCAAACACCATAACTCAAAATGGAAACAAAGTTTTATACTTTAGTATTGGGTAGTTAATGGCTATTTATAAATGCATCAATTTCAGAGAATGAGAATAGTTGTCTGTGTTGCGATAGCTGACTGTCACTTTGCATATCACTGGACAATCTGGGATGTCATCTGCACAAAAGATATACCTTAGTTGGCACCATTTTAGTTGTGTTAATTTTGAAGAGAGAAAATTTGGAGTGACAATCCAGTGATGTTCTACAATAGTTTATAAGTTGAGAGATCTCTTTTTACAGACTTAGCCTGGTGGATTGAAATGGCTAAATGATTTTTTAAGGTGTGTGATGGTTGCTAAATTCAATAAAGATTTCCCAAATATTCTTTGCTGTAAGATAGACACCTTAATAGGGAAGGTGAACATTTTGGACAGTATATCAATACCAATGGAGAACTTGGCATGAGTTATATATGTATGTAATTTAAACCCATGTGTATATATCAGCTTATAAATACTAATCTATTGCAGTGACGTTGCTATTCCCCAACAACCAAGCCACAAAGAAGGCCCTCAATTTGATCAAAGCCAACTTTGCCAATTCTTCTCAATTCTCTGCATGTGTTGTCAAGTACAGACCCCATGACTCACTCCTCTTCATAGGAAACATTCCATACAGATACACCCGCCAGAACTTGCTCAGCTTGTGTGAGCCCTATGGGGAGATCATCCGCTGTCTGGTGGTCTGCAGTGAGGAGACGGGACTAGCAAAAGGCTATGGGTTTGTGGAATATGCAAGGAAGGAAGAAGCGAGAAAGGCAAAGAAGATGATGGCCACCACATCGGTGGGCCAGCGCAACCTAAGGGTCGATTTTGCAGACTACGGCATGTTAACATTTACAGACCTCCACTCTCGCACACTGTTTGTGGATCACCTTCCCAAGGGATTTTATGATGACAATTTACTGAGAGCACTCTTTTCTAAATTTGGAGTTGTCAACTTTTGTCAAGTAAGTAAATATGTAAATGTATGCGACTGAATTTACATAAACCAGCCATGTCTTCACATGAAGTTTTTGTACTGGTGGACAAGACAAGAGCTGATGAAATATTGCAATGGTTCTTTCAACAAGCAGTTCCAAAGTTATTTCTATTCAATTCTAAAAAGTAATATTATTATCTTCTCGTCATATAAAACCTTTTCTTGGTCCAAAGTGCAAACACATAGTGTTGGGAAGTATATTTGAATGGATGTATATCTCGTCAAAGATTTGTTGTTATGCAAGCATTATACTAGCTTTTCATTAAGCATACTGGGCCTACGATGAGTAAAACTTTGACCTTTTGAACAATGGATTTTCAAAGCTACAAGTTGGAGAGCTAGCACAGTCTCTGCAAAAAAACAGCTGAATTATGAGAGCAACAGATTGAGGAGGGAGTCTGGGCCAGTGGGAGCAAAGACCAAAAGAAAGACATCTAGATTTGCATGGAAGATATAGAGAGCTCCTGCAGATGCAGTGAAAAAGGTGAGAAGGGAAAGCCCTGGGAAGTGAGCGTCTAATGTATATACAGTGAACATCAAGGAGAGAGCAGGGAATTCTCGAGGAATATAAACATCACCACTGTGTTGAAACTAAATAGACATGCTAGGAAAGTGCAGTGCCCTTAGCAGCATCAACAATATTGAGATGGTAGAGAAAAAGTGGTCATGTCAGGAGAGAGCCCAGTAGCATGTGCATAGCTACATACACTGATGACAGGAGAGAGCATGTGTAGAGATAGTCCTGTACACTCCTGAAGTCTACAATAATTGTATGCTACATGATAAATTCATGCTAATATTTATTGAACAATAGTTGTTCTTTTAAATATAGGTGGCAATTTCTGAAATAAGTGGGATCCCCCGATGTTTTGCCTTTGTTGACATGGCCTGCTATTTCAGTGCCGAGCATGCTCACCAGATGTGCAATGGAGCTCTCTTGTGGGATCAGGAAATTCGGGTCTCATTTGGCATGCCATGTAGACTTGGATCCAGTATACTGCAGCACAACAAGCCAAGAATTCTCCCCTTGGGTGTAAGTCAGCATGTAGAGAGAAAGCCTGACTATAGGTAGAGTCATGAAACAATGTCATGATGCTCATGACTACTGGCCGCCCAGCAGGGATGTTTCTAGAGTACCTTTCACATCAACTAACCACTCAACAGCAATATTATAAGAAACAGGGACTGTTTATTTATTTATTTTTACTTTATTGTTTATTTATTATTATTATTATTATTATTATTATTATTATTATTATTATTATTATTATTATTATTATTATTATTATTATTATTATTATTATTATTATTATTATTATTATTATTATTATTATTATTATTATTATTATTATTATTATTATATAATTTTTAATTATGCATATACAGTAGATATAGAATACATGCATATTGCATACATTTAATTTAAGAAATAATGATCGTTATTATTATTATTATTATTATTATTATTATTATTATTATTATTATTATTATTGTTGTTGTTGTTGTTGTTGTTGTTGTTGTTGTTATTGGTATTGGTATTGGTGTTGCTGCTGTTGTTGTTGTTATTGTTATTTCTGTCATTGTCGTTGTCATCGTTGTTGTTTTATTGATGTTGTTGTTATTATCGTTGTTGTTGTTGTTGTTATTATTATTATTATTATTATTATTATTATTATTATTATTATTATTATTATTATTATTATTATTATTATTATTATTATTATTATTATTATTATTATTATTATATTATTTATTACTATTATTGTTGTTGTTGTTATTATTATTGTTGTTAATAATACTATTATTGTTGTTATTGTTGTTGTTGTTATTATTATTAATGTATCATTATTATTATTTATGTTAATATAATTCTATCATTATTATTGACATGTCCACAACACTTAGGTAGCCAATCATTACACAGGTTTTTTCAAAGCAGCAAATATAATATTGGTGCACCCATGTGTCATCTAATTATAGATGGTTCTCGCATATACATACACCACTACTACCAAAATAGCTTATGAACCCATTTCAGCAGCTTAAACTGTGTGTTTAGCCATTTTACTTTAAAAAAAAAACACTTCCAACATGCCCTTAATCCTTTGCTAAGGTAGTACACTGGTACACATGAAATAATCTTCACAGTTCTATCTTTAAAACACTAATTGACTTCAAATTCCTCAATGATGAACTGAGTATAATCAAACTGAGTATAATCATTGTTATTATTGGCAAGTGCTGATATAGTCGAGTATATCTTAGCTCTACCATGTTATTAAAGTGGGCATTAGCTGATACATAGCTAATGGTAGTGAATAGAGCAGCAGGCTTCAACAAGAACAAGTAAACTGCTTGGTCGCTGTATATGTAAATAACATGATTGGGAAGTTATCCTGTGCAACTGTGACTAAGTCCTTGAAGGAGGCTTTACATAGATAACTCTACTATAAAAACAGCAACCACATAAACAAGAAGATGTGATATTTGCTCATTAGCTCAAGAAAGACGAAAGACAAAAAATCTGTAGAAAAAAGTTTAGGGAAACAAAAAATCAGTAGAAACCAAAAAAGGTGTTACTAGAGTTTTTTCTACAAGGACTAGATTAGATTGACTTCCATTTAAAAAGTTATCCTGTGCAACTGTGACCAAGTCCTTGAAGGAGGCTTTACATAGATAACTCTACTATAAAAACAGCAACCACATAAACAAGAAGATGTGATATTTGCTCATTAGCTCAAGAAAGACGAAAGACAAAAAATCTGTAGAAAAAAGTTTAGGGAAACAAAAAATCAGTAGAAACCAAAAAAGTTGCTACTACAAGGACTAGATTAGATTGACTTCCATTTAAAAAGTAAACACCCTTTCTGTCAACTCAATGTGTATATAGTTGTCTATGTTGATAAAGTGAAGAAGGCAATGTTTCTTTAGCCTTCAGTGTTTATTTGCGGTGATAAGCTGACCTCTTCCACTTACATCCTCAGGCATCTAGTAGCTCTCCTGATTGGACCTCTGACATTGGCCAGGCACATGGCACGCAGGCTGTTAACGGTGCACTTGCCCATTGGGACTCATTTCTGCAGTGGCTGAATATGAACCAGATGCCATGCCATGGTCAAGATACCATGACATTCATTGCCAGGCAAAGTCTACTGGAAGATGTCATTAAAAGAGTAATCAAGCTCCTCCCACAACTGGTATAATAATGTTTGTTAAATTGAGGCCCATTGATATTTTGGCAAAGGTGTAAAGATGAGCTGGTGTTTTGGAAAGAACAGAATTATGTCTTCATAATCAACACAGCACACAAGATAGCAATTGGGCCACTTGTTCTCAAATCCTTAATAGCTCACTTCTATTTAGCCAGAATTCTTACATCAATGCTCACTGGTACCTTAAACCCTATCTATCTTCTAATTAGTTGCCAGTTACATACAAACCAATTCCAATCAGAAATTTAAAATATAATGCAGAGTAGACATGGAATAACTATTGCTAGGACTAGGGGGTTTACAGTACCCCTGTATACACTGAGTAGCACTTTCCTTTAGTCAGACTCATGACTATCATTTATAATTTTCCACAATCCACCTAGGGCATTGATTAATTATATATATAATGAGAACAAATATTAGATGGAAGTTCCTAAATTCTTGTATGCTAACTATGAAGGACTGCTGAGCTGCCTCATGGCAGAGTTTTCCTTCCAGCCTCTTAATTAACTCTCAATGATAGTGCATATACAAGCTGTAGCTCTGTGCCACTTGAATTCCTCTATCTACACCACTGGGGTTGAGTGCATCATGAGCTAGGTTTTCCATAGCATAAGTTATGGGAGTGGAGTGATAAATCTTGTTTAGCTCAACAGTGATAAATCTTAAATTGCTGTTTTTTTCTTACTTAATGATAGGGTCCTCCTCCAAATTTGTCACTACTGAGTTCAAACTCACATGGTTCTTTTAGTGAGAGGGTGTGTCCTGCACCATCGCAACTATCACCACCATCACTAAATGGATATATGGTAAGTTTGTTGTACCACATTAAATCTACATCCATGTGTGCATGTGTATATGTGTGTGTGTGTGTGTTTGTGTGTGCATTGTGTATATGTGTGTATGTGTGTGTGTGTGTGTATGTATGTGTGTGTTTGTGTGTGTGTGTGTGTGTGTGTAAGCTTATATATTGTCAAGACCATTAGATTTAAGGCTGTGGGTATTTGGTGGCTATGTAGACTGGTGTAATTTTTACTCTGACAATGGAAGAGTACATTAGCCATTTGCCCCATTGGGTACATTTTGCTTTGACCCTCACTTGTACATTATAGTTGCTAACTGAAGTCTACACTATTAGCAGGGGAAATGTTCCAAGATTGAACACTGTCACAATATTTTGCTAAGCTCAGCTGCACAATGTCTAATACTACAAACTGCTCTTGAGTGAACTAGGTCAATTATAGAAGAGACCCTCTCCATGATTCATGATCAAGGACTTAGGTAGAATGCATTCATGATTGTGTTTACCTGAAGTAGGCTGAGCTACAACTCGGTAGGATTAGAGAGATTTTTTTTTTACAGATTTACCCTCTGGACTGTGAAGGCTAGATGATTTTTTCGCTTATTCTGATGTTTGCTAAATTCAATAAAGAGATCCCAGGTGTCTTTTGCAGTGACACATAGACTCATTAGACGTAAAAATGGATAAGTTTCACTATTCTTCTAAGCTGACTGACATACTCACATGCACATATATTATATTGCAGACAACATGATTATTTCACCCTGCTCCACACATAGCAGCATTGGGTAACAACAAAAAAGGCCGAGGTTTGTTGAAAATTACTCCAGATCTGCCGAAGCAAATCTGCATGATATCATAAACACTCCCTAGAGGCTAAAGATATGAAGTGCTATAGCCTCAGAGGACATGTACATGGTAAATGACAAGTTTTGATGAAATATTCCCATATAATGAATAATATTATCATGAGTATGTAGTCCAGACAAGTTATTTCAAGCTATCATAATGTATGATGTTACACTTACAACTGCTGAAGAGTTCCTCACTGGCTGTAACTCGCTGCTTTTGCAATAATTATATCTCTCTGCTGATTTTCTCTTCACTATAACAGATTTGTGATAATAATGTCTTGATATTTGTTGGCAAATTACTGTGCAATCAAGAGATTGTCTTATGAGATCTGAAAAATTATCAATGAACACTCAGTTGACATAACTTTAACTACAATGACCTTCTTAATATATAAGCTAAAGAGAAATCTGAAATTTTGAACATGCATGTAATATTTGAAGCAACCATCTTAGACCAGTCCAGAAGACAGAAGTAACTGCTATATAGTGAAGGAGGCATTGCCCAACAGCCTAGCACCAGAGTGTGAGTGGTTCAATCAAGATTGTGGAATGGACTTACCTGGCTGCTGGGTGGCTGGCCACTGTCAAGAGTCTGAACTTGAAATCACGACCACCATAATTTTTCTGTATTCAGTTGCTTGTCATTCTTTGTTAATGTTTATATTTATTTTTTATTTTTTATTCATTTTTTAAAGTTATTATTTTAGATAGTATTTTTTTAAAGATTCTATTATTATAGTTGTTACTATGTTTTTTGTCACATCTGGTTCACATGCTGGACACGTGTGCAAGGATGTGGTTTGTATCATGTAGTGAATAGCTAGCTACAAGTATATAACAAGTTCACGTGATCTTAACATCTCATTATTCCTGATGAAGGCTAGAGCATCTAGTCAAAACATCAAGAGAGTAAATATCAAATTGATCATTGAAAATGTTATTGCTATTTCCAGTTCATTTCATCAGATGGCTAATTCTGGTGTTTTTTAATTAGGTTGACTTGGAAGTGAAAAGAGAGTCTGCAGCATCCACTCACTTTCCGGGTTCCTTCATTGGCCAGCACGAGCAAGGTATCACTTACATGGATCCTATGGAGAGGATAAGAGAGGACATCTATGTAGCCAGGGAGTGGAGTGAATGATCTCTGAGGAGTGATCACACATTGGAATTGATATATTAAACCATAAATACATGACTATACGTTTGTGAACAAACAACATAACTGGCCTATTTTAAGGCTTGTACATATATATAGCAGTGAGCATATATACATATACATACATATGCATGCATTTGTAGGGGACTGGTTCCCTCCTCTTTATAACAAATAATGTCTTCTTTTGTTTTAATATCTGCACAATAATTTTAGGAGAAGGGGAAGGAAATAGAAATTGTATTTTAGTGGTTTGGGCTATAAGGGGATTTGAAGCTCTGGCAGACAGAGTTGGTTTGATGCTGGCTATATAGAACTCTGAAGAATTTTGTGCGGTAACTGAAGTGAAGTACATTTGTTTCTCTATTATGGATGCAACATTTAACAATATCATAATTGTGCATGCCTATATATGCAGAAAGTCATATATACTATATAAGGTACAAAACACCAGAGTAAGCCCAATAGCCCAAACTACAACTCATACCAGGGCCATAGGCAGAGCTTAAAAACAGACAAGGCTAGGGGGTTCTGTGGGCATGCTTTTCCGGAAACTTTTAAACCTGGACACCATCAGTACATTTTTTTACAGAGAGAGAGAATACTTTCTTTATCAAGAATGGATGAATGAAAAGAAAAAAACTCTGGGCTAGATAAGAGAAGCCTGAGTATAAATATTGTTACAGAGCTGAGGAATCCAGTACATTTTATACATGGTGGAAGTGGGATTACTGGACCATTTACGTACCTCCATTTCCATCGAGGGGATTGTTCACATCGCAAGATACCAGAAAAGGATGTTGTCTATGGCCTGTATACCAAATGATCTCAGCCATAGCACATGTCGGCATGACCGCTCTGCAGGCTCTAGTCCACACTGACTCTATTTATAACCAGTAGGCCCAGTTTGGTCAAATGCCTTATCCTTTCTGTGATGCACCCCATGGGGATGTCACATTGTGAACACTCAGAGATGTGTATTGCCCTTGTTATTTGGTGGTACTGATGGTGTCCATTTCTTGGGGCTGAATGCATATTACTTTCCATGTTATTATTGTGATGATTTGGATTTCCAAATTAAAAAGGAGAGCTTCTGTTCATGTGCAATTTGACCTAATTGAATTCTATACTGGGTATATACAGTTTGCAATAAATAAACCCAGTTCAATATATTCCAGTGGCTCTGAAAGGTTTGCTCCAAATCACTTTGCAACCAACAAATTGTGAATGCCATTCCTGGTATGATCTCAGGTCGAAGAACCTGCCACACAAACCTAAGGTATATCCACTACGCTATGCTATGTGGATTATTTATTTATTTATAAATGATATCACTAGAAGATATCCACCAGCCAAGTAGATTCGAGTACTTGGATGAATGGACACTACACATACATTCTCTAGATAAACATGCAACTGTCTCCCAGTAGAAATTTAGGTATTTATGTTTCATTGAAATTGTTGACACGAGGGAACAGCAGCGGCATAATTCACAAGATTTTGTAAAGGCCATGAACAGTAGATTGGTTTAGCAATGCTAATTCCTGTGATGGAGATCTCTATTATATATCTATTATATTAAGGAGTATATTATACAGAAATAGCATCACACTAAAATGTGTGCTCTCACAGAGCATAAGCTATGGGAATAGGTCGAACTCATCCCCCACAGAGTCATCCACATCCTCCCTATCGTTCACATCGGGGTCAGCCGAGTCCCCTACACCACCCCCAATACCACCGTGCTCCCAAACCCAACCGACACCACTACCAGCCGAGATGCCTGGCATTGAGGAAGAACTCCTCAGAACCAGGAGTGAGTTCAGGAGGAACACGGCATACCACATAAGAGCAAAGGTGCACCTGCAATTCCTCCGGGACTCACTGAGCCGCCACCAGACCCCAAAAGGACTGAGAATCCAAAGGAAAGAGTGCTGGGTTATGGGGTCGGACTCCAGCAAAGTCACGAGAGCATTCTCGCAGATCGCAAGAGGGCCGAGGATGACATGCTAAAGGCCCTCATAGATCATTACGATGAGCTGGAGGACAGTACCAAACTTTGAGGCTAGGGCCAGCGAGGAGGCACATGACAGGGTGACCCGTGACCCTAACAGGACCAGAAAGGACGACGACTCGATGCTCTAGGCCAGGACGTGCAAAATCTGACCAGATTCAAAGGGAGGCTGAGCAAAAGGGCTAACCGCAAACTCGCACACTACCACCCACCAGCCCCCCCAGCCACACCTCCACCTCCACCAACCAACCCAATCCCGCCCCCATAAACACATACTACAGGTCAAGGTGGGACCTGGACCTCCACGACCTGAGGGGGTACGTGCTGAACATATCCACACACACATTTATGCACACAGAGCTCGAGGTGCTGGGGAAGGGCTTAAACTATGCCCCGACCCCTCCACCCGTTCCGCCCTTACAAAGTCTCTGGGATCTCCAGAGATTTAATAGAAGGGTTAGACTAGAATTCTTGCACTACATAAACCCTGAACGTCCCCGTAACATTGACCCATTTGCCCCACCCAGTAACTCTATGCCCCCTGCTGCTAATATACAAATTGAATCGTATCTTAATAGTCTACCACACAAACTAACTACCACGCCCATGACACTACAGATGCACCCCAACCTAAATAGAAACAAAAGACAAGCCATTAAATGCCTTGCGGGGAACAGGGACATTGTGATCCGGAAGGCAGATAAGGGCTCATGCATAGTGATAGAAGACTTAACGGACTACACAAGAAACGGACTTGAACACTTATCAGACACAGACATTTATGGCATCCGACCACACACCTGCACTATTAAATCCATCAACCACCACATTAAAAGAATGCACCAATGTGGCTGGATAACCCGAGACACCATGAGGGGTCTAACCATGGGGGAAGAGAAAGTGAGAACCCAACGAATGTACTTTCTTAAAAAAGCCCACAAAACTCCCATGCAAATAAGACCAATCTGCTCAGGGTGCTTGAGTCCCACCGAGGGACTGTCTGGTTGGCTGGACTTTGTCCTACGACCGGCAGTCAACCTGGTGGACAGCCACCTAAAAGATTCCGGCCACTTCCTAAATAAACTCAGGGGGGTGCAAGTGCCTAGACATGCCATCCTGTAATTGACGTCAGGGCACTGTACACCAATATCCCCCAGGAAGAAGGGATAGCACTGGTCACGAGCTTCTTATAATATATACTTTTAAAGATAAAAACCAGCTTCTTGATTTTTGAAGCAAAAAAAACACACACCAAAAAGCTAAAATATTAAAAGCATGTCGGATGTCGGCTGATACTATTGCTTCTGTTGTTGTTATTATTATATTAACTTTGCCTGATGGCTATATACTTTAAAGTGTCTATATACCTTAATGCTGGATATTTAAAGCAAAGCTGGATAAATACATGTCAAAAACAGAACTGCATAATTAATATTCGTGAGACAACATTTATGATTTAATGTTGCTATTGCTGAGCCTGTTAAGGCCATCACATATATAATACAGCACAGTGTGAAACTATTTAGTAACTAACCTAATAACAATCTATATTTTAAAAAGAAGTCAACAGTACTTAATTAATACAATTATCCACAATATTAAGTTACGACTGTCCCGCTGCTCAGGAAGGGGGGGACAGGAGTGGACCAAAGATCATTCCTCAGCTGACCATACAACAATTCCTTTCTCCTCTGCCACCACTTCCCTACCCAATACATAACACACTCGCCCACCTCTTCCATCACTGCATCACTTACTCCCTCCACATCTTTCCCCAAAAGCAATGCCACCTTTCCATCCTTACTCACTCTTCTTAATTCATCCAGCCACTGTCTTGCCCCTGCAATTCTGCGTACCTCATCTATCAGAACCAGCCGATCCCTCTCAAATTCCCTGCATGTCACCAAGAAATGTTCCACATCCTCCCCTGCTCCACTATCACACATTATACACCTCTCATCCCTAACTATCCCACATCTCTTCTTATCCTCTAACAACCCAGCTGATGCAGTCCTCAGTCGAAATTGCAGCCGCACACCTTCCTGACCATGCATGGCCCTCACATACCTCTCCACCCCTGCACCATTCTTTGCCAATTTATAATAATTCAGCGTACTTTTCCCGTCTACTTCCTCCTCCCAGTCCTTCTCATTTCTCACCTTCACTTTCCCCTTCCACTTGCGCACTGACCCAGCCTCATTGTTTATCTTGTACTTTCTCCTCAAGATATCATATTCTTCCCACCATCCAATTCCTCCATCCTCTCGTAGTTTATTTACAACAACTTTAACCAATCTGCTCTGTTCCAACACCTCTAATCTCTTGCCAAACAAAACCTTCATCTCTTCCCTCCTCTCCTCTAGCTTCCTCCACCCCATATCTCCCCGTATTGCCACTCCTGCTACTGTATCACTTGCCCCCAACAGTCTCCTACCCACTCTCATCTGTGCTGATTTGCTTAACAATTCTTGTTATTATCATCATTATGCTTATGATATTATTATGTATTTACATATTGTAACTATTTTCCATCACTGCTGAAGCAGTGTTTATAAGGTCTCTAGTATATACCGTATTCACTCGAATATAAGTCGCCAAATCAAAACGCGATCTTCAAGCAGTGCGCTTGCGCAGTGCCAAGAGTCTTCTATTGTGCTGACGCAATTTTTTGGTGCGTCATTGTGGTTGTGATTGTTTCATTTCAAAGATTTGAGCTAGGTAGTAGTTGGCTGGCAAGAGTTCCTAATCGCTATCGTTATCTACAATGAGTTCGTCATGTTCGATCTGTCCTTCGTCCAAGGAAGCAAATGGATCTTCTCCACCGCTGTCACTTCCTTCCAACAGCTGGCGAGTAGCTTGAGTAATGGCTGGGATAGCTAAAGCTGCGACTTTGAGGTAGTGAATTTCTCCATCTTCAGACCCGTCCACCTTCACAGTGATGCCACAAGCACGGAATGATTTCTTGATCTCGGCAGACAAGATAAACGACTGCGCGTGTGCAAGAGCGGTGGTGACTAGGTGTGCTACATTTGGAGTGCGGCTTTCAGAGCGACTTCTATTCAGTGTGTGACTTATATTCGAGTGAATACGGTATATAGTTACCCAAACACCTATATAGTATTTTCCAGAATCAGTGTTTATAAGGTCTCTAGTATACATATATATATATATATAGTAGACCATTTGTATAATAATAATAATAATAATAATAATGTTTTTCAGCATAACATGACAAATACTCAGTTATGAGATGATAGTGATATATAATTGATGTATTGAATGCTGATGGCTTACCAGCTCTGTCACTGGCAGCCATGATTACTTAGTACTATATATATTTAGTTGTTTGAGGGATATACATACAGTGGTTGCATGGGCATACAACTTTCTTGATAATAATTTACTCCCTCGATGTTTCGGCTAGATGCTCTATCCTTCATCAGGAATAACGTTCACTACAATAATAAGAAAGTCTTATCTCTTGTTCGAGGTTTCTGGTCCTCGAGGTTCTGCCACATGAATCCATCATCCATCCAGGTAAGAAGGTAGCTGGTGATGCGCTCCCTTTATTGTCTAGAATTTGTTGTTTAAATCCTCAATGGGAAATCATATGTCAAGATTGATCCAAAGCAGATTATAGGGGTTTTTTCAGTTCAACTTTGTATTTGTTGGCTCACTTTCCCCCCTCTCATCATAATGACGAGTCTGCTTAAAAGTTTTAAAATGTGTGAAACCTGTAATGTTTTTGCGGTATTCACTGAAACATATATCTACAGGTCAAGATCTAACTATTTTTTAGTCTAATCACTTGTTGAGCTGGAGAACTGGGAAAGTGCCCCTGCTAGAGGGAGCATGCAAAAACCCAAAGAAAAGCAGGACAGCAACAGAAAGTCTCAGGAAATAAGGGGTTGTGTCAGCAGTAGAGATGCCAAGCTTCTGGCCAGTCAAGGAAGCCAACTATCTAGAGTTTCTCCATCTATTCTGAGAGAGCCAAGAAAGGCAATACACTTACACATGAGACTTCAAGGGATCATGTAGGACCAACTGGACTCACAAATTATACATGAACTACGAGGGAGTGTTCTTAAGAATGGAGGGGAGGACAAACAAACATGAGTTTGGATAAATTCTTTTTTCTGGATCAAACACCCAGAATCATAAACCAGCCCTCACCAGTTAGGTATGACATTCACTAGCTTGGCTCCCCACAAAGCAGGATCTATATCATCACCTGCCCTTAGCCCCATCCTAGAGGATCTCTCTTATCCCAAGTCCTGTCATTCCGGGTCATATAAGATTACAGTGGACTATTATAAACTCAGACAAATAATGTGGAGGAACATTTATTTTTCAGTTTCAAGAGGTACATAGGAGGATGACACAGTCGAACCGTGTTCACATTAGAACGCGACACAACAGCAAAACAAGTGTACATATGGAGTAGCTATAATATGGGACGTTGGTTTTGCTTTGTATGTGTGTGTGTATTGTTGTTGTTGTCTCTAATTATTATTATTATCATTATTATTATTATTATTATTATTATTATTATTATTATTATTATTATTATTATTATTATTATTATTATTATTATTAACTAAGGGTGATAACCCTCCCCCTTCCCCCTCCGTATGGACCCAAACATAGATAATTCTTGTGTAGTAACCTTAGTCTGCCTAAGAAACTCAGCTAGTTATCTACTAGTACAGTTACTATATACCTCAGTTTACTTTTCATGACTTGAATAATATAATAATTACAACATACACTCTCAGTCTGACAATTGAGTAATGCAGTTAGAATATATGTAAATCATGTGATGCAGGAAAAGAAGTGTGATCACGCACACAATGTAAAAGGCAGCACTTCTAGAACCTTCTACAGTCATCTAAGCTTACATAACCTAACTAACCAACCATGCATGCAGACAAAGGACAGAAACACAAGTTGGACGTAATAGTTCAAACTACAAACCCAAAGCAGGTGCACACACACACAATCACAGTTCAGTAGAGACACTTGGTTACAATACCTGTTTCTACTTTTCCCATCTAGTTAATATAATCATCGAGCGGTTGGTCAGCTATGATTCAAACTTCAGTAGAGTATTATCAGTGCAGACTCTTAAGTCCAGGATGCTGTGATCCTGGTATGTGATTCTTTTTTGGTAGAGGTAGTAGAGGGTCATTGAACCCTTCAGTTTAACCTTTGCAGAAATATTCAGTGTAACTAGAGTGACATGATTCAGAAGTTGAGTCTGGCTCAAGAACATTCATAAGAGCAGCCTAAAAGTGTCCATCGTTATTGCTAAAGGGGAAACCTTCACTTCAGGTCGTTATTCCTTCTTCATTAATTATCAAACACAGAGCATTAAATAGAGCATAATTCTATCAAACACTATGTGAGAGTCAGTCACTAAAATATTACATTAGAGTAAATATTCTGTCGTTGTTCCACCTGTTAGTATTTGGTGGTCATGTTGATCATTCCACTGTTGTATCTTGAAAAATGAGAACTGTTGGCATGCAAGAGCCGAGAGTACTCCAACACATTTTTGTACAGTCGGTGATTGGTGGCATCGAGTCTTTCTGCAAAAATAAGATCCAAATAATTATGCCTGAAAAATGTGAATGGTTCTTCCCATCTATAAAAAGATAAATTGTTGAAAGTGTATATATACAATTATATCTCTTTCCTCTTGTCCTGGACACAGCCCTCTAAATTCCATCTAAAAATAACTCCTCTCTGCCACCACCCACTTAGATACAAAAGATTTATGATTCGCCACCCACTTTACAGAATAGTTATGATTCACCACCACCCACTTAGAGTTATGATTACCACCACCCACTTAAGAGTTATGATTCACCACACCGACTTAGATACAACAGTCATGATTCACCACACCCACTTAGATACAAGAGTCACGATTGCTCCATCCTCTTTCTATGTCGGCCTAACAGCTTAACATTCACTCATTTGTGAATTATAGCAAGGATGCTAAATGTGAAACTTGCTCACCTCAGATATTTATGTTGGGTACAAACTTCTATGCAGTATATATAGTATATGCTGAGATGCATTTAGCACTAATCTACACCACAAGAACCAGAATGTTATGGGCATATTTAACGCCTCATGGCAAGCTGTGAATTAAGTGTGTCTTACCCCTTCCACGAACAAAGTAACTGACGTGTCCCTTCCACAAGGGGTTCTTTATCATCTGAGAGTTCTGTATAACACAATAATCTCCTGATACATCACTGAATTAGCCACATAGTAATGAGGCACATTCCCTATATCTAGCTATATATATTCCCTATATCCACATGTGATGTTGATCCAACAATACTAAACGATCACTACTCTAGAATGATTACTGAGTGGTGATACCTATATAACCTCCACCCTTTGATCACACACTGTGGATGGCATACAGTCTGAAGAATCATACATTAAATTGATTTTACATCACTCAACAAGGCACAAGATTTATGACAAGTTAATACCATAACTATCAGCTTTCTGTTTTGCATATCCAGCTGCCACTTAGGAATATAGCGCTGAGGAATAAGTGGATGGTGAGCCGAGAACACACAGCTGTCTCTGACCACCTTAAGAGAAATACTCGCCTCCTCCATTATCTTGCTGTACCAGAATATATAGCCCCGAGCAGCCACACCCCCAATATGCGGGAGCGTGTAGCGTGTGGGGGCGGATCCGTAACAAATAATCTTGCGCGCGCAAAAATACACAAATTGAGGTTGTTGTACTAATCTATGCAAATGTTAATCTATGCGTCATCGGTCGTACGGTTCCCAAATAAAATTCAGGTAGCATTAGAAAAAAACTATGGGTCGATCCTTTCCCATTTTTATAATGCAGTTTAACAATAATAATAATAACCAAGGTATATAACACTATCCACCAATGGACCCCAAAGCAGAAATAAGTTTCCCCTCTTCACTGCCATGACAGTTGCTGCATAAGGTGAGCGAGGAATTCCACTTCACCAGTTCATCCTGTAGCCACATTGTTTGAAAAACCATTGACCAATGCACCAGGTCTCATGGTGTATTCTGCTATCTCCTGGTGCCTAGGAGTCTGGACATGTTGCATCTCATGTTCGTTTTTTTTTACCATTTAATATGCGGAGGGAGACTAAACCTCAATGGGCCAGCAGACAAGTGTAGCAGACCTCCCAACCTTGGCAAATTAAATCCCTCGACATATGACCAATTTTCCCTGGACAACGAGTTATTTCCCTGCCACAAACGGTGTACTGTATATTATAGCTACTGAGCAAAAGAATTTGAAACATACTTACTAGCTAATGAAAAATGCAAGGTTACCGTTAGTCACTGCCAGACTCAAATTATTCTGACCGAGACTGCGTGGTAGTTTTTCTTAAACTTCTGCAAGTTGCAGTCCAGCAGAAAGAAGACCTTGATCATTAATATGGGGCTCATTTTTACCACACAAAGGAAATGTGTATATTGGACCACCTTGATCATTATGGGGTGAGAATCCCTGGACAAATGTAGCAAATCCCTGGACCCCTGGACAGAATCTTGAAAAGGCTAAATCCCTGGACAGTCCAGGGCATCCCTGGATGGTTGGGAGGTCTGGTGTAGGATGCTATTGGTGATTATGGCAGCCACTCTTCAGCTGAGACCATAGGTGGCTAAGTGGTCAATATCAACTTCACAATGTTGGCAGAATTAGGAGTGAACAAAATTGATCTCAACAAAGGCCAACTGCGACACAGACAGTCATTCATCCTCAAGCCCACCAAGGGAATTGGGAGATACATTTTTTAAAGCTATAATAATACTCTAGTCAACTCGAGCCATCACACATCTTCATATTACAGGTCACAGTATATATCCTCCCAGGCTAGAACTCTCTGCACAAGACCTTTCTCACCACCACCAGAGGTATATATATAGGTGGATGGAATCATTGCAGATCTTACTTAAACCCAAGACTATATATATCAACTGTTAATCAACCTTAACTTTTAATACTAGACAACTGAGATAGATTTCAAGATTGATGTCCACTTTCAACAAAAAGTGACCCAACCCTTATTCTATAAACCTTCAGCAAAATCACTCAGCTACACACTTAGTTTTCAGTTGCTTGAAGACAACACACATTCATATACTCAACGGACATCAGATAATTTTTTCCATTGCAGTTCACACCATCACAGAAACAAATATTCAAAACCAAGTTTGGTATATATTCAGATACGGAAATCATGTCACCGCACTCCCAAATTTCAATAGTTTTGAAGTTCATATGAAGCCAACAATAACAACATTAACAATAGCAACAACAACAATAACATTAACAACAATAACAATAGCAACAATAACATTAACAATAGCAAAACATTTAACAATAGCAACAATAATAACATTAACAATAGCAACAACAATAACAATAGCAACAATAACATTAACAATAGCAACAACAACATTAACAATAGCAACAACAATAACATTAACAATAGCAACAACAATAACATTAACAATAGCAACAATAACATTAACAATAGCAACAATAATATTAACAATAACATTAACAATAGCAACAACAACATTAACAATAGCAACAACAATAACATTAACAATAGCAACAACAATAGCAACAACAACAATAGCAACAACAATAACATTAACAATAGCAACAACAATAACATTAACAATGGCAACAATAACATTAACAATAACATTAACAATAGCAACAACAACATTAACAATAGCAACAACAATAACATTAGCAACAGCAATAACATTAACAATAGCAACAACAATAACATTAACAACAACAGTAACATTAACAATAGCAACAATAGCAACAATAATATTAACAATAACATTAACAATAGCAACAACAACATTAACAATAGCAACAACAATAACATTAACAATAGCAACAACAATAGCAACAACAATAACATTAACAATAGCAACAACAATAACATTAACAATGGCAACAATAACATTAACAATAACATTAACAATAGCAACAACAACATTAACAATAGCAACAACAATAACATTAACAATAGCAACAACAATAACATTAACAATAGCAACAACAATAACATTAACAATAGCAACAACAATAGCAACAACAATAACATTAACAATAGCAACAACAATAACATTAACAATGGCAACAATAACATTAACAATAACATTAACAATAGCAACAACATTAACAATAGCAACAACAATAACATTAACAATAGCAACAACAATAACATTAACAATAGCAACAACAATAACATTAACAATAGCAACAATAACATTAACAATAGCAACAATAATATTAACAATAACATTAACAATAGCAACAACATTAACAATAGCAACAACAATAACATTAACAATAGCAACAACAATAGCAACAACAATAACATTAACAATAGCAACAACAATAACATTAACAATGGCAACAATAACATTAACAATAACATTAACAATAGCAACAACAACATTAACAATAGCAACAACAATAACATTAACAATAGCAACAGCAATAACATTAACAATAGCAACAACAATAACATTAACAACAACAATAACATTAACAATAGCAACAATAATATTAACAATAACATTAACAATAGCAACAACAACATTAACAATAGCAACAACAATAACATTAACAATAGCAACAACAATAGCAACAACAATAACATTAACAATAGCAACAACAATAACATTAACAATGGCAACAATAACATTAACAATAACATTAACAATAGCAACAACAACATTAACAATAGCAACAACAATAACATTAACAATAGCAACAACAATAACATTAACAATAGCAACAATAATATTAACAATAACATTAACAATAGCAACAACAACATTAACAATAGCAACAACAATAACATTAACAATAGCAACAACAATAGCAACAACAATAACATTAACAATAGCAACAACAATAACATTAACAATGGCAACAATAACATTAACAATAACATTAACAATAGCAACAACAACATTAACAATAGCAACAACAATAACATTAACAATAGCAACAGCAATAACATTAACAATAGCAACAACAATAACATTAACAACAACAATAACATTAACAATAGCAACAATAATATTAACAATAACATTAACAATAGCAACAACAACATTAACAATAGCAACAACAATAACATTAACAATAGCAACAACAATAGCAACAACAATAACATTAACAATAGCAACAACAATAACATTAACAATGGCAACAATAACATTAACAATAACATTAACAATAGCAACAACAACATTAACAATAGCAACAACAATAACATTAACAATAGCAACAACAATAACATTAACAATAGCAACAACAATAACATTAACAACAACAATAACATTAACAATAGCAACAATAATATTAACAATAACATTAACAATAGCAACAACAACATTAACAATAGCAACAACAATAACATTAACAATAGCAACAACAATAGCAACAACAATAACATTAACAATAGCAACAACAATAACATTAACAATGGCAACAATAACATTAACAATAACATTAACAATAGCAACAACAACATTAACAATAGCAACAACAATAACATTAACAATAGCAACAACAATAACATTAACAATAGCAACAACAATAACATTAACAACAACAATAACATTAACAATAGCAACAATAATATTAACAATAACATTAACAATAGCAACAACAACATTAACAATAGCAACAACAATAACATTAACAATAGCAACAACAATAGCAACAACAATAACATTAACAATAGCAACAACAATAACATTAACAATGGCAACAATAACATTAACAATAACATTAACAATAGCAACAACAACATTAACAATAGCAACAACAATAACATTAACAATAGCAACAACAATAACATTAACAATAGCAACAACAATAACATTAACAATAGCAACAACAATAACATTAACAATAGCAACAACAATAACATTAACAATAGCAACAACAATAACATTAACAATAGCAACAACAATAACATTAACAATAGCAACAACAATAACATTAACAATAGCAACAACAATAACATTAACAATAGCAACAACAATAACATTAACAATAGCAACAACAGGATATGTGAGTATCGCAAGCCTAACTCCTAATATATAATTATATAGACCTAGTAGAATATTCCTATATAGCCTTGCCCTGGCTCTAATCCTAGAAAACAGATAATACGCATATATACGATGGCATGGGATCCACGGTGTGCAACCAGTCACCTGACCCGGGACATCACAGAGTGTCCCAAGTACACATCTAAGGATGTGAGTCCTAGGAAAGGGTGTGTAGCAGCACCAGACATGAATGAAGGCTTGAACACTAAGCAAACTGCACATTTATTCGTGGTGGTATAGATTAATCAGTCTTCTTTCTGGAGTTTGGTTCAGCATGGACGGGCTTTAAATAATCATGGTGATAGCAACATATATACGCAATGCACAGACATATACACAAACTACACACGTCAGTCGAGTTTTGTGGCTTTGCCTCCCATCTGCAGTTGGTACTTCTCGCCCCTCCAGACCACCTCCCTGCTCCATAACCCCATCAGGAACATTGGCAGTGTCCAAAACTCTCGCAAGATCCAGGCCAACAGTAACCAGCATGCACTGCTCATCACCTCATGATGCTAATATATATATAATATATATATTATGTAAATATATGTGTAATAAAAATAGAGTACCAAGTAATTAATTTCACATTACATAGTTTAGGCAAGTTTCCTATGATGAGAAGTGCAGAAAATGTCTTTGCCAGACACCTTGCTGGCAAGAGAATTAAACTGCACCTCATAGCAATTACCACATCGTAAATGGGGCCGGAGTTTACCACGTCTCCCGAAGTAGAATCGATGTGAAGTATAGTTGGATATATACCGTACAACATTTCTAATCCATTTGTCATTACTTGTAAACAACCAACCCTGCAAATGGTTCGTTTCTCTATGAGCTTGATCTGTGGAGCAACTCCACTTCTTGCATGCTGAACCAGGAATATTGATTTAAATTATTTTTTAAATATTTTTTAAAACTTGACTGTAACGTAATGATGACGCATGCACAACTTCCTCTGAGTATAGAGAGTGACAGTACGCTACTCTAGCTCTCACACCTCGACAGTATTGAGGAGGAGGAAATCAAGACAGAGCCACATGGCCATGTGAGGGAGAAGGAAGAGCAGAGGATGGACGTCAAAGATAACGTAAAAACAGAATCCACTCAGCAAACCCAGACAGAGTGATTCCGTAACAGGCTCCAACAGTCCTGGCCATGGCATCATTGTAGTTCGCAGACGACCCCATCTAATTACAGGGAGGAGAAGTGAGGCAACAAACAACAAGCGGAAAGGTGGGAAGGGGGGAGTGGTGAGGGGAGTGGGGAGGGAGGGGAGTGGGGAGGGAGGGGAGGGAGGCAAGAAAGTGGAGGAGAAAGGAAATGGGAAGTTACGGAATGGTGATGAGGCAATAAACAGAAATGAACAAAAATGGTAGCACGGTCAACAATGACAGCATATAAACTTGTCAAAAATGGAGCTACTTGATCAGTGTGGCAATAAAATGCAGTGCTATCTATCTATCTATCTCTATGATTTTAACTATCATGATAAAAATCCTGGCAATAAGGAGTGCGGGGAGGGAAGAAGAGAAAGAGAGTTGATTATTACCTAACCATGCGTGCCTGGTAAATGGACAGAGATCGTGTGTCGGGATTCTGTCTCGAAGGAATAGTGCTGAGCGCAAACTTCCAACCTCTACATGGAGCAAGACAACCACAAGATAACAACAACTAAATAACAACAACAACAACACATAATAAAAGCAATACTAACAATAACATCGACAATCTTTACTCTGAGAACATGCTACCTATAATTATGGCTTGACCAACTTATTAAGATTGTGGAGGCCAAGCTGCCCCCAAAAATGGCATCGGTAGCTTCTCAGCAGCTTAAATGGAGTTTCATCCAATATCCGATATTAGGACTCCAAGCATACCTTCAGTATGGTGCAAGCAAAAGTGTGAAAACCCTTGAAATTCCCTTCAAGGATAATTGCTAACTCTCCACTGGAATAACTTCCACACAATGCAGGTCCGACATTAGTAGCAGAAGACTCTAAATGTTCCAATGCACGTCCACAATTAGTCTGCTCACAGTTGTAATAGTTCTAGTAGCAGAAGACTCCAAATGTTCCAATGCACGTCCACAACTAGTCTGCTCACAGTTGTAATAGTTCTAGTAGCAGAAGACTCCAAATGTTCCAATGCACGTCCACAACTAGTCTGCTCACAGTTGTAATAGTTCTAGTAGCAGAAGACTCCAAATGTTCCAATGCACGTCCACAACTAGTCTGCTCACAGTTGTAATAGTTCTGGTAGCAGAAGACTCCAAATGTTCCAATGCACGTCCACAACTAGTCTGCTCACAGTTGTAATAGTTCTAGTAGCAGAAGACTCCAAATGTTCCAATGCACGTCCACAACTAGTCTGCTCACAGTTGTAATAGTTCTAGTAGCAGAAGACTCCAAATGTTCCAATGCACGTCCACAACTAGTCTGCTCACAGTTGTAATAGTTCTGGTAGCAGAAGACTCCAAATGTTCCAATGCACATCCACAACTAGTCTGCTCACAGTTGTAATAGTTCTAGTAGCAGAAGACTCCAAATGTTCCAATGCACGTCCACAACTAGTCTGCTCACAGTTGTAATAGTTCTAGTAGCAGAAGACTCCAAATGTTCCAATGCACGTCCACAACTAGTCTGCTCACAGTTGTAATAGTTCTAGTAGCAGAAGACTCCAAATGTTCCAATGCACGTCCACAACTAGTCTGCTCACAGATGATATGGATAGTGGTGCTTGTCAATGATGTAATCCAGTTAGCTCATGTTCTGTTATATAACAAGAATAGAGACTGAATGTGTTGTACTAAAAGAACAACAAATGACCCGTGCCAGTTCCGCTATTTGTGTGTGGAGCTGCTGCTCTTGGGAACTACAAGGTCCAATGAGACTCCAGCTGATCTGTTACAAAACTGTTTGATTGGTGCAGTTTTCTTGTGAACAGTTACCACAACTGATACACTCAACAACTGATATGCACAGTGTTCAATACGGGGGAAAAAGCTCTAAATAGGACTTCATAGAACTCAGTTCAGTCCTCCTGTAATATAATAACAGAAACAATAGGACTTCATAGAACTCAGTGCAGTCCTCCACCACTCAACTATAATATAATAACAGAAACAATAGGACTTCATAGAACTCAGTGCAGTCCTCCAACACTCAACTATAATATAATAACAGAAACAATAGGACTTCATAAAACTCAGTGCAGTCCTCCACCACTCAACTATAATATAATAACAGAAACAATAGGACTTCATAGAACTCAGTGCAGTCCTCCACCACTCAACTATAATATAATAACAGAAACAATAGGACTTCATAGAACTCAGTGCAGTCCTCCACCACTCAACTATAACTTAATAACAGAAACAATAGGACTTCATAGAACTCAGTGCAGTCCTCCACCACTCAACTATAACATAATAACAGAAACAATAGGACTTCATAGAACTCAGTGCAGTCCTCCACCACTCAACTATAATATAATAACAGAAACAACAACTTTATAAACAAACAACTATATTGGTTTGACCAGCCTGTTAAAATAATAATAATAATAATAATATAATAATAATAATTAAATAATAATAATAATAATAATAATAATAATAATAATAATAATAATAATAATAATAATAATAATTAAAAAAAATATAAAAAAACAAGACTGTACCATGGACCACAAACAGTTAAACGACCCTTTACCATTTAAAATTATGTATACCAATATTAATATGTGTACATGTTAAAGGGTCATCTACTGGCTGTGGTCTACATTGGTATATACAGTTTTTAACAGGTCAAACCAGTATAGTTTGTTTTTGAATATAAGTTCTTGTATAATAACAACAAACAATGAAAGGACAACAATGACAATATCTCTCAATGGACTCTCAGTTGACATAATGAAATCACAAAGACTTCAATAATCAACCTGAAATTTACTTTCTCGACATGGTGGATAGCTAGCTACCAGTATACAGCAAGCTCACGTGAGTCTCAGCATCTTATTACTCCTGATGAAGGCTGGAGCATCTAGTCTCAACATGGTGGATAGCTAGCTACCAGTATACAGCAAGCTCACGTGAGTCTCAGCATCTTATTACTCCTGATGATGATGGATAGCTAGCTACAGCAAGCTCACGTGAGTCTCAGCATCTTATTACTCCTGATGATGATGGATAGCTAGCTACCAGTATACAGCAAGCTCACGTAAGTCTCAGCATCTTATTACTCCTGATGAAGGCTGGAGCAGATCTAGTCTCAACATGGTGGATAGCTAGCTACCAGTATACAGCAAGCTCACGTGAGTCTCAGCATCTTATTACTCCTGATGAAGGCTGGGGCATCTAGTCTCAACATGGTGAATAGCTAGCTACCATACAGCAAGCTCACGTGAGTCTCAGCATCTTATTACTCCTGATGAAGGCTGGAGCATCTAGTCTCTAGCTAGCTACCAGTATACAGCAAGCTCACGTGAGTCTCAGCATCTTATTACTCCTGATGAAGGCTCGAGCATCTAGTCTCAACATGGTGGATAGCTAGCTACCAGTATACAGCAAGCTCACGTGAGTCTCAGCATCTTATTACTCCTGATGAAGGCTCGAGCATCTAGTCTCAACATGGTGGATAGCTAGCTACCAGTATACAGCAAGCTCATGTGAGTCTCAGCATCTTATTATATACTCCTGATGAAGGCTGGAGCATCTAGTCTCTAGCTAGCTACCAGTATACAGCAAGCTCACGTGAGTCTCAGCATCTTATTACTCCTGATGAAGGCTGGAGCATCTAGTCTCAACATGGTGGATAGCTAGCTACCAGTATACAGCAAGCTCACGTGAGTCTCAGCATCTTATTACTCCTGATGAAGGCTGGAGATCTAGTCTCTAGCTAGCTACCAGTATACAGCAAGCTCACGTGAGTCTCAGCATCTTATTACTCCTGATGAAGGCTGGAGATCTAGTCTCAACATGGTGGATAGCTAGCTACCAGTATACAGCAAGCTCACGTGAGTCTCAGCATCTTATTACTCCTGATGAAGGCTGTCTCAACATGGTGGATAGCTAGCTACCAGTATACAGCAAGCTCACGTGAGTCTCAGCATCTTATTACTCCTGATGAAGGCTGGAGATTAGTCGAAATGTCAAGAGAGTAAATTTCAAGTTGATTATTGAGGTCATTGTAATAATAATAATAATAACAAAACGAACACCAGCAAAGAAACAAAGTTTGCCAACCTAATCCAAATGGCTTTGCTCATAAAGAAGTCTTCAGCCAGATATTCTTTAAATGCTAGTAAGCCGCCTTCCTGCTCCAGAGCCTTCTTCCTCACCAGCCAGGACATGCCATTGGCGCAGTTCTCTCCTGCCCATGCCGCCAGCAGGTACACCCGCGCATGTTGCGTCCCAAAGTACACCTGGCACACCAAAGAGAAATTATATATTGACAAAAATAAAATATCAACTCCTCCCCCCCACACACACAAGATTTCAACCTTCTCTAAAGAAGCTACACACAATGTTAGCCAACACGAACGACCATGTCAGTTCAGCTGATGGACGACTAGAGAATCTGGCACAACCTTGTGGAATTAAAATAAAACTTTGAGTTGATATTTAGAGAAATGTTATCACTTAACTGATTACACACAGCAAGATGAAATATCCGCAAACTCAGTGTTGATCAAACACACATGCAAAAAAAAATTTGTAAAAAAATATACAAAATAAAAATTATATTAAAATGAATGGCCAGCTAAACACTTTTTTTTTTAATTAAAAACCTGCACATGCCCAGTACACTGCTCTAGTGAAAAAAAATCATAAATCGTTACTTTTTGTTTGATGTGGTGAGCGAGCAAAATGAAAATGAATATTTTTAAAGATAATGGCTGTCAATTGCAACTGCTATCGTAAACGGTTTCTCCCTGGCCTTTACTGCTGTTTCTGGAAGTCCTTCTTCAGAGGAGAGGTGCACAGGCATCTTGGCTTACCTGGAATCGCTCTTGAGTTCCTTCACTCTTGAGCAAGGAGGTGCTCCTGGGTGGATTTCTCTGCTGAAGTTTTGTTGTATGCGTAGAGCGGTGTGGCAGTTTGCTTACTTCAACAGAGTCTATTCTTAGACCAAACTGTATTTGCATTCAAGGGGTTTAAAAAAGGTGTGATCATGCACACGTCGTAGCAAAAAAAAAGAAGTCATGCAGTCAGAAATCAATTAGGACTAGGGCTGGGGTTAAAGTTGCAGGCCATCAACTGAAGAAGTCATTACATGAATCTTGTGTCAATATGTGTGGATATTTTCTAGTGTAGTCTACGTGCTAAGTGCTTATGGACGCTAAACAAAATCTTCAAAATCAGCAGAAAAGAGTATAGTGGGTGCTTGACCCATGGGTGGCATTTGTTAAGTGGGGGGACGATACCATGGGCACCATAAAAAACACGCGTGGTTACCATTTTATAGCTCCCTAGATTCTGCACACTTCATGGTGTAGACTTGATATATATCTCAAAAGATAGGTCTCTCTGTGTGCTCTCTTTTGATACTAAAACATTTCCCATAGCTATAACTATACCAAAGTTGCTGGAGTTAAAGTGGGGGTTCCTCAAAACCCGAGTTTTCAACAAGTCTAACTCCAGTTTGTCAAGTGGTAGACAGCTGAAATTAGCACCAATGGCTAGAGGAAGCCCTAATGCATACAAAGAGTTTGTTTCTTCATTAGGTGCTAAAACTCGAGTACGTGGTCAAGCACAGGTTGGAAAATAAAATTTTAGGAAATCGATTTTCAACCGAGGCACTTGACCACGTACTAAAACTCTCGTACTCAGCGTAAGGTATGAAAATAACAGCACTACAATAAATCTTTGGTATAGAGAGGAGCATGCATATGAATATCATTTAATTAACGTGATTATCATAGAAATGAAAACTAATAAGCATCACATGGTTGATGATCCTTACCTTCTCCAAATAGCCAGAGAAACTGTCCACCTTGTCAACGTAAGGAAGCTGTACACAAATTAGAGGAGGGTGAGTGAAAGCAAAGTCGGGTTGGGTCCCCCTCCTCCCTCCCCAAGTGGGGCCATACCTGGTGCACTAGTCCCACTCGTGGATCATCCATGTGGCTCACCATCTCCTTCAGAGAGTACACAGGAGCTAAGGGAGAATGGAGGGAAGGAGAAGAGAGAATTATTTCTACTTGTAACACTACTCTCAGCTGACTTCAAATCATCAAATTAAAATATATATATATATACCATTTCCCTGATGAAGACTGAAGTAATTGGGTTGAAACACTGGCATTTAAATAAAAACAAGGAACTGTTGAAAGAGAAAACTAAAAGTTTGCTGCTTAAAAAATCAATCAATCAAAAACAAAAATCAAAATCAAAAATCAAAATCAATTTTTTTTTTAAATCAAAAAATCTAGAGCCAAAAATGATGACAGTAAAAATATTTAATGACTCGGACATCGACAGCATCGGAATTTGGCGGCGACATTTAAATGGGTGTGGTCAGGTCTACTCGAGCAAGATCGGCAGAGCTACAGTTTTGAATTTGCAAGCTTGGTGTAAGAGCCAGGCCCTGCCAGGTCGTGCTCCGAACTTTACCTCTGCCCATCGACTTTCTCGTGGAAGACCTCTACAATGCTCAAAATTCGAATCACAATTCTTGAAAATTAGCCGCCAGTTTTAGAGGATGGGAAAAAGCAAATTTGCCAACAATTATATTGCATCATCACTGTTGCTTCAATATCTCTTCCAGTGCAGTTTGTTGCTCATTTTACCACATGGAGATTTCTATTGCCGGTGATATAATTTGGCTGCAATTTTAATTTGGCAGTTTGGAAATTTTCCTAGTAACGATCAAATTTAATACCGACAAACATTAATTAAAAACCGTTCATGTTCTTCAAGAGAGAGAGGGAGGAAGTGACGTTAACTACAACAGGCATGTGCAAAGGTCATCTCTTATTAACACACAGGCCAACAAGGCTGTAGTTGATGGAGACTGAGAGTAGATGACACGGCAACCATCTGTGAAGATGAGCAAGTGTTTCTCTGATCGACTACTGTAGGCAAAACACAAGCCTATCTACAAAACATAATAATGCTGTTATTAATACCTACTTCAGTTTCCATTTCCTGGAAGTTTAAGGATTGCTTTAGTCTACAAAACATAATAATGCTGTTACTAATACCTACTTCAGTTTCCATTTCCTGGAAGTTTAAGGATTGCTTTAGTCTACAAAACATAATAATGCTGTTCCTAATACCTACTTCAGTTTCCATTTCCTGGAAGTTTAAGGATTGCTTTCGTTTTTGGAAGCTATTCGCAACAGACGCAAAATAATGTGCAGGGAGGGAGTGGTCAGAATTAATTGTCCGACTATACGACTATAACGACTTGGACTCCTGCTATGATTATTTTAATTTTTTTGAATACTAGCTAAATCCTGATCACTGAAGGAAGGGAAAAAAGAAGGAAAAAAAGATATTTTTTAAAGATATTTTTTAAATATTTTTAAATTAATTAATTAATAATAATAATAATAATAATAATAATAATAATAATAATAATAATAATAATAATAATAATAATAATAATAATAATAATAATAATAATAATAATAATAATAATAATAATAATAATAATAAAACAACAACAACAACAATAAGTATATATATATAAATAGGAAGAGAGTGGGTATGAGGGAAGAGAAATGACCCACCCAGTAAAGACTACCACTTCACATCGACCACCGAAGAATACCAGACTCACTCTTAATATTATGATCGCTGAACCATATCAGCTCATGCTTAGCATTCCTGTATCCCGGCAACATGTTGTTAATTTTGGGGTTGACTCCTACTTTTTCACCACCTAATGAAGAGGAAGGAAAGAAAAAAATTATTTTAACCACTGAAAAACTAAGAAGATGTGAAAGGGAGAATGTGCAAAGTCTGGATGGATAGAGAGATAGAGGTTCAAACATTGTGAGAGAGGATGGCTGCACAACAAGTATTACAAGAGATTGGGATTCTTGCTGGGTGAGGGGGGATGCTACCTAGTCGTACGTGTTACTCTTTAACCTGTGACTTGCTTATGACTGCAGCTGTCAAGGTAGTTGTATGTCATATACTAGGTTTAGGAATCACAAAACTCCCTAGCAACCATATATTTTCAGAATGTATAATGAAAATGGAATACAAACCTTGAAAATGGTTGCCTAGCAACAGACACAACAAAATAATCACAGGGATATGAATATCATTATCGACACCAGATGAAGAACTGCTCAATGAGGATGTGCTATCAACAGTTCCACATTGGGAGATTTGCAAGGCTGGGAGACCAGACATACCACAGAAATGACTGATATTTTAGTACTCTGACCGACACACCCACGTGCACACACACACACACACAACCTCCAGTTATCCACCCAAGAATGTTTTATTCTTAGCTAGTTCCAGGTGTAGTCGCTGCAGGCTTACCATGGCAGTCTTTTAATTCTCCTTCTTTCTCTACCTCTCAGTCTGTGCTGAAGCTGGCAATGTCGAGAGAATCATGTCACGCTGATTCTACTTCTCAGGACCCCACAAGGAAGCAGAGACTTATTCTCCCTTTTTCATCGCTCAGTTCACCGCCTGATCCGAAATCATCGTCAAAAAGTACTGTCGATGCTTCGCTGACTGTATACCTAGACGCAGCTGCCATGCTGGCTTTATTTATATTAGCAACCTAACGATTCACGGAATAGGCAGCTTCTAGAGCAATGCTTTAGGCATGCACTGATTTATTAAGCTAGCGCTAAGTTAGAAGATGGCCCGAGATGCGTCGAAGTTTCTTGATAGAATCTTCGAACCGCCATATGCCAGTTATACCGGTGAATCCCAAATCTGTATTCCTTGACCAACTGGTCAGAGATGTAATGGCTCTAGCATGTCCCCCACCACACTCTGTCTTGCTATGAGGTGTCTAGTGTGACTGCCATGCTAGCATGTCCTCCACCACACTCTGTCTTGCTATGAGGTGTCTGGCATGACTGCCATGCTAGCATGTCCCCCACCACACTCTGTCTTGCTATGAGGTGTCTAGTGTGACTGCCATGCTAGCATGTCCTCCACCACACTCTGTCTTGCTATGAGGTGTCTAGTGTGACTGCCATGCTAGCATGTCCACCACCACACTCTGTCTTGCTATGAGGTGTCTAGTGTGACTGCCATGCTACCTCCACCACACTCTGTCTTGCTATGAGGTGTCTGGTTGTGACTGCCATGCTAGCATGCCCCCCACCACACTCTGTCTTGCTAGGAGGTGTCTGGCATGACTGCCATGCTAGCATCTCCCCCACCACACTCTGTCTTGCTATGAGGTGTCTGGTTGTGACTGCCATGCTAGCATGTCCTCCACCACACTCTGTCTTGCTATGAGGTGTCTGGCATGACTGCCATGCTAGCATGTCCTCCACCACACTCTGTCTTGCTATGAGGTGTCTGGTTGTGACTGCCATGCTACCCCCGCCACACTCTGTCTTGCTATGAGGTGTCTGGCATGACTGCCATGCTAGCATGTCCTCCACCAGACTCTGTCTTGCTATGAGGTGTCTGGCAAGACTGCCATGCTAGCATGTCCCCCACCACACTCTGTCTTGCTATGAGGTGTCTGGTATGACTGCCATGCTAGCATGCCCCCCACCACACTCTGTCTTGCTATGAGGTGTCTGGTATGACTGCCATGCTAGCATGTCCTCCACCACACTCTGTCTTGCTATGAGGTGTCTGGTTGTGACTGCCATGCTAGCATGTCCTCCACCACACTCTGTCTTGCTATGAGGTGTCTGGCATGACTGCCATGCTAGCATGTCCTCCACCACACTCTGTCTTGCTATGAGGTGTCTGGTTGTGACTGCCATGCTAGCATGTCCTTCACCACACTCTGTCTTGCTATGAGGTGTCTAGTATGACTGCCATGCTAGCATGTCCTTCACCACACTCTGTCTTGCTATGAGGTGTCTGGCATGACTGCCATGCTAGCATGTCCTCCACCACACTCTGTCTTGCTATGAGGTGTCTGGTATGACTGCCATGCTAGCATGTCCTCCACCACACTCTGTCTTGCTATGAGGTGTCTAGTGTGACTGCCATGCTAGCATGTCCTCCACCACACTCTGTCTTGCTATGAGGTGTCTGGTATGACTGCCATGCTAGCATGTCCTCCACCGCACTCTGTCTTGCTATGAGGTGTCTGGTTGTGAATGGGCCCATGCTTGCAAGCCATGCTTACGAACCACTCCTAATCAGGATTCTGGAAGAAACACTCTCCTGCACAGACGCTCACGAGATGGATAAGAAGAATGCAATCTCTCTTGTGGGTCCCCTGCAAGTTCTAGACCCCAACACTTTCTTCTATTAATGTATTTGTTGATGTGCCATTGCAATTGTTAAGTGGAAAGCATTAAAAATAAATAATAAAAATATATATTTTGTAATGATGACTGATGACAAATGATGATAATAGTAATAATAACAATAATAACAACATTAACACCAATAATAATAATATAATAATAATAATAATAATAATAATAATAATAATAATAATAATAATAATAATAATAATAATAATAATAATAATAATAATAATTATTATTATAATAATGATGATGATGTGATGATGACGGATGATGGTAACAATAATAAAATTAATAATAATATTAAAAAACCCTTTTCTTTCCCCCCCCACCTTCCCCCCCCCCACCCACTGTATTTCCCGCCACTGTACCGCATAAAATGTGTACAGAGATTGTGCCCCTTGCAACACTGCACACCTGGCATATACTTCCTGGTAAATAATAGCTGCACCTATTACACTCACAGCAAGAACAAGATAACTTGGAGAAAGAGAATAATGAACATGTCGATCAACAGGCGATGAACACACAGTGAGAAAAGATGGGAGGGGCGGAAAGAGACACATGAATGATGTATATAATGTACCATTGTAGACTACTGCTGGTATAGAAGGATGCTTGGTCATCAGGTCCTCCAAGAACTCTTGCACACATGTGTTCTTTTTCTCCGCTATACAGAAGATCAGCTCAAACTGCACGTGTGTTGTAAGATATGCACGTGTGTTGTAAGATATGCATGTGTGTCGTAAGATATGCATGTGTGTTGTAAGATATGCACGTGTGTTGTAAGATATGCACGTGTGTTGTAAGGTATGCACGTGTGTTGTAAGATATGCACGTGTGTTGTAAGGTATGCATGTGTGTTGTAAGATATACACCAGTGTTGTAAGATATGCACGTGTGTTGTAAGGTATGCACGTGTGTTGTAAGATATGCACGTGTGTTGTAAGATATGCACGTGTGTTGTAAGGTATGCACGTGTGTTGTAAGATATGCACGTGTGTTGTAAGATATGCACGTGTGTTGTAAGGTATGCACGTGTGTTGTAAGATATGCACGTGTGTTGTAAGATATGCACATGTGTTGTAAGATAAGCATGTGTGTTGTAAGATAAACACGTGTGTTGTAAGATATGCACGTGTGTTGTAAGATATGCACGTGTGTTGTAAGATATGCACGTGTGTTGTAAGATATGCACGTGTGTTGTAAGATATGCACGTGTGTTGTAAGATAAGCACGTGTGTTGTAAGATATGCACGTGTGTTGTAAGGTATGCACGTGTGTTGTAAGGTATGCACGTGTGTTTTAAGATATGCACGTGTGTTGTAAGGTATGCACGTGTGTTGTAAGGTATGCACGTGTGTTGTAAGGTATGCACGTGTGTTGTAAGGTATGCACGTGTGTTGTAAGATATGCACGTGTGTCGAAAGATAAGCACGTGTGTTGTAAGATAAGCATGTGTGTGTAAGGCATGCACGTGTGTTGTAAGGTATGCACGTGTGTCGTAAGATAAGCACATGTGTTGTAAGATAAGCACGTGTGTTGTAAGATATGCACGTGTGTTGTAAGGTATGCACGTGTGTTGTAAGATATGCACGTGCGTTGTAAGGTATGCACGTGTGTCGTAAGATAGGCACGTGTGTTGTAAGATATGCACGTGTGTCGTAAGATAAGCACGTGTGTTGTAAGGTATGCACGTGTGTTGTAAGATATGCACGTGTGTTGTAAGATATGCACATGTGTTGTAAGGTATGCACATGTGTTGTAAGATATGCACGTGTGTCGTAAGATAAGCATGTGATTCAACCACATAAGCAAGCAAGTGAGAAACATTACATTGGGGTAGTCCAGATGGAAGAAGCTCTCAATATTCTCCTTCATGTTCTTGTCGTATCCAATCAGTGGCTGCATAATATATGGACGATATACATCACGCAATAAAAAAAATACATTAATTTAAAAAATTACTTTTTCTCTCAGACCTCAGCGTAAATGCTGGTAATAGGAAGGCTCAACATTTATCACTTATATAAGATATAGGACAGAGTATTCCTGGAGGCCGTGGACACTCTGGGGATCTTCTGTTGACCCGCCTTCAAAGATGGCACCTGCCTAACCCTGGCCAGGACTAGGCGGGAAAGAACTTAGAACTGCTCACGTCTATGTTCAATTCCCAGGATCGTCCACGGCCTCCAGCGGATGAACGGGGGGAGGGGGAGGGGAGGATTAGGAGCATATCTCGCGAAGATCACTTGAGCACGTCTCTGATCATGACAAATGCTCTGGTCTTCTTACTCCATTAATGTACCAGTAGATTATGCTCCCATTGAAAACAGTATTAGTGAAAGAGCAAGGCTTCCTAGCTGGTAAGGGATGGTACATTTCACTGGCCTTGATTATGGAGACTCCTTGCTTCAGCTTCTGGTCATGCCTAGATGGTTTCCGATAAGAGTGCAGCCACTTCCACCTGCTCTACACAGAAGCATCGACAAAACAACAAAACACAAAAATAGACTGATTGGGCGCCACTTCCACTGGTCTACACAGAAGCAGCGACAAACACAAAAATAGACTGATTGGGCGCCACTTCCACCTGCTCTACACAGAAGCAGCGACAAAACAACAAAACACAAAATTAGACTGATTGGGCGCCACTTCCACTGGTCTACACAGAAGCATCGACAAAACAACAAAACACAAAAATAGACTGATTGGGCGCCACTTCCACCTGCTCTACACAGAAGCAGCGACAAAACAACAAAACACAAAAATAGACTGATTGGGCGCCACTTCCACTGCTCTACACAGAAGCATCGACAAAACAACAAAACACAAAAATAGACTGATTGGGCGCCACTTCCACTGCTCTACACAGAAGCAGCGACAAAACAACAAAACACAAAAATAGACTGATTGGGCGCCACTTCCACTGCTCTACACAGAAGCATCGACAAAACAACAAAACACAAAAATAGACTGATTGGGCGCCACTTCCACTGCTCTACACAGAAGCATCGACAAAACAACAAAACACAAAAATAGACTGATTGGGCGCCACTTCCACTGCTCTACACAGAAGCAGCGACAAAACAACAAAACACAAAAATAGAGTGATTGGGCGCCACTTCCACTGCTCTACACAGAAGCATCGACAAAACAACAAAACACAAAAATAGACTGATTGGGCGCCACTTCCACTGGTCTACACAGAAGCAGCGACAAACACAAAAATAGACTGATTGGGCGCCACTTCCACCTGCTCTACACAGAAGCAGCGACAAAACAACAAAACACAAAATTAGACTGATTGGGCGCCACTTCCACTGGTCTACACAGAAGCATCGACAAAACAACAAAACACAAAAATAGACTGATTGGGCGCCACTTCCACCTGCTCTACACAGAAGCAGCGACAAAACAACAAAACACAAAAATAGACTGATTGGGCGCCACTTCCACTGCTCTACACAGAAGCATCGACAAAACAACAAAACACAAAAATAGACTGATTGGGCGCCACTTCCACTGCTCTACACAGAAGCATCGACAAAACAACAAAACACAAAAATAGACTGATTGGGCGCCACTTCCACTGCTCTACACAGAAGCATCGACAAAACAACAAAACACAAAAATAGACTGATTGGGCGCCACTTCCACTGCTCTACACAGAAGCAGCGACAAAACAACAAAACACAAAAATAGAGTGATTGGGCGCCACTTCCACTGCTCTACACAGAAGCATCGACAAAACAACAAAACACAAAAATAGACTGATTGGGAAGCATCGACAAAACAACAAAACACAAAAATAGACTGATTGGGCGCCACTTCCACCTGCTCTACACAGAAGCAGCGACAAAACAACAAAACACAAAGTTAGACTGATTGGGCGCCACTTCCACTGCTCTACACAGA